>OU753558.1:23892327-24367327 GCA_916701695.1 Agrochola macilenta | reverse complement strand
ACCTAACCTAACCTAACCTAACCTAACCTAACCTAACCTAACCTAACCTAACCTAACCTAACCTAACCTAACCTAACCTAACCTAACCTAACCTAACCTAACCTAACCTAACCTAACCTAACCTAACCTAACCTAACCTAACCTAACCTAACCTAACCTAACCTAACCTAACCTAACCTAACCTAACCTAACCTAACCTAACCTAACCTAACCTAACCTAACCTAACCTAACCTAACCTAACCTAACCTAACCTAACCTAACCTAACCTAACCTAACCTAACCTAACCTAACCTAACCTAACCTAACCTAACCTAACCTAACCTAACCTAACCTAACCTAACCTAACCTAACCTAACCTAACCTAACCTAACCTAACCTAACCTAACCTAACCTAACCTAACCTAACCTAACCTAACCTAACCTAACCTAACCTAACCTAACCTAACCTAACCTAACCTAACCTAACCTAACCTAACCTAACCTAACCTAACCTAACCTAACCTAACCTAACCTAACCTAACCTAACCTAACCTAACCTAACCTAACCTAACCTAACCTAACCTAACCTAACCTAACCTAACCTAACCTAACCTAACCTAACCTAACCTAACCTAACCTAACCTAACCTAACCTAACCTAACCTAACCTAACCTAACCTAACCTAACCTAACCTAACCTAACCTAACCTAACCTAACCTAACCTAACCTAACCTAACCTAACCTAACCTAACCTAACCTAACCTAACCTAACCTAACCTAACCTAACCTAACCTAACCTAACCTAACCTAACCTAACCTAACCTAACCTAACCTAACCTAACCTAACCTAACCTAACCTAACCTAACCTAACCTAACCTAACCTAACCTAACCTAACCTAACCTAACCTAACCTAACCTAACCTAACCTAACCTAACCTAACCTAACCTAACCTAACCTAACCTAACCTAACCTAACCTAACCTAACCTAACCTAACCTAACCTAACCTAACCTAACCTAACCTAACCTAACCTAACCTAACCTAACCTAACCTAACCTAACCTAACCTAACCTAACCTAACCTAACCTAACCTAACCTAACCTAACCTAACCTAACCTAACCTAACCTAACCTAACCTAACCTAACCTAACCTAACCTAACCTAACCTAACCTAACCTAACCTAACCTAACCTAACCTAACCTAACCTAACCTAACCTAACCTAACCTAACCTAACCTAACCTAACCTAACCTAACCTAACCTAACCTAACCTAACCTAACCTAACCTAACCTAACCTAACCTAACCTAACCTAACCTAACCTAACCTAACCTAACCTAACCTAACCTAACCTAACCTAACCTAACCTAACCTAACCTAACCTAACCTAACCTAACCTAACCTAACCTAACCTAACCTAACCTAACCTAACCTAACCTAACCTAACCTAACCTAACCTAACCTAACCTAACCTAACCTAACCTAACCTAACCTAACCTAACCTAACCTAACCTAACCTAACCTAACCTAACCTAACCTAACCTAACCTAACCTAACCTAACCTAACCTAACCTAACCTAACCTAACCTAACCTAACCTAACCTAACCTAACCTAACCTAACCTAACCTAACCTAACCTAACCTAACCTAACCTAACCTAACCTAACCTAACCTAACCTAACCTAACCTAACCTAACCTAACCTAACCTAACCTAACCTAACCTAACCTAACCTAACCTAACCTAACCTAACCTAACCTAACCTAACCTAACCTAACCTAACCTAACCTAACCTAACCTAACCTAACCTAACCTAACCTAACCTAACCTAACCTAACCTAACCTAACCTAACCTAACCTAACCTAACCTAACCTAACCTAACCTAACCTAACCTAACCTAACCTAACCTAACCTTTTTTTTTTTTTTTTTTTTTTTTCCCGGGGTGGAAAATCCTCATGGATGTCCTCCGCCCTGGGGCGGGCGGAGGGGTCTGTCAGACTCTTACTGACTAAAAACCACCCCGGTGTTCCAACTCACACCTACGCCGGGGGTCGCGGGAACTTGAAATCTTCCGCAACCCCCGGCTGGTGCCGGCCCGCCACTGCGGGCCTCCTCGCGGGTCAGGGGGGGGAGTGAGGTGTTTGACTCCCCCCGCGACGTCTCAGAGGGGCGCGCGTGGAACACTACGCGCCGCCACCTCGGGTCCTGATGTGTGGGGGGCGACGGACGTCCCCGAGTCCGTCACCCCTGGACCCATTTAGGGGGGCTGGAAGAGGGCGTTATCCGCCCTCCGCCGACGCCCGGTGCGCCTGCTGCGGGCCGGGTGAGTGGACGAGATCTCCCTCTCCCTTTCCGCAGCCTCCTTCTGCGAGACGACTGTCTCACAGTAGGAAACCACCGCGTCCCAGGACTCGCCGCCGCCGACCATCGCATTCACTACGGCCGGCAGCGACAAGTCACTGCCTACTTCTGAGATGAGGGCACGGCGCGGCTCCTCCCAAGCGGCACACTCTGCCAGCGTATGCCGCGCCGTGTCCTCCCGGCAGTCGACGCAGTGGTGACACCGGGCGTCCGGCTCCCTGTTTATGCGACACAGGTACTTCCCGAAGCAACCATGCCCCGAGAGCACCTGCGTCACCCGAAACGACAGGGAGCCGTGCCTCCTCCCGAGCCAGCGGTCGAGCACCGGCCGGACCGCCTCGACGATGTCGAGGCCGGCGGTAGGGCGTGAAAGCCTGTCCCGCCATTCCGCCACCAGGACCTCGCGAAGCTGAGACCGATGCAGCTCCATGTGTCGCTGCATCGGTCGCTCGCCCCGCGCCCTCGCTTCCTCGCGCCACCGATACGATGACGCGAGTACTTTCGCCTCTAGGTCCCAGGGCGGGGATCCGGCCAGTGCACAAGCCGCCTCGTAGGAGATCGTGCGATACCCTCTGATGACTCTGACGGCCATCGCCCTCTGCGGCTTGCGCATTACGGCGATGCTACCGGCCGTCAGGTCAGCAGCCCAGATCGGGGCCCCGTAAAGGGCCATCGATCGCACGATCCCCACGTAGAGCCGCCTACAAGCGGCGCTCGGGCCCCCCAGATTGGGAAGCAGCGTTGATAGCGCCCCAGCGGCGCCCAGCAACTTGGGCGCCAGCCGTCGGAACCTAACCTAACCTAACCTAACCTAACCTAACCTAACCTAACCTAACCTAACCTAACCTAACCTAACCTAACCTAACCTAACCTAACCTAACCTAACCTAACCTAACCTAACCTAACCTAACCTAACCTAACCTAACCTAACCTAACCTAACCTAACCTAACCTAACCTAACCTAACCTAACCTAACCTAACCTAACCTAACCTAACCTAACCTAACCTAACCTAACCTAACCTAACCTAACCTAACCTAACCTAACCTAACCTAACCTAACCTAACCTAACCTAACCTAACCTAACCTAACCTAACCTAACCTAACCTAACCTAACCTAACCTAACCTAACCTAACCTAACCTAACCTAACCTAACCTAACCTAACCTAACCTAACCTAACCTTTTTTTTTTTTTTTTTTTTTTTTTTGTCGCTGAGAAATGCTTTATGCATCCCCGGCTCGTGGGGGACGAGTCGGGGTATGTGGGACTCCCTGTCCTAGTGACAGTATACCCACTAAAACTCAGCGGTGTTCCCGCATCGCCGTGATGGGAGGGTCATGGGAAACCGGCTCAGCCTTTACATCCACGACCCTCCCGGCGCATGCCCGCCTAGCTGGCGGGCCCCGCATGCCCCCCGGTTTGGGGGGCTACGGGAATGGCCGGGAACACCTGGCCATTCCCGTCCGGCACTGGTGGAGGCCTGTGCGATACAGGCAAGGGTGCCCCCGCACCCGTTGCCTGCTGGCCTCCACCTGGGAGGAGTCGGAGATGACTATCGTATTGACGTCTTCTTCGACCCCTCCTCCGCCTTCGGAGCGGCGCCTCGGCAGGGTCGTCCTCCCGAGCGCGCTCCGCCGCCTCCTTCTGGGACATGACGTGTTCGCAGAAGGAGGCGACTGCCGCCCAGGACCCCTCGTCCCTCAGCATGGCGTTAACCAAGCCGGGGAGCGAGAGGTCCGGTCCGATCGCCGCGACGAGACTGCGGCGCGGCTCTGACCACGACGGGCACACCTCGAGGGTGTGCTGTGCCACGTCCTCCGCCGCGCCACAGTCGCGGCACGACGGCGTCTCCTCCCGTCCGATTCGGTGCAGGTACGATCCGAAGCAACCGTGTCCGGACAGCACCTGCACGAGACGGAAGGAGAGAAACCCATGCGGACGCTCGAGCCAGTCACGCAGCACTGGCCCAATCGCGTCGAGGGTTCGGCGGCCGAAGGCTGCGGTGGCGAGGTCCCCCGTCCAATGGACGACGATGGCGTCCCTCGCCTCCCGCCTGACGGCCTCCCGCTCTTCCGGGGCCGAGCGAACGCCCCTCGCCCTCCGCTCTGCCGTCCATTCATACACTCTGGCGAGCACCCACGCCTCGAGTTCCCAAGGAGGGGTGCTGGCCAGAGCGCATGCTGCCGCATAGCCCACCGTGCGGTAGGCCCGCGCCGCCCGCTGGGCTATGGCCCTTTGAGGTGCCCGCAAGGCCGCGGCGTTCTCTCGTCTGTGGAGGGACTCCTCCCAGATAGGAGCCCCATAGAGGGCCATGCTCCTCAAGATGCCGGCGTAAAGCTGCCGGCATCGCGCGCTGGGCCCCCCCAAGTTGGGAAGCAGCCACGAGAGAGCGCCCGCGGCCTTCAGCAGGCGCGACGACAGCCCGCTGAAATGCGGGCCGAAGCGCCACCTGCTGTCGAGTACAAGGCCCAGATATTTCATCTGGGCCTTCACCTCAATCCTGACGCCCTCCACGAAAATGTGGGCGTCAGGTGGTGGGTGGCGCTGCCGAGGGCCGTGGAAGAACACGGCCTCGGTCTTGTGCAGCGCCACCGTTAAACCAAGGCGGCGGATCCGCCCCGCGACCAAGGATCCGCCCGCCGAGGCCAGGTTGGCCGCCTCTCTGAAACTCTCCCCCCGGGCGGTGAGGAGAGTGTCATCCGCGTAGCAGACGACACTCGTGCCTCGGAGGAGAGTTCCCCGCAGGAGCCAATCATAGCCGACGTTCCAGAGGAGAGGTCCTAAGACTGACCCCTGTGGAACGCCGGCTTCAACGGCGTACCGCCGGACTCGGCCAAACCTAACCTAACCTAACCTAACCTAACCTAACCTTTTTTTTTTTTTTTTTTTGTCGCTGAGAAATGCTTTATGCATCCCCGGCTCGTGGGGGACGAGTCGGGGTATGTGGGACTCCCTGTCCTAGTGACAGTATACCCACTAAAACTCAGCGGTGTTCCCGCATCGCCGTGATGGGAGGGTCATGGGAAACCGGCTCAGCCTTTACATCCACGACCCTCCCGGCGCATGCCCGCCTAGCTGGCGGGCCCCGCATGCCCCCCGGGTCGGGGGGCTACGGGAATGGCCGGGAACACCTGGCCATTCCCGTCCGACACTGGTGGAGGTCTGTGCGATGCAGGCAAGGGTGCCCCCGCACCCGTTGCCTGCTGGCCTCCACCTGGGAGGAGTCGAAGATGACTATCGTATTGACGTCTTCTTCGACCCCTCCTCCGCCTTCGGAGCGGCGCCTCGGCAGGATCGTCCTCCCGTGCGCGCTCCGCCGCCTCCTTCTGGGACATGACGTGTTCGCAGAAGGAGGCGACTGCCGCCCAGGACCCCTCGTCCCTCAGCATGGCGTTAACCAAGCCGGGGAGCGAGAGGTCCGGTCCGATCGCCGCGACGAGACTGCGGCGCGGCTCTGACCACGACGGGCACACCTCCAGAGTGTGCTGTGCCACGTCCTCCGCCGCGCCACAGTCGCGGCACGACGGCGTCTCCTCCCGTCCGATACGGTGCAGGTACGATCCGAAGCAACCGTGTCCGGACAGCACCTGCACGAGACGGAAGGAGAGGAACCCGTGCGGACGCTCGAGCCAGTCTCGCAGCACTGGCCCAATCGCGTCGAGGGTTCGGCGGCCGAAGGCTGCGGTGGCGAGGTCCCCCGTCCAATGGACGACGATGGCGTCCCTCGCCTCCCGCCGGACGGCCTCCCGCTCTTCTGGAGCCGAGCGAACGCCCCTCGCTTTTCGCTCCGCCGTCCACTCATACACTCTGGCGAGCACCCACGCCTCGAGTTCCCAAGGAGGGGTGCTGGCCAGAGCGCATGCTGCCGCATAGCCCACCGTGCGGTAGGCCCGCGCCGCACGCTGGGCTATGGCCCTTTGAGGTGCCCGCAAGGCCGCGGCGTTCTCTCGTCTGTGGAGGGACTCCTCCCAGATAGGAGCCCCGTAGAGGGCCATGCTCCTCAAGATGCCGGCGTAAAGCTGCCGGCATCGCGCGCTGGGCCCCCCCAGGTTGGGAAGCAGCCACGAGAGAGCGCCCGCGGCCTTCAGCAGGCGCGACGACAGCCCGCTGAAATGCGGGCCGAAGCGCCACCTGCTGTCGAGTACAAGGCCCAGATATTTCATCTGGGCCTTCACCTCAATCCTGACGCCCTCCACGAAGATGTGGGCGTCAGGTGGTGGGTGGCGCTGCCGAGGGCCGTGGAAGAACACGGCCTCGGTCTTGTGCAGCGCCACCGTTAAACCGAGGCGGCGGATCCGCCCCGCGACCAAGGATCCGCCCGCCGAGGCCAGGTCGGCCGCCTCTCTGAAACTCTCCCCCCGGGCGGTGAGGAGAGTGTCATCCGCGTAGCAGACGACACTCGTGCCTCGGAGGAGAGTTCCCCGCAGGAGCCAATCATAGCCGACGTTCCAGAGGAGAGGTCCTAAGACAGACCCCTGTGGAACGCCGGCTTCAACGGCGTACCGCCGGACTCGGCCAGTCTTGTTTACCAGGAGGATCGCCCGATCCTCCAGGTAGCTGGCCAGCAGACTGCGCATGTACCGAGGCACTCCGTGGAATCGGAGCGCCTCGAGGATGGTGCAGTGGGGAACGGAGTTGAAGGCGTTGGCAATGTCGAATGACACAGCCAACAATCCGTCCCCCGCATCCATCGCCTCCTTCACCTGCCCCTTAAGGCAGGCCAGCGCGTCCACCGTGGACCGCTCAGCCCGAAACCCGAACTGAGCGTCCGACAAGTCCGGCCCGATACGCCGCAGATGGCCCTTCAGGCGGGCAGCGATTATCCCCTCGAACATTTTACCGACCTCATCGAGCAGAACGATGGGCCGGTATGCCGAGGGGGAGTCTGCTGGGCGGCCCTCCTTGCGGAGGAGGCACAGCTGCCCCTCCTTCCACGGTTTCGGGAACCTCCCAGACGCAAGGCATGCGCTGAAGAGGTCCCGAAACCTCTCCTCCATTTGAGTGGCGGCGATCGCCACCACTCTTGCCGGGACACCGTCGGGGCCCGGAGCTGTCTTCTTGGCGCGGATATGGAGAATCGCCGCGCCAAGTTCCGACTCCGTGACAGGAGGGGCCTCCTCTTCCTCCTCAGCTGGCGGAGCTGTCCCAAGCGGGGGGTCCATCACTGGTGGGGTGAAGTTGTCCCTGCACGGAAACAGGGACCGAACCACCCCATCCAGAAACGAGGGCTCGAGGGTCTCGGCAACGGGGGGACCAAAGGGGCGCAATTTGTTGCGCGCCGCCTTGTACGGTCTCCCGAAGGGGTCGTTGTCGAGACCCTCCAGCATCTCCGCTCTCCCCGAGTCTCTGGCGGCGGCGATGGCTCGGTCGAGGACCATTTTCGCCTCCAAGTACACCTCATAGAGGTGGTCCCCGACAGCCACATCCCGTCGACGCCGCCGCCGACTCCGCGTGTAGGCCCTCCTTGCCTCCACACACGCCGCTCGAAGCTCCGCCAGCTCCGCCGACCACCAGTACACGGCGCGTTTTGGTAGTGGTCGGCGAGACCGAGGCATGCTGGAGTTGCATACCTCGGTCAGAGACTCCCTGAGGTGCCCCGCCACGGTGTCCACGTCCAGACCGGCGGAAGACGGCGAAAGCCAGTCCTGGACGAACGCCGCCTCCCGCGCTGCCTCCCTGTCCAGGCGGGTGAGAGCCCACCGTGGGAACGGTGACGGCCCCGAGCGGGGCCGCGTCGCTCCGGGGCCACTGGTGGAGATGTCGAAACGCACGTAGCGGTGGTCTGACAAAGTCTCCACCAGGTCCACCCGCCAGTTCAGCACGCGCGCGGCTAACGCAGGGGTGGCGAAAGTGACGTCCACTATTGAGCCACCCTGCCGCCGCACGCATGTCCGGACGCTTCCTCTGTTCAAGAGGGAGAGTCCAGAGGAGGCCGCCCACATTTCCACCGCCCGCCCGCGGGCGTCGGTGGCCGGGTTGCCCCAGGTCACAGACTTGGCGTTCAGGTCTCCCAGCACGGAGACCTGACGCGGCGCCGCCCTGCCGACCACGGCGGCCAGGACTCCGAGAAAGTTCTCGAAGTCCTGAAGAGGGCGGTTTGGGGAGAAATACACGCCCACAAGGGCGAAGTCTCCCCACGCGGCGGCCACGTATCCCGGTCCCTTCTCTAATAGCGAGAGGGGAGGGGAGTCTGTGGAAGACCGCGCCGCTAGTGCCACCGAGCCGTCCTCGTCACCCAGCCAGCTGCCGGGGATCGAGTAGGGCTCGGCGACCACCGCTACGTTCACCAACCACTCGGCCATGACCTGCACTACCAGGTCCTGGGCCGCTCTGCAGTGGTTGGTGTTCGTCTGGAGGATGCGGTAGTCGGAAATTGTTATTCCGACATCGCACCCCCCACCTCATTTACCGCCGCCACTGGAGCTACAGCGGCGACGACTGCGACGGCGGTGGCAACAGGGCGAACCTGCGCCGGCACCACGCCCTTCCTCACGTGGGGCTTGCAGCTCCTGCCCGTCATCCTGTGGTCCGCGGGGCGGCCACCGGCGGCACACGCCGCGCAGTGCGGCTTGGCGGCGGTGCAAGCGGCCCACCCGTGTCCCTCCTGCCCGCATTGAAAGCACGTGCCTCCCCAGTCGGACTTGGAGGGACACGTGGCTCGGGTGTGGCCGACCGCGAAGCACTTGAAGCAGCGGACAGGCTGGTCCTCAAGTGCCCGGACCACAGCCGAGCTGAAGCCCACCAGCAGCCGTCCCTTGGTCGCTGCAAGGACGGCCCCAGCCGCGGCGACTGGGCACTCGACGCGGATGATGCCCAAGCCGCGGCGGCCGGGCCTGATGACTCCACTCTTCACTGCGCCAGCTTCGCAGCCTCCAGCCGCCGCGACGGCCGCCACCACATCCTCTTTGGTGACCGAGTCATCCAGATCGGCCACCTCCAAGGCTGCGGTCTTAATTGGCCTGGCAACCTTGGCCACATCCGCGATGACCTCTTGCAACTTTGTTGCGAAGAGGTCCGCATTTGTGCCGCGCTTCTCCCCCGAGAACTCGAAAATTCGAGCCCCGGTTAGAGTTCGGCGGCACTTGATATTGCTGATCCCCAGCTGGGAGGGATCAGCATTAGTACGAGCCCGTCTTAGGACGGACTCGTACGTTTCCCCACGCTCCGCGGCCTCCGGGGTGATGGTCACCACGACGGCCGCGGTTTTAGGAGGAACCAGCTTCCTCCCGCCGGCCTTTTTGGCTGGAGGACCAGTCGCCGCGCTGGCGGGCTTGGGAGCCGACTTTTTGCCCTTTTTCCCTTTCTTGACCACTTCCGTCCACGGCTGGTTGGACGGGGTGGTGGAGGGAAGAAGGGCGTCTTCCTCCTGTGGGTTCTGGGAGGCTGCTGGAGCGGTGGGGGCATGAGGAGCCGCCTTGGTCCTCTTGCCCTTGCCTTTGCCCTTGGCGGGCTGGGCATCCGATGCTGGGCCTGCTACAGGCGCAGGTTCCGGCTCCTTCGGCGGTGGACGCTTGTCCGCCGCTAGCGGCGGGCGCAGCCGCTTTTCCGGCAGGAGCCGGTCCTCGATGCCTGCGAAGCAGGCCCGGATGAAGGCCCTCTCCTCCATCACCACTCCGCGAATGGTGGCCTCAAGGCTAGCGGTTGAGGAGGTGGAGCCTCCTACCACCGGACCTGGGGCGGATTGGGCAGGCCTGGCCGTGGCCTCAGCCAGCTTCTGGTGCAGCTGGCTGACCTCCGCCTGCAGGCGATCCACCTTCGCCTGCAGCTGCCGCGTCTCGTCCGTGGCCGTGCGCTTGACCAGCTCTGTCACGATACCGTGCATGCTGGCGGCACGGCATTTGAGGGCCTTCTGGAAGGTCCCCTTCAAATTGGAGGACTTTGAGGCGACCTCCAGGACCTCCTCCCTATCCTCCTGCGCCATGCGCTCCAGTTCCGCCAAGGAGTGGTCAGCATACAGCACACTGGATGCGCCGTAGCCAGCCCTCGCCCTGGCAGCTTGCGCCTGCTGCTCCTTGGCGGCGACCCTCTCCTCCAGGTCTTGTTGAAGCTGCGCCCTCTTCGCCAGATTCAACTGGCGCTCGGCGTCCACCAAGCCCACACTGTGGGAAGAAGGCGCAGTAGAAGTCGAGGCCTTTCTAGGCTTCGACTTCTTCTTTTCTCTCTTAGACTCCGAGGAGCCCTCCGACCTCTTCCGCTTGAAGCGGTCGCTCTCGGACGCCGACGTGTCCATGATGGAGTCGTCGGAGTCCGACACCTCATCCGGTCTTCGAAACAAGCCGGCCGCAGATGGTATGCGGTCAGCTTCTGACGCTAAAGCGCCGCCGGCGTGGCCCTGAGAAGGGCCGTTGGGGTGGCCCTGAGAAGGGCCGTTGGTGTGGCCCTGAGAAGGGCCGTTGGGTTGGCCCTGAGAAGGGCCGTTGGATTGGCCCTGAGAAGGGCCGTTGGTTTGGCCCTGAGAAGGGCCGTTGGGTTGGCCCTGAGAAGGGCCGTTTGAATCGCCCTGGGAGGAGCGATTCGGGTTAAAATAAGGGATAAAACGGCCAGACGCGTCACGCGCTGGCTTGCTCGACAGGTTTTTAAAATTCGACATGGTGTTAAAATTAAAATTCGACTCGTTCGTAGACGACTGCGTGATGCCTACGAGTCACAGCGCACTTTAGCCACCGGTCTGCCACTCCGTTACGGTGGTCAGACACGGCGTTGCCCAGGGGATACTACGAGGAAGTATGCGCTGTGGGGGATCCCCCAACCTAACCTAACCTAACCTAACCTAACCTAACCTAACCTAACCTAACCTAACCCAGTAACCGATTAAACATCGCACACATAACATCAGCTCCGCGCAAAAAAAATCCCCAAAAATAGACGCGTTGAGCTACGAGCGCAAAAAAGTTATCAGTGGAATTGTGTAGTGTCAGTGCACCAGGATTCGTGTGGGCAAGTGTCTACCACCTCAGGATACCCAGCAGGCCCTCCAGAACTTCAGCGGCTAATATCTAAGCAAAGGTTTGTGGAGTCAGTTCACCAACAATAATACCGAGAGTCGCGGCAGAACTCTATCCAGCAACATCAGGATCAGGAGAATCCGATCAGCAGGTTGGGAGTTATTAAGGTGCGAAAATCGTTAAAATACGTGAAAACACGTGGGTTTTGGGAGAAAACCAACCTCACTTTTCCCCCACGTGTTTCTAATACACGAGGCGTGACGTACCGACAGCCATCCCAGCCACTACTGGAGACTCCGAAGCCGTCCCGAAGAATCTGCCTTCAGACCAGCGACCAGCGTGACGACTCCACGACCCATCACCAGGTTAGCCCCGAGGGAACTCCTCAACCCTTAGCCCCAACCCTCCCGAGATTGGACTCATCCGACTTGGACCTTCAGGACCTTGTCTGAGCCATTAAGGGTCCCCTCACCCCTACCCCCACCCCTTCAGTCACCCCCCTCCAACTTTCTTTATTTCCCCCACCCATACCCCCTCCACTTAAGACCCGTAAGGTTACCCCTCCATTTTTACCCCCCCCCCTCCACCAAAAGTCACCCCCACGAACATCCCCCCCCCCCCCCCAACCCCCCGCCTTCACCCCCCCCTCTATAGTCTCCCCACGAAACCTCCCCCTCCCCCGCCCCTCACCCCTATTTGGGATACCTCACCCCCCCGCGGGCTAACTTTGCTCCCGTTGGAGCTGGAAAGCCGAGATTGAGCTCAAACGAAAGGGCGAGACAAGCTCTCAAATCTGGCCCCAAGCGAAACCTCAAAAACCACACCCCACACACGCGGCGACACGCGGCGCCACAGAATTCCACTGAGGACCACCATCAGCGCCCATATAGAGCTCAGCCCATCGAGCTCTAGCAATTGTCGGGCTCCTCATCGGACAGCAGACGCAGACCATCAGCGGAACATCCGTGAGTCCATCGCCTATATAAATACACAGGCTAGTCATAGTTTATCTAGTTTTAGAAATACTCATAACTAACGATAACCTTAAATAGTTTGCATGTTTCCAGTCTTTATAACTCATAAACTCATCTCCCCTCAAACCTAAATAAAAAAAAAAAAAATATCTTCCAATGTCTTCAAAACAGTCCTCCGTCTCCACCACGTCCACCACCTCCCGCAAAATGACCACGGAGGCCGCAAAAGCCCCAAAATCCCTAAGGGAAAGGGTTCTTAACAAAAATATAACCCAATCTGCAGCCTCAGAGTCGGCGCGGTCGTCGTCAAAGCCCCAGGTGTCGAAGGCAGCGTCGGAACCGGACGTGACGAGCAGGACACCGCTGCTGCCACCGGTACCTGTACCTGTCCCGGACATAGTCATCAACTGGGAACAGTGTGGCATCTCCCCCCCCTACGTGAGAGTCTCGGATGACGAAAGCTCGGTGGCATCGTCTATCAGCCAAGCCGACCGCTCCGCCAGAGGACGGCCGAGCCTTTTATACCGAACGTCGAGAGGCACAGGGGTGGAGATGGATATGGCCACCAAGGAGGCAAACGAGCTCCTTCAGAAGGGAAAGGACGCTTTGGAGGCAGCCGGAAACATGAAGCGAGAGTGCAAGGCGACAGCCCACGAGTGCCTCCAGGGCCTGTACGAGACGGCCCTGTCATTGGCGGACTCAAGATCCCGCCATAAGTACAACCTCGAGAAGGAGCGTTCTCGACACGCACAAGAGCTTGTGCGGGTCGAGAGAGCTCACACACGAGAGTTGATGGGATTTAAAGTCGACCTCTCGCTCATGCAGACGGACGTCTCGGAAACAAAAAAAGAGGCGAAAGGGATCCGGGAATGGCTCGGTCAAGAAACCCTTGATGCCTTCAAGGGCATCAAGGAGGTTAAAGACGAAGTTGCGGCCGCGAGCCATAAGAACATCCAAGAGCACGAGAAGACAAGGCAGGGAAGCGTCCGAGCCCCGGGGGATCCCAAGTGGGATTCAATGGGGGCCGGCCTTTCACGCCTTGACACGAACATCAGCAGCGTGTCCAACCAGCTGGACGTGCTCCGTCAGGCCATCGACAGGATTAAAGAAGACCTCAACCGACCAACTTGCAAGGAAACGGACCCGAGTAGCCAAGAGGACCCAGAATTACTCACCCTCATCACAAAGGCCATAGAAGACGAAACGAAAAAGATTATCGCACACATTCAGGCCATCGCCAACAGGCCTGTAGCATCCCCCCCCAAACCACAACCTCCCATTAACTTCACACACCACCTCAAGCCCATCTCAGAAAGGCTGGAGATCGTCTCGGCAGACCTCCGAGTATTGCGAGATAAAGAGCCACCCATCCAGGCGCCCCCGGCGCTGAATCTGGAGGCGGAACTCGCAGTCGGGGAGGTAAAAAAGACTCTCCAGGATATCCGGAAGGGGGTAGCGGACCTGGGCAAAACGGACAAAACGCCCCAACAGCAGCAGGGCCCCAAAACTTTTGCCCAGGTCACCAGTATACCCAAACCACCCACACAGCCCAATCACACCCTGATCGTCTCGTCCACGAATCCCCAGCACACTGGAGATAACGTGATCGAGAGGATCAGGTCTGCCCTGGACCTCAAAGAGAGTGGAGCCCGCGTCGACACGGTTAGAAAAGCGCGGAACCAGAAAGTGGTCCTTAAGTGCGCTAGCAAGTGGGACCTTAATAACATTAAGGAGCAGGTCCAGTCGAACGCAGGGCTCAAGGTCCACGAGCCGAAACCTATAAACCCCCTCGTCTGCATCAAGGGAGTCCTGTCCAGCTACAGCGACGGGGAGATTGTAGATCTCCTAAAAGCGCAGAACAAGCATCTTCTGCAGAACGTCGCTGTAGATGGACAGACCCTAAAGGTGCGCTATAGGAAGCGCGCGAGGAACATCCACGAGTGCCACCCCGTTCTGGAGCTCTCCCCGGAGCTCTGGAAAGCCTTCACTGCGGTCCCAAAGATCCACGTGGGCATCAAGCGATGCTCGATTGAGGATCAGTCCCCACTAGTCCAGTGCACAAAGTGCCTTGGATATGGACACAACAAGTCCATATGCAAGGCCGGTAAAGAACTCTGCAGTTTCTGCAGCGGAGCACACAACGCAAGGGATTGCCTCACTCGAGCTGACGGCAAACAGCCCACCTGTGCAAACTGCAAGGCAGTCCACGGGTCCGCCAGTGACTTGGCACACACAGCGTTCAGCGCAGACTGCCAGGAACGCCAAAAATGGGATGGAATAGCAAGGTCGCGCGTTTCCTATTGCTAAGGGCGACCACGATAACACACCATCAAACCAACCAGTCACCCCCGAATTCGCATCAAGACCGACAGCAAGATTGAGATTCGTCCAAGTCAATCTTCAGCGCTCCAAGCTGGCCACGGAAGAACTCCTCATGGCAGCCCAGGCACGAGGAATTTCAGTAGCACTTGTTCAAGAGCCCTATGTAGGAAGAACTGGTGTGATGAAACAAAGTCCCGGCACGCAAGTCATCCAGTGCAGCCTCAACCGCCAAAAACCAGTCAAGGCAGCGATCGTTGTTTTCGGAAACAACCTGGAGGTCATCCACGACCCCCAGCTTGTGACCGAGAACGTCGCCGCTGTTTTGCTAAAGGTGGGTCGGCTCAGCTTCGGGGTGCTATCGGTCTACTTCGAGGGTGACCAGGACATAGAACCTTATCTTTCAGAGACACTAAGAATAACACAAAAACTCAACACACACAACATCATAGTGGGAGGAGACGTGAACGCCTGGAGCCAGTGGTGGGGAAGTGTTTCCGAAAACCATCGCGGGGCGGCGTACAGTTCTTTTCTCGATGAGCGGGATCTCCACATCCTGAACACGGGCCAAACGCCGACGTTCGAGATCTATAGAGGAGACAGGTGGTGCACCAGCATCGTAGACGTGACGGCATGCAGCCTGTCGCTGTTAGGCAAGGTCGAGGAGTGGCGTGTAGAAAGAAGTCTTACAACTTCAGACCACAATGCAATTACCTTCTCGATGCGCTTAGAAAAGGCCTTGGAACCCTTAAGGCCAATCTCGACGCGCATCTATAACACCAAGAAGGCAAAGTGGTCCGACTTCAGCACCCACTTCAAGAATAGCCTGGCCGACAGTGACATTACACCAGTCAGAGTCTCGGACGTCTCTAACGCAGAGGATCTGGAGGCAGTTATCACCTCATACACACAGAACATCCACCGCTCATGCGAGAGCGCGATCCCAAAACTGGGGTCGCCCAAACACGACGCTAAGCCCCCATGGTGGAGCCCTTCTCTAGAGTGTCTCAAAAGAGACGCCTTGACGAAGAAGAGAAGGATCCGAAATGCAGCCGCAAACCGGAGACACTTCACCATCCAAGAGTACGTGACGGCGAAACTCAAATACAGCACAACGGCAACGGAAGCTGCCACGGCCAACTGGAAGGAGTTCTGCTCTAAGCAAGACCGAGAGAGCATGTGGGACGGCATCTACAGGGTACTAAGGAAGACAGCCAGAAGACAGGACGACGCGCTCCTGAGAAACACCGCAGGTGAGACGCTCAGTCCAGAGCAATCCGCGGATCTTCTAGCAAAAACCTTTTACCCCGACGACTCAACGGATGCCGAACAGCCATACCACACAAACCTGCGCAGACTAGCGGAGGAGAGGAACCCCCAAGGTCTGTCTGCAGACGATCCGTCCTTTACGACTGCGGAGCTGGAAATGGTTCTCCAGAATCAAAATCCGAAAAAAGCCCCCGGTCCCGACGGATTAACAGCGGACATCTGCACAGCGGCAATAAACTGTGATAGGGAGGTGTTCTTAGCGATAGCCAATAGGTGCCTGTCGCTGTCACACTTCCCGAAGCAGTGGAAGGTCGCCCACGTATGCATCCTCCGTAAGCCAGGAAAGGACGACTACACCAGCCCAAAGTCGTACCGGCCAATAGGTCTGCTCTCGGTCCTAGGTAAAATCGTAGAGAAACTCCTAGTAGGTAGACTCCAGTGGCACTTCCTCCCAACCCTCAACACAAACCAGTACGGTTTCATGCCGCAGCGCGGAACCGAGGACGCCCTCTATGCTCTAATGGGCCACATACGAGCCGAAATCAAAGCCAAGAAGATCGTGCTTTTGATATCATTGGACATAGAGGGTGCCTTCGACAACGCGTGGTGGCCAGCTCTCAAACGACAAATGGCGGCCAAGAGCTGTCCCAAGAACATCTACGCTCTCGTCACCTCATACCTGGAAGACCGGAACATCAGGGTCAACTACGCCAGAGCGACTAGCGAGAAGGGTACCACGAAAGGATGCGTCCAGGGCTCAATTGCCGGACCGACGTTTTGGAACCTTATCCTAGATTCGCTCCTACACAAGATGGCTAGTCTGGGAGTATACTGCCAAGCCTTCGCAGACGACGTTGTCCTGGTTTTCTCGGACCATACAGCCGGTCCCCTGCAGCAAGCAGCCAATGACACGCTTGACAGAGTATCGGAATGGGGCGTCCAAAACAAGCTACGTTTCGCCGCGCATAAAACAAATGCGATGGTGTTAACGAGAAAGCTGAAGTACGACGTTCCGGTACTGTACATGTCGGGCACGAGGCTGAACCTGGTCGAACAGGTCAAGCTGTTAGGTCTCACAATAGACTCAAAACTCACCTTCAACGCGCACGTGTCTGCGACCTGTAAAAAGGCTGCAGACATCTACAAGCAGTTGGCATGCGCGGCAAAGGTGACTTGGGGTCTCAACGGAGAGATAATCAGGACGATATACGTGTCGGTGATAGAGCCCATCGTGGTGTATGCAGCGAGTGCGTGGGCCCCCGCAGCTGAGAAACTGATGACAAGGAATCAGTTTGACTCACTGCAGAGAGGCTTCGCGCAGAAGATCTGCAAAGCATACCGCACGGTGTCTCTGTCATCGGCCCTTATTCTGTCAGGCCAACTCCCCCTAGATCTCCGGGTAATCGAGGCCGCGACCCTGTTCAAGATCAAAAAGGGCCATTCCCAAGAGTTCATACCGCCGGGCCGCGAGCTGGAGTGCAACGTGCACCACTCCGAAAATCCCCACCCAGCGCAACTCATAACAACTGAGTATGCACTCCTAGAGGACTTGACTCCCGAAACCCTGGAAACCCATCAAGTAATCGGTCCCCAAATCTACACCGACGGCAGCAAGATAGAGGGAAAAGTAGGAGCTGCCCTAACTTGGTGGGAAAACGAAAAGGAGTCAGAGTCCAGAACCTTCGGCCTGGAGCCTCACAACACTGTCTTCCAATCGGAAATGTACGCTCTCTTTAGAGCTGTCAGGATGGCAAGAGAATCTAGGGCGGCCTCCGTTGGCATCTTAAGCGACTCAAGATCGTCGCTTGACCTGCTGAGGAGACCGTCTGTCACTCACCACCTGGCACTCCAAATCAAGAGAAGCATCCGAGAGTTAAGAGAAGAAGGCAGAGAAGTGAGACTCTTTTGGCTAAGGGCCCACGTGGGAACCGCCGGGAACGAGAGAGCGGACGAGCTGGCCAAGGAGGCAGCGTTAACAAAGGACACATCGGAC
Source organism: Agrochola macilenta (assembly GCA_916701695.1). Taxonomy (NCBI): domain Eukaryota; kingdom Metazoa; phylum Arthropoda; class Insecta; order Lepidoptera; family Noctuidae; genus Agrochola; species Agrochola macilenta. Next base: position 24,349,484 of record OU753558.1, on the reverse strand, counting down.
TACAGCAAGGTCCCCGTATCGTTCGTGAGAAGGAAGATACGGGAGGGGACTATAAAGAAGTGGCAAGCGCGGTACGAGTCCTCCACTACAGGAGCGGTCACAAAAGTGTTCTTCCCAGACGTCCTAGCGGCGAAAAGAACACTCAGAGACGCAGTTCTCACACCGGTCCATGTACAAATCCTAACAGGACATGGAGGATTCTCAGCGTATCTCCACCGATTTCATCTCAAAGATAGTCCCTCGTGCGTCTGTGACCCCAGTTGCGAAGAGACAGTCTGGCACCTGCTATTCGAATGCCCAAGATTCAGTCTAGAAAGAATGGAGCTGGAAGTCAAGTTGGAAACCCAGCTAAGCCAGTCCACACTCCACACGATCATGGAGAGACCGGCTACTAGGAATCCATTCTTGGCATTCGCAAGCAAAGTCGCAACAGTCGCAGCATTGGCTAACAAAACAGACGTAACCTTGCAAAGACGAAATCGACCACCATCCACACAAACCGTCACAATCACGTCAACAACTACAACAACAACTACACAAACAACAACAACGACACCACTAAACGTAACACAAATCACAACAACAACAACAACAACAGCAGCAGTAGCAGCAGCAGTTAGCCTACAACAAGCCCCTAGCACCATGACCACCACGCAATTCCTGGCATGTGGAGGAGACGGAGTCCCAGGCGTCCGATTGCGAGGCGTCGCCCTCTTCATGAACCGTGAAGAAGAAAAGTTAGGCGTGAGCTTCTGCATAGGCTGGAGCCGACCTGCAGCCCGTATACCAATATCGCCAGGCCTTGCCGCCTTGATCAACGGAAGCACCACTAAAACGAGCATGAAAGGTAGCAAGTATGCTGCACTGCCACAGGTGGAAGTAGCCACTCACCGATGCCGACTAATGCGATCCAAAGGTAAGACGATCGCACTATTCGAGTGGGGAGGGGAGACTCCATTTGCTCAGGTAAGCTCATTGCTTCAGAGGATCAGGGAGGCAGGAGACTACACGGGAGCCACAGCCCGCACCATCAGTGTAGACGCGATGACGGTCGGAGGAGAAAGAGGAAACGTCGCAGACCGATTCGGTTGTTTGAAAGCCTCAGAACATCATGAGGTGGTCGTCTACGAGGACAGAGGGGAAACTCTAAGTTTCCTCAAAACCCCCCGACAGCCAACAGCCGGTGCGACGAGCCCCACAGCAAGCCCGACCAGTCAGAGCGGATCGGAGAGGGCCCAGCAGAAGGCAGCCGCCGAAAAAGCTGCAAAGGAGCAGCGAAAAACCGTTAACCCGGAGGACCGGGTCCGGTTGAGGAGTCGCCTGAAAGCCGTAGGCACTTTCCTTAACGCACTGCTCCCAAGTACCAGCCATACATCACCATCCCACAAACAGGAATCAGCAGTGGAAAGGTTCTTTAGTAAGAAGCCCAAGGAACCGCCCCAGCAGAAGCCTATGCCTACAAGAGCCGACAAAGGGCAAGTCAGCCCGCCGTCCCTCGCAGCGAAACTGGGCACCACGGACCACGTGAAGAGCGCTTTCCTCGAGTACGTAGCGATCGTGAGAGCGACCAGAGAGGTCAATCTCATGACATGCAGGAAGATCCTGCAGACCTTCCAGAGAAATACAGAAGGTCTGCTAAGGGTACTACTCGAGGAAGCAGGGGCAGCGGTGTACGACAACGTCAGATCCCAAGTCATCACGGGGGATATGACGGGGTCGTACATGGTAGCCTACAGCGCGAAGAGCGGCTTCGTTACCCTGGACGAGGAGAAAACTAAGCGCTCAGGCAAACTCAAATTCTCAGCACCCGACGACGACCCGATACTGGTTACCGCCAAGTGTACCAAAATCATGCTGGACGACAAGATCCTTAAAATGGCGCAATCCATTTTGGGGACTTCAGACAATCCAGCATCGCAGGAAATTTGGGCGGTGCCCAGTATCAGGTGGGTAAATGGAGTTCCGGGTTGCGGCAAGACAACCTGGGTGGTAAAGAACTTCGACGAGGAGAAGGATGTTGTAGCCACCACGACGACTGAAGCTGCCAAAGATCTCCGGGAGAAGCTAGCGCACCGCTTAGGAGACCGAATAAAGACACAGGTGCGCACTATGGCCTCAATCTTAGCCAACGGGTTCAAAACACAAGAGAAATGCTACCGCCTCACGGTAGACGAGGCTCTAATGAACCATTTTGGGTCCATAGTCATGGCAGTAAAGTTGTCTGGAGCAAGCGAGGTTGTCCTCGTCGGAGACGTGAACCAGCTTCCATTTTTGGACAGAGAGAACCTTTTCGAATTAAGGTATACCCGTCCAAACCTGGTGGCTGGCATCACCCAGGAGCTGCTCTGCACACACCGCAACCCGATGGACGTGGCGTTTGCGCTGAGCGAGATATACTCTGGTATATACTCCTCCAAGTCGTCGCTGTCGCGGGTCCACTCCCTGGAGGTGAAAGGTTATACAGGAGCGCAAATACCGAGCACCGCCCCTAACACCCTGTTCCTGGTTCATACGCAAGAGGAGAAAGCTTCTCTTGGGAGCCAGGGATATGGGTCCGGCGAAGGGTCGCGCCTGTTGACCATACACGAAGCCCAGGGTTTGACCTACGACAGCGTCGTTATCATCAACACAAGGTCCAGGAGGATACAGGTTCACGACAGCATCTCCCACGCGGTAGTGGCGGTGTCCAGACATACCATCAGTTGCGTCTATTACACCGACGACGCCGACGACGCCACGGGCCGCTTTGCAAAGAGGGCGATGGATGCGCCGACTAAAATGGTCGTCGAGTACAACCTAAAGACGGCCATGCAGCATCGAGACACACCTGTCGTGGAAGCCCTGCTAGGGCTAGCGAAATCCCTGGTCAGCAGACCCCACTAAAACATTTCCAACAAGTCCCCATCCAAACTCCAAGTCATAAAACAAATAAGCCCACCAAAAACTCCAACATAAATCCCTGTTCTGTTAAGTAAATTGTATTGTAAATGTGCATGGCGGTGTGAGTCAGTCATACTCACGTAAACGTCCTGCCGATGGCGGCGCTGCACGTCCGGTCGCTTGGTTCCCTAAAAAATGGTTGAGCTAAGCGGCGCGGATGTGTACGTCATGTCCGTGAACGGACGCCGTCGGTCGGGGCTGGTCGACTCACACTGCCACGTACTTATCCCTTAAAAATTGTGTTAGTAATTATAGTAAGGATTAAGTAAATATAAGTAATTAAATCGTAAAAAGTAAATTGTTTCAGTATCAAATAATAAAAATTGTATCCATTCCTTTTTTTTTCTCATATATTTATTGTAAGCCTGTGTATCAACAAAAAAAAAAAAAAAAGTATATCTATAAAATATGTATGTGCATGCGCATGACTATAATTATTATAAAAAAAAAAAAAAAAAAAAAAAAAAAAAAAAAAAAAAAAAAATTACGATGGACTCACGTAGACATAAGTTAGATAAGTAAGCTTAGAGTAATGTTGTCCGGCGTAGGAGTTAGACAATTGCATGTATAAAAAAAAAAACCTGTAAACAAAAGTAATTATGTAAACAAAAGCACGGACCTCCAAGTCTGTGGATTAATTGTGAGGCAGGAGTGTGGTTTTAGCCGGTAAGAGTCCGGCACTGCCCAGACTGGGTCATCTGTGACGCAGTCTGGGCGTCCATGAGGATTTCCCACTCCTGCCGAAAAAAAAAAAAAAAAAAAAAAAAAAAAAAAACCTAACCTAACCTAACCTAACCTAACCTAACCTAACCTAACCTAACCTAACCTAACCTAACCTAACCTAACCTAACCTAACCTAACCTAACCTAACCTAACCTTTTTTTTTTTTTTCTTTTTTCCGGGGTGGAAAATCCTCATGGATGTCCTCCGCCCTGGGGCGGGCGGAGGGGTCTGTCAGACTCTTACTGACTAAAAACCACCCCGGTGTTCCAACTCACACCTACGCCGGGGGTCGCGGGAACTTGAAATCTTCCGCAACCCCCGGCTGGTGCCGGCCCGCCACTGCGGGCCTCCTCGCGGGTCAGGGGGGGGAGTGAGGTGTTTGACTCCCCCCGCGACGTCTCAGAGGGGCGCGCGTGGAACACTACGCGCCGCCACCTCGGGTCCTGATGTGTGGGGGGCGACGGACGTCCCCGAGTCCGTCACCCCTGGACCCATTTAGGGGGGCTGGAAGAGGGCGTTATCCGCCCTCCGCCGACGCCCGGTGCGCCTGCTGCGGGCCGGGTGAGTGGACGAGATCTCCCTCTCCCTTTCCGCAGCCTCCTTCTGCGAGACGACTGTCTCGCAGTAGGAAACCACCGCGTCCCAGGACTCGCCGCCGCCGACCATCGCATTCACTACGGCCGGCAGCGACAAGTCACTGCCTACTTCTGAGATGAGGGCACGGCGCGGCTCCTCCCAAGCGGCACACTCTGCCAGCGTATGCCGCGCCGTGTCCTCCCGGCAGTCGACGCAGTGGTGACACCGGGCGTCCGGCTCCCTGTTTATGCGACACAGGTACTTCCCGAAGCAACCATGCCCCGAGAGCACCTGCGTCACCCGAAACGACAGGGAGCCGTGCCTCCTCCCGAGCCAGCGGTCGAGCACCGGCCGGACCGCCTCGACGATGTCGAGGCCGGCGGTAGGGCGTGAAAGCCTGTCCCGCCATTCCGCCACCAGGACCTCGCGAAGCTGAGACCGATGCAGCTCCATTTGTCGCTGCATCGGTCGCTCGCCCCGCGCCCTCGCTTCCTCGCGCCACCGATACGATGACGCGAGTACTTTCGCCTCTAGGTCCCAGGGCGGGGATCCGGCCAGTGCACAAGCCGCCTCGTAGGAGATCGTGCGATACCCTCTGATGACTCTGACGGCCATCGCCCTCTGCGGCTTGCGCATTACGGCGATGCTACCGGCCGTCAGGTCAGCAGCCCAGATCGGGGCCCCGTAAAGGGCCATCGATCGCACGATCCCCACGTAGAGCCGCCTACAAGCGGCGCTCGGGCCCCCCAAATTGGGAAGCAGCGTTGACAGCGCCCCAGCGGCGCCCAGCAACTTGGGCGCCAGCCGTCGGAAGTGGGGCCCGAAGTCCCACCGGCTGTCGAGCACCAATCCTAGGTACTTCATGGTGGACTCGACAGCGATCCGAGCCCCCCCGACCACGATGTGTGAGCCGGGTGACGGCGCCCGCCGGGGGCCATGAAACACCATGGCCTCCGACTTGCTGAGGGCCACCTCCAGGCCTAGGCGACGTATGCGGCCCACCACCTGTGAGACCGCAGCCGTCGCCAACAACGCTGCCTCCCGGTGCGAGCTCCCCCGGGCAGTGACCAGCGTGTCGTCCGCATAACACGTCAGGTCTACCCCGGCACCGAGCTCGCCCCTCAGCACCCAGTCGTACCCGATGTTCCACAGGAGCGGCCCTAAAACCGAGCCCTGTGGAACACCGCACGACATGCGGCGCTGGTTTCCGCCATCACGTCCCATGTAGGTGACACACCTCTCCGACAGATAAGCCCCAACGATGTGGCGGAGGTAGGGAGGCACCCCATGATACCGCAGTGCCTCCCGAATACAACTCCAGGGCAGGGTGTTGAAGGCGTTGGAAATGTCCAAGGACACCGCCAACATCACCCCGCCCCGGGACACCGCTTCCTCCGCCAGGACTCTAACCCGCGACACAGCGTGGATCGTGGAGCGCCCATGCCGAAACCCGAACTGGCTGTCGTCCAGGTCCGGCCCCTCTCTGCACAAGTGGCCGACGAGGCGGGCTGCGATTATCCGCTCAAACAGCTTGCCCACCTCGTCAAGCAGCACTATGGGCCGGTACGCGGACGGCGAGTCCGCAGGGCGCCCCGCCTTCCTGAGCAGGACCAGACGACCAGATTTCCACAAAGTGGGAAACTGGCCCTGCTCAAGGCACGCTGTGTAGAGTCCTCTCAGTTGGGGCTCAAGCTCCTTCAGAGCGAGGGCTAGCACGCAGCCGTGGATCCCGTCGGGCCCCGGAGCCACGTTCTTGGCCCGGAGCCGCATCACGGCTGCCCTCATCTCTGCCTGTGTCACCTCTGGGACGCTGATGGCGTTCTCCTCTGTAGACTCTGCGGCTGTGGGCAAAGCCATCGGCGGCGGAGTATGCTCCGCTCTCGCCGGGAAGAGGGCTGCGACCACCTCCTCCAGCAGCTCGGGTTGGAGACTCTCCGTAAGTGGAGGCGCCGCGGCTCGAAGTTTCCCTCGGACCGCGCGATAAGGGCGCCCCCACGGATCCCCGTCTAGAGTCTCCAACATCTCCTCCCTGGCTCGCGTCCTCGACTCACCGATGGCCAGCCACAGAGTCTCCTTGGCCGCGCGGTACACCTCATACAGCGCGGCCTCTTCGTCAGGGACCCGACGACGTCTCCTCCGGTACCGGATGTACTGGCGTCTAACCGCCACGCACGCGACGCGCATCTGCGCGATCTCGGCGGTCCACCAGTACACCTGGCGCCTTGCGGACTGTGCGTGGACCCGGGGCATGGACGCGTCGCAAATTTGCGTCATCGCCCCGCGGAACCACAGCGCCTCCTGCTCGACGTCGACGGGTCCGGTCGTTGCCGACTCCCGGCTCCAGGCCTGGACAATAGCGGCCTCCTCGAGAAGCTCCCTGTCAATGCGCTTACGCGCCCAGCGCGGACCGTCCGGTCGCGGGGCCAGTGGACCGCGGCCGCCGGCGGTCTGGGTGGAGACGTCGAAACGGATGTATCGGTGATCCGATAACGTCTCCACCTCCACGGCGACACGCCAGTCGCGGACACGGCTCGCGACAGCGGGGCTAGCGAACGAGACGTCCACTATAGACCCGCCCCGCTGCCGCACGCACGTGTGTACCGAGCCCCGATTTAGGACGGTCAAGCCAGTCGTGACCGCCCACTCCTCCAGCACCTCGCCCCTAGCATCGGTCACAGGGGATCCCCACGCCTCAGACTTGGCAACCTAACCTAACCTAACCTAACCTAACCTAACCTAACCTAACCTAACCAACAACTGGCCACGAATGAACTTATGCTTGAGGCACAAAAGCGCAAAATAGCCTTCGCACTGGTCCAGGAGCCGTATGTGGGAAGTATAAAAGCAATGAAGTCGTACGGGGGGGCTAGAGTCTACCAAAACTCGGACTGTAGCGGGGGCACTGTAAAGGCGGCGATAGTCGTGTTCAATCATGATATCGACGTCATACAGTGCCCCAAATTCACCACCAAAAACATCGTGGTGGTGAAGCTGCGAACGACCGCGTGGGAGATGCTCGCCGTCTCGTACTACTTTGAGCCTGATCAACCCATTGGGCCATACCTGGACCAGTTGACGACCGTGATGAAGGAGCTAAAGCCCAAGAAGGCCATCTTTGGAGGGGACGCTAATGCCAAAAGCGTGTGGTGGGGAAGCAGTGTCATCGACGATAGGGGAGATGAACTGGTAGGCATGATCGGAGAGCTTGATCTGCAGGTACTCAACAGCGGGAACAGACCCACCTTCGATACCATCAGAGGAGGACGACGAATTACAAGCCACGTCGACGTAACCATGTGCACCGAGGACTTGCTTGACCTGGTAGAGGACTGGACGGTAGCTGAAGACCTAACGAGCTCGGACCACAACGGAATTTTAATCAAAATTCAACTTCAAAAAGGAAAAGGCATAAATATCAAAAGAACAACTAGAATTTACAACACAAGAAAAGCAAATTGGGAAATTTTTAATGAAAAAATGGTCCAATTAAAAATAGAAAACACAATCAATAAATTACAAGTAGAGCTGATAAATAATAAGGAAGATCTTGATGGCATTGTCGAAAAATACACTGCCGTTATGGCTGAGGCATGTAACGAGGCGATGCCAAAGAAAAAAGACAGCCAAAAACTTACCATTCCGTGGTGGTCCGAAGAACTCGAAGCGATGAAGCATGACGTCGCTACCAGGAAGAGAAGAATTCGGTGCGCTGCGCCGTCGCGTAGAGAAGGTGTGGTAGCGCTGTACCTGGCAGAGAAAGAAAAATACGAGTCCGAGGTCAGAAAACGCTCGACAGAGAGCTGGAAGGGGTTTTGTCAGAAACAAGATAGGGAAGGGGTATGGGAGGGAATCTACAGGGTAATCAAAAATACGGCAAAACGGCAAGAAGATCTGCCGCTTGTATGTGACGGGAAAGAGGTAGGGCAAGAGGGTTCCGCGAAAGCACTGGCGGTAACGTTCTACCCGGAGGATACAGAGGAGGAGGATAGCCCAGACCATCGCCGAATCAGAGCTCTTGCTGACCGAGCAAACGACCGGACTCATCATGAGACCCATGACCCGGAGTTTACGACGGAGGAGCTCAGGTTCGCGACGGGGAGCTTCAATCCGAAGAAGGCACCCGGAGTGGACGGCTTCACAGCCGACATCTGCCAGCAGGTCATAACGCAGGATCCGGAACTGCACCTGGCGATCTTTAACAAGTGCTGGCAACTGACGCACTTCCCCACAGTGTGGAAAGAGGCCACCGTGGTGGTGCTGAGGAAACCGGGAAAAGACAATTACACCAGTCCAAAATCCTATAGGCCGATCGGACTGTTACCAGTGATGGGTAAGATACTGGAGAAAATGATGGTGAGAAGGCTGGTTTGGCACTTAGTGCCCCGGATTAGTCCCCGCCAGTATGGTTTCATGCCACAGCGGAGCACGGAAGACTCCCTCTATGACCTGATTGGCCACGTGAGAGGCAAACTCCGAGAGAGGAAGCTCATCACGATGGTCTCTTTGGATATAGAGGGAGCCTTCGACAGTGCATGGTGGCCAGCCATTAAGGTCAGACTGGCGGAGGAGGATTGCCCAGTGAACCTCAGGAGGTTGATAGCCAGCTACCTAAGCGACCGCAAGGTCCGGGTAAGGTACGCTGGCCATGAGTTCACAAAAGGCACCAACAAGGGATGTATCCAAGGTTCAATAGGCGGCCCCATCTTGTGGAATCTCCTGTTGAACCCATTGCTGGAAAGCCTGACACGGAGAGGCGATTATTGCCAGGCCTTTGCGGATGATGTGGTGCTCGTGTTTTCGGGGGAGACAGCCCTAGAAATCGAGGTACAGGCCAATGCCGCTCTCGAACATGTTCGGGAGTGGGGTGTCATAAATAAGCTAAGATTTGCGCCGCACAAAACTTGCGCCATGGTCATCACCAGAAAGCTTAAATATGACACGCCACGCCTGAGCATGGGAGGGATCGACATTGGGATGTCCTCGGAAATTAAGATACTGGGACTCACCGTGGACGCCAAGTTGACCTTCAATAGCCATACGGCTAACGTCTGCAAGAAGGCACTTGGTGTCTACAAGCAGCTGTCAAGAGCTGCGAAAGTCAGTTGGGGTCTCCACCCGGAAATAATCCGTATAATATACACCGCTACGGTAGAGCCCATTATCACGTACGCGGCTGGCGCCTGGTCCTCAGCATCAAAGAAGCTAGGCATTCAGCGTCACCTAAACGCCGTCCAGAGGGGCTTTGCCCAGAAGTTGTGCGGGGCGTACCGCACGGCCTCTCTTCACTCAGCGCTGGTATTGGCTGGTGTATTGCCACTCGACCTCCGCATACAAGAGGCAGCCGCCCTGTATGAGGCGAGGAGAGGGGCATCCCGGCCAGGGCTGGCAGACAGAGAGGTCGAACGAAGAGTCAATTACTCCAGTACACCTCACCCGGGGCGGCATACTGCGATAAAGTTCATGTGCCTGGTAGACCAAGAGCAGCTTGACAGACAAAACAACCAGGCTATCCGCGTATTCACGGATGGTAGCCGGATTGAGGGCAAGGTTGGAGCAGCGCTCACGCTGTGGGATAGTGCAGCCGAAGTGAAGACCCTCAAACTCAAGCTTGCTCCATACTGCACGGTATACCAGGCGGAACTCCTCGCAGTATGCAGAGCCACTGAGGAAATACAACAACGCAGCGAGGAAAGCTATGGCATCTACAGTGACTCCAGGTCAGCCCTGGAGACCATAGTGAACCCCAGCACAACGCACCCCCTGGCGGTGGACACCCGCAGGAACCTGAGAGCCATTGAAGACCAGAACAAAACTGTGTGTTTGTTCTGGATCAAGGCACACGCGGGCCTCGCGGGAAACGAGAGAGCGGATGAGCTGGCGAAGGACGCGGCCTTGTATATGAAGACCAAGCCGGATTATGACCTCTGCCCGGTTTCATTCATCAAACGACAGATCCGAAAGGGGTCGATTGATGAATGGAACCGACGATACATAAATAGCGCGAGAGCAGGTGTGACAAAACTTTTCCTCCCCGATGTTACAACCTCCTACAAAATTGTCCGCGAAATAACCCCTAATAACGTAATGACCCAAGTACTAACGGGGCACGGTGGGTTCTCGGAGTACCTGAGTCGTTTCAGGTGCAAAGAGAACTCATCGTGCATCTGCCAACCCGGCACCCCCGAAACGGTGAGACATATTCTGGCCGACTGCCCGGTTCACGCCCTAAAAAGACTCGAGGTCGAAAATAAGCTGGACATTAGGATGATAGTCGAGAACTTCCCTGAGTTCATGTCTAATAAGAAATTGAGAAATATATTTTTAGAATACGTAGTAGACATCGCAAAATGTGTCATAAATAGGAACAAATAGAACAATAAAACTATGCTATATATATGTATTTGTGTAAAATATAATAAATAGCATACATGTAATTAAAGTATAAAGTCGAAAATAAGAGATTCAAAATAAGATGTCGAAAATATGATATTTGAAATAAGGTGTGTTAAATTAGATGTTTAGAATTTAAGGTATATAACTAGCAGATAAGAAATGTCTAGAGATAAAGTTAATATAAATGAGAAAAAATGCCATTCTCGACTAGAATAAGTAGACTATAAGTAAAAAACCATGTATCCCCACCTAGAAATATAGTAATTATATAGAAATGAGCTAGAATAAGTAAATGTATAAAATAAAAAACTGCGCTGTCACTGTATATAGCCACGTTACTAGTTAAAGATTAAATAAAAACTATAGATATAAGTAAATAAAGAACCCTGTAGTACATCCCATTGCACGATAATTAAGGACTCTAATTAAGTTAGAGGTAGCTCGCGGGCCGGGCCTTGCGCCCGGACAGGATAAAAAAAAAAAAAAAAAAAAAAAAAAAAAAAAAAAAAAAAAAAAAAACCTAACCTAACCTAACCTAACCTAACCTAACCTTTTTTTTTTTTTTTTTTTTGTTCCGGGGTGGAAAATCCTCATGGATGTCCTCCGCCCTGGGGCGGGCGGAGGGGTCTGTCAGACTCTTACTGACTAAAAACCACCCCGGTGTTCCAACTCACACCTACGCCGGGGGTCGCGGGAACTTGAAATCTTCCGCAACCCCCGGCTGGTGCCGGCCCGCCACCGCGGGCCTCCTCGCGGGTCAGGGGGGGGAGTGAGGTGTTTGACTCCCCCCGCGACGTCTCAGAGGGGCGCGCGTGGAACACTACGCGCCGCCACCTCGGGTCCTGATTTGTGGGGGGCGACGGACGTCCCCGAGTCCGTCACCCCTGGACCCATTTAGGGGGGCTGGAAGAGGGCGTTATCCGCCCTCCGCCGACGCCCGGTGCGCCTGCTGCGGGCCGGGTGAGTGGACGAGATCTCCCTCTCCCTTTCCGCAGCCTCCTTCTGCGAGACGACTGTCTCACAGTAGGAAACCACCGCGTCCCAGGACTCGCCGCCGCCGACCATCGCATTCACTACGGCCGGCAGCGACAAGTCACTGCCTACTTCTGAGATGAGGGCACGGCGCGGCTCCTCCCAAGCGGCACACTCTGCCAGCGTATGCCGCGCCGTGTCCTCCCGGCAGTCGACGCAGTGGTGACACCGGGCGTCCAGCTCCCTGTTTATGCGACACAGGTACTTCCCGAAGCAACCATGCCCCGAGAGCACCTGCGTCACCCGAAACGACAGGGAGCCGTGCCTCCTCCCGAGCCAGCGGTCGAGCACCGGCCGGACCGCCTCGACGATGTCGAGGCCGGCGGTAGGGCGTGAAAGCCTGTCCCGCCATTCCGCCACCAGGACCTCGCGAAGCTGAGACCGATGCAGCTCCATTTGTCGCTGCATCGGTCGCTCGCCCCGCGCCCTCGCTTCCTCGCGCCACCGATACGATGACGCGAGTACTTTCGCCTCTAGGTCCCAGGGCGGGGATCCGGCCAGTGCACAAGCCGCCTCGTAGGAGATCGTGCGATACCCTCTGATGACTCTGACGGCCATCGCCCTCTGCGGTTTACGCATTACGGCGATGCTACCGGCCGTCAGGTCAGCAGCCCAGATCGGGGCCCCGTAAAGGGCCATCGATCGCACGATCCCCACGTAGAGCCGCCTACAAGCGGCGCTCGGGCCCCCCAGATTGGGAAGCAGCGTTGACAGCGCCCCAGCGGCGCCCAGCAACTTGGGCGCCAGCCGTCGGAAGTGGGGCCCGAAGTCCCACCGGCTGTCGAGCACCAATCCTAGGTACTTCATGGTGGACTCGACAGCGATCCGAGCCCCCCCGACCACGATGTGTGAGCCGGGTGACGGCGCCCGCCGGGGGCCATGAAACACCATGGCCTCCGACTTGCTGAGGGCCACCTCCAGGCCTAGGCGACGTATGCGGCCCACCACCTGTGAGACCGCAGCCGTCGCCAACAACGCTGCCTCCCTGTGCGAGCTCCCCCGGGCAGTGACCAGCGTGTCGTCCGCATAACACGTCAGGTCTACCCCGGCACCGAGCTCGCCCCTCAGCACCCAGTCGTACCCGATGTTCCACAGGAGCGGCCCTAAAACCGAGCCCTGTGGAACACCGCACGACATGCGGCGCTGGTTTCCGCCATCACGTCCCATGTAGGTGACACACCTCTCCGACAGATAAGCCCCAACGATGTGGCGGAGGTAGGGAGGCACCCCATGATACCGCAGTGCCTCCCGAATACAACTCCAGGGCAGGGTGTTGAAGGCGTTGGAAATGTCCAAGGACACCGCCAACATCACCCCGCCCCGGGACACCGCTTCCTCCGCCAGGACTCTTACCCGCGACACAGCGTGGATCGTGGAGCGCCCATGCCGAAACCCGAACTGGCTGTCGTCCAGGTCCGGCCCCTCTCTGCACAAGTGGCCGACGAGGCGGGCTGCGATTATCCGCTCAAACAGCTTGCCCACCTCGTCAAGCAGCACTATGGGCCGGTACGCGGACGGCGAGTCCGCAGGGCGCCCCGCCTTCCTGAGCAGGACCAGACGACCAGATTTCCACAAAGTGGGAAACTGGCCCTGCTCAAGGCACGCTGTGTAGAGTCCTCTCAGTTGGGGCTCAAGCTCCTTCAGAGCGAGGGCTAACACGCAGCCGTGGATCCCGTCGGGCCCCGGAGCCACGTTCTTGTTCCGGAGCCGCATCACGGCTGCCCTCATCTCTGCCTGTGTCACCTCTGGGACGCTGATGGCGTTCTCCTCTGTAGACTCTGCGGCTGTGGGCAAAGCCATCGGCGGCGGAGTATGCTCCGCTCTCGCCGGGAAGAGGGCTGCGACCACCTCCTCCAGCAGCTCGGGTTGGAGACTCTCCGTAAGTGGAGGCGCCGCGGCTCGAAGTTTCCCTCGGACCGCGCGATAAGGGCGCCCCCACGGATCCCCGTCTAGAGTCTCCAACATCTCCTCCCTGGCTCGCGTCCTCGACTCACCGATGGCCAGCCACAGAGTCTCCTTGGCCGCGCGGTACACCTCATACAGCGCGGCCTCTTCGTCAGGGACCCGACGACGTCTCCTCCGGTACCGGATGTACTGGCGTCTAACCGCCACGCACGCGACGCGCATCTGCGCGATCTCGGCGGTCCACCAGTACACCTGGCGCCTTGCGGACTGTGCGTGGACCCGGGGCATGGACGCGTCGCAAATTTGCGTCATCGCCCCGCGGAACCACAGCGCCTCCTGCTCGACGTCGACGGGTCCGGTCGTTGCCGACTCCCGGCTCCAGGCCTGGACAATAGCGGCCTCCTCGAGAAGCTCCCTGTCAATGCGCTTACGCGCCCAGCGCGGACCGTCCGGTCGCGGGGCCAGTGGACCGCGGCCGCCGGCGGTCTGGGTGGAGACGTCGAAACGGATGTATCGGTGATCCGATAACGTCTCCACCTCCACGGCGACACGCCAGTCGCGGACACGGCTCGCGACAGCGGGGCTAGCGAACGAGACGTCCACTATAGACCCGCCCCGCTGCCGCACGCACGTGTGTACCGAGCCCCGATTTAGGACGGTCAAGCCAGTCGTGACCGCCCACTCCTCCAGCACCTCGCCCCTAGCATCGGTCACAGGGGATCCCCACGCCTCAGACTTGGCGTTGAGATCCCCCAGCAACAGCACCGGGCGAGGGTGGAGTCGGCCCACGACGGCACCCAACTCGACAAGGAACCTCTCGAAGTCGGCGAGACTCTTGTTGGGCGAAAAATACGCACCTACCGTGCCAATGCCGTCCGCGAGGACGGCTACCCAGCCGTGACCTCGGGACGGGTTGACAAGAGCCCCGCCAATGATGGCCACCAAACCGTCCAAGTCTCCCACCCAGTTATCCCTGGGGGGGACAAAATACGGTTCGGCGACCACAGCCACGTGAATCGACCACTCTGCCATGCTCTGGAGCAAGAGATCCTGAGCTCTAGCAGAGTGGTTGATATTGCCCTGGAGGAAATGGTACAGCGCCATTAAGCGCAATCCATCCCCTCCGCACCATTCCTAGGCCGGGAGTCGGCCGAAGGGCAGCCAGGCTGCGGGGGGGGTAAAGAGCCCCCGGCAGCCTTGGCAGCCCCTCTCTTCTTCTTTGTGGCGGGTGCGCCACAGGCCTTTCCGCCCGCTCTGTGTCCGGCGGGCCTCCCCGCAGCTGTACAGAGGCTGCAGTTTGGCTCCGCGGAACACTGGGCCGCCTTGTGGCCGGCCTGACCGCAGCGATAGCACTGCTCGCTGCGGTCTATTTCGGCGGTGCACCGTGCCCTGACATGCCCAATGTCGAGGCAACGGTAGCACCGCAAGGCCTTGGGTTGCAGCTGCTTCACCCTCGCTGCCACCCACCCCACCAAAAGACGCCCAGCGTCGGCGACTTTGTTCGCCGCCGCCACCGGGCACCGCACCCAGATCGCGCCGAGCCCGGACGCATCGACGCGAACTTCCCCCGTACGGACGTCTTCGGGCGGACATCCACCGGAACGGGCGATGGCCGCCACGACCTCAGCCGGAGTTGTCGAGTCGTCCAGCCCGTCGACGCGCAGTTCCGCGGTCTTCATCGGCCTGGACACCCGAACGTCCTCCGGATTGAGGACCTCCCTCAGCTTGGCGGCCAGGACGTCCGCCCTTTCGCCGCTAGAGGCACCCGACACCTCAAGCAGTCGCGCCCCCGTAATCGCCTGCCTCACTCTTAGGCCAGACGGTATACCAAGGTCGGGGAACGCGACTTTGGCTTTTGCCTCTGTAAGGACCGCCTTATAAGAGACGCCCCTTTCGGCGGCTCCGGGCTGCAGCGTAATAACTACAGCCGCGGAGCGTGGGGCTCTTACTCTGGGCGGCCCTTGAGCCTTCTTGGGTGCCAGTGCCGGTGCTCTAGCGGGTACCGGTGGTGGCGGCGCCGTCTTCTTTTTACGGCGGCCCCTCTTGACGACCGTCGTCCAGGAGTCCTTGGTGGACTCGGGTGCGTTCGCCGAGGGAGCAGTCGCCGGTGGCGCGGCCGTCCGGGAAGTGGACGCGGACGTGCCCCCTTTGGTCTGCGCGGGACCCGGCTTAGCGGGCTCCTCCTTCCTCCTCCTATCCGCTGCGAGCGGTGGCCGGAGAGTCACTGCTGGGAGGAGCCTCGACTCCAGGCCCTGCAGACGGGCATTCATCATACCCCCACACTGCAGCATGCAGATGCGAACGATCTTCTCGATCTCTGCATCTGCAGGTGCGGGGGTACGGACCGATGACGGGGCCGACGACGGGGCCGGCGGTGTCAGGGCAACGACGGGAGCTGAACCAGTGGCCGCAGGACGCCTCTGCTGCCATTCCGCCCTCTGCGCGGCAAGCTCCCGCTTGAGGTCCTCCAGCTCAGATCTGAGACGGCTGTTCTCCTCCCACAGCTTCGCCGTCTCGTCTGAGCTTGTGCGACTAAGGAGGACCCCAACTGCCTCCTTGATGTCGCCAGCCGCCTCCTTCAGAGCGCGCGTGAACGTGCCCTTCAGGCTGCCAGACTTTGTGGCAACCTTCATGACGACGTCCACGCCGTCCAAAACTTGGCGACTCAGCGCCACCGCCGACAGGCTCTCCCCGGTAGCCGCCTGAGCAGAGCGTCGCTCTCGGGCCAGTCGAGCCATTTCGGTGACCTCGTCAGCCGCCACCGCCTTCCGCTGCATCCGCTTTGCAGAGCTCGCCTCCGCCTTGTTGCTTTGCAGCAACAGTGGGGACGCAGCGGAGTCTTCGCCCGGGGTCCCCTCACTCTCTGCGCTCCCCATCTGCATCGGTACCGGCGTAGCGGGCCGCAAGAAGCGACCCCTTAAGTTACGGTCCGGTAACCGACGCCTCCCCCTCTGCGCGGTACCAAATTTTGGTCCCGACAGGTCCTCCTCCTCGGAAGACAGCTCGCTGCGCGAGCGCTTCCCTCCCAGCTGCGTGTCCTGGTCGGACAGTCGGTCCTTTTCCGGACAAGAGCCTCCTCGGCTGTTGTTGCCGTCAACGACGGCAAGCGGCTTTGTTGCGTCGCACAGGCGCTCCAGGCTAACCCGGAGCTCCTTTTCTTGCGACGCAAGTTTTGGTTGACGAAGGTCGGCGGTGGTCTGCCGGCCTACGGGACTATTGGTGCCCCCCCCAGATACGGTGGGGCTGCCTTCCGTAGAAGGGCGGGATTGTACCTCCTTGAGGAGGTTGCCCGCCTGGGGATTTTTTCCAGTAGCCTTCATTTTTCATTTTGTCCTTTTTAAGGGTGAGGTCCCTTTTCGCGCTAGCGACCGGATAACCCTCCGGCCATTCATCCCCTCGGCACGCTAGACCTTGGGATTGGGACTCCCTAATGTACGCCAACTCACCTCCCTCTGAAAGCAGAGGGGGGAGTAGACGTACGACCTACTGTAGCCCGGTTCCCTTCACCGACCATCATGGATGATCGGTGATTGGAACCATGACCCTTCCCCGTTTGTTGAGAATTCGCCGCCAGCCCCAAGTGTCCACCAAAACCTGGTGGGCACTTGGAGCCGACGTTGCCCAGGGTGCGCCACGGGGAGGCTTCTCAACATGCACCCCAACCTAACCTTTTTTTTTTTTTTTTTTTTGTCGCTGAGAAATGCTTTATGCATCCCCGGCTCGTGGGGGACGAGTCGGGGTATGTGGGACTCCCTGTCCTAGTGACAGTATACCCACTAAAACTCAGCGGTGTTCCCGCATCGCCGTGATGGGAGGGTCATGGGAAACCGGCTCAGCCTTTACATCCACGACCCTCCCGGCGCATGCCCGCCTAGCTGGCGGGCCCCGCATGCCCCCCGGGTTGGGGGGCTACGGGAATGGCCGGGAACACCTGGCCATTCCCGTCCGGCACTGGTGGAGGCCTGTGCGATACAGGCAAGGGTGCCCCCGCACCCGTTGCCTGCTGGCCTCCACCTGGGAGGAGTCGAAGATGACTATCGTACTGACGTCTTCTTCGACCCCTCCTCCGCCTTCGGAGCGGCGCCTCGGCAGGGTCGTCCTCCCGAGCGCGCTCCGCCGCCTCCTTCTGGGACATGACGTGTTCACAGAAGGAGGCGACTGCCGCCCAGGACCCCTCGTCTCTCAGCATGGCGTTAACCAGGCCGGGGAGCGAGAGGTCCGGTCCGATCGCCGCGACGAGACTGCGGCGCGGCTCTGACCACGACGGGCACACCTCGAGTGTGTGCTGTGCCACGTCCTCCGCCGCGCCACAGTCGCGGCACGACGGCGTCTCCTCCCGTCCGATACGGTGCAGGTACGATCCGAAGCAACCGTGTCCGGACAGCACCTGCACGAGACGGAAGGAGAGGAACCCGTGCGGACGCTCGAGCCAGTCTCGCAGCACTGGCCCAATCGCGTCGAGGGTTCGGCGGCCGAAGGCTGCGGTGGCGAGGTCCCCCGTCCAATGGACGACGATGGCGTCCCTCGCCTCCCGCCGGACGGCCTCCCGCTCTTCTGGAGCCGAGCGAACGCCCCTCGCTTTTCGCTCCGCCGTCCACTCATACACTCTGGCGAGCACCCACGCCTCGAGTTCCCAAGGAGGGGTGCTGGCCAGAGCGCATGCTGCCGCATAGCCCACCGTGCGGTAGGCCCGCGCCGCACGCTGGGCTATGGCCCTTTGAGGTGCCCGCAAGGCCGCGGCGTTCTCTCGTCTGTGGAGGGACTCCTCCCAGATAGGAGCCCCGTAGAGGGCCATGCTCCTCAAGATGCCGGCGTAAAGCTGCCGGCATCGCGCGCTGGGCCCCCCCAGGTTGGGAAGCAGCCACGAGAGAGCGCCCGCGGCCTTCAGCAGGCGCGACGACAGCCCGCTGAAATGCGGGCCGAAGCGCCACCTGCTGTCGAGTACAAGGCCCAGATATTTCATCTGGGCCTTCACCTCAATCCTGACGCCCTCCACGAAGATGTGGGCGTCAGGTGGTGGGTGGCGCTGCCGAGGGCCGTGGAAGAACACGGCCTCGGTCTTGTGCAGCGCCACCGTTAAACCGAGGCGGCGGATCCGCCCCGCGACCAAGGATCCGCCCGCCGAGGCCAGGTCGGCCGCCTCTCTGAAACTCTCCCCCCCGGGCGGTGAGGAGAGTGTCATCCGCGTAGCAGACGACACTCGTGCCTCGGAGGAGAGTTCCCCGCAGGAGCCAATCATAGCCGACGTTCCAGAGGAGAGGTCCTAAGACAGACCCCTGTGGAACGCCGGCTTCAACGGCGTACCGCCGGACTCGGCCAGTCTTGTTTACCAGGAGGATCGCCCGATCCTCCAGGTAGCTGGCCAGCAGACTGCGCATGTACCGAGGCACTCCGTGGAATCGGAGCGCCTCGAGGATGGTGCAGTGGGGAACGGAGTTGAAGGCGTTGGCAATGTCGAATGACACAGCCAACAATCCGTCCCCCCGCATCCATCGCCTCCTTCACCTGCCCCTTAAGGCAGGCCAGCGCGTCCACCGTGGACCGCTCAGCCCGAAACCCGAACTGAGCGTCCGACAAGTCCGGCCCGATACGCCGCAGATGGCCCTTCAGGCGGGCAGCGATTATCCCCTCGAACATTTTACCGACCTCATCGAGCAGAACGATGGGCCGGTATGCCGAGGGGGAGTCTGCTGGGCGGCCCTCCTTGCGGAGGAGGCACAGCTGCCCCTCCTTCCACGGTTTCGGGAACCTCCCAGACGCAAGGCATGCGCTGAAGAGGTCCCGAAACCTCTCCTCCATTTGAGTGGCGGCGATCGCCACCACTCTTGCCGGGACACCGTCGGGGCCCGGAGCTGTCTTCTTGGCGCGGATATGGAGAATCGCCGCGCCAAGTTCCGACTCCGTGACAGGAGGGGCCTCCTCTTCCTCCTCAGCTGGCGGAGCTGTCCCAAGCGGGGGGTCCATCACTGGTGGGTTGAAGTTGTCCCTGCACGGAAACAGGGACCGAACCACCCCATCCAGAAACGAGGGCTCGAGGGTCTCGGCAACGGGGGGACCAAAGGGGCGCAATTTGTTGCGCGCCGCCTTGTACGGTCTCCCGAAGGGGTCGTTGTCGAGACCCTCCAGCATCTCCGCTCTCCCCGAGTCTCTGGCGGCGGCGATGGCTCGGTCGAGGACCATTTTCGCCTCCAAGTACACCTCATAGAGGTGGTCCCCGACAGCCACATCCCGTCGACGCCGCCGCCGACTCCGCGTGTAGGCCCTCCTCGCCTCCACACACGCCGCTCGAAGCTCCGCCAGCTCCGCCGACCACCAGTACACGGCGCGTTTTGGTAGTGGTCGGCGAGACCGAGGCATGCTGGAGTTGCATACCTCGTTCAGAGACTCCCTGAGGTGCCCCGCCACGGTGTCCACGTCCAGACCGGCGGAAGACGGCGAAAGCCAGTCCTGGACGAACGCCGCCTCCCGCGCTGCCTCCCTGTCCAGGCGGGTGAGAGCCCACCGTGGGAACGGTGACGGCCCCGAGCGGGGCCGCGTCGCTCCGGGGCCACTGGTGGAGATGTCGAAACGCACGTAGCGGTGGTCTGACAAAGTCTCCACCAGGTCCACCCGCCAGTTCAGCACGCGCGCGGCTAACGCAGGGGTGGCGAAAGTGACGTCCACTATTGAGCCACCCTGCCGCCGCACGCATGTCTGGACGCTCCCTCTGTTCAAGAGGGAGAGTCCAGAGGAAGCCGCCCACATCTCCACTGCCCGCCCGCGGGCGTCGGTGGCCGGGGAGCCCCAGGTCACCGACTTGGCGTTCAGATCTCCCAGTACGGAGACCTGACGCGGCGCCGCCCTGCCGACCACGGCGGCCAGGACTCCGAGATAGTTCTCGAAGTCCTGAAGAGGGCGGTTTGGGGAGAAATAGACCCCCACAAGGGCTAAGTCTCCCCACGCGGCGGCCACGTATCCCGGTCCCTTCTCTAATAGCGAGAGGGGAGGGGAGTCTGTGGAAGACCGCGCCGCTAGTGCCACCGAGCCGTCCTCGTCACCCAGCCAGCTGCCGGGGATCGAGTAGGGCTCGGCGACCACCGCTACGTTCACCAACCACTCGGCCATGACCTGCACTACCAGGTCCTGGGCCGCTCTGCAGTGGTTGGTGTTCGTCTGGAGGATGCGGTAGTCGGAAATTGTTATTCCGACATCGCACCCCCCACCTCATTTACCGCCGCCACTGGAGCTACAGCGGCGACGACTGCGACGGCGGTGGCAACAGGGCGAACCTGCGCCGGCACCACGCCCTTCCTCACGGGGGGCTTGCAGCTCCTGCCCGTCATCCTGTGGTCCGCGGGGCGGCCACCGGCGGCACACGCCGCGCAGTGCGGCTTGGCGGCGGTGCAAGCGGCCCACCCGTGTCCCTCCTGCCCGCATTGAAAGCACGTGCCTCCCCAGTCGGACTTGGAGGGACACGTGGCTCGGGTGTGGCCGACCGCGAAGCACTTGAAGCAGCGGACAGGCTGGTCCTCAAGTGCCCGGACCACAGCCGAGCTGAAGCCCACCAGCAGCCGTCCCTTGGTCGCTGCAAGGACGGCCCCAGCCGCGGCGACTGGGCACTCGACGCGGATGATGCCCAAGCCGCGGCGGCCGGGCCTGATGACTCCACTCTTCACTGCGCCAGCTTCGCAGCCTCCAGCCGCCGCGACGGCCGCCACCACATCCTCTTTGGTGACCGAGTCATCCAGATCGGCCACCTCCAAGGCTGCGGTCTTAATTGGCCTGGCAACCTTGGCCACATCCGCGATGACCTCTTGCAACTTTGTTGCGAAGAGGTCCGCATTTGTGCCGCGCTTCTCCCCCGAGAACTCGAAAATTCGAGCCCCGGTTAGAGTTCGGCGGCACTTGATATTGCTGATCCCCAGCTGGGAGGGATCAGCATTAGTACGAGCCCGTCTTAGGACGGACTCATACGTTTCCCCACGCTCCGCGGCCTCCGGGGTGATGGTCACCACGACGGCCGCGGTTTTGGGAGGAACCAGCTTCCTCCCAACCCCAACCTAACCTAACCTAACCTTTTTTTTTTTTTTTTTTTTCCGGGGTGGAAAATCCTCATGGATGTCCTCCGCCCTGGGGCGGGCGGAGGGGTCTGTCAGACTCTTACTGACTAAAAACCACCCCGGTGTTCCAACTCACACCTACGCCGGGGGTCGCGGGAACTTGAAATCTTCCGCAACCCCCGGCTGGTGCCGGCCCGCCACTGCGGGCCTCCTCGCGGGTCAGGGGGGGGAGTGAGGTGTTTGACTCCCCCCGCGACGTCTCAGAGGGGCGCGCGTGGAACACTACGCGCCGCCACCTCGGGTCCTGATGTGTGGGGGGCGACGGACGTCCCCGAGTCCGTCACCCCTGGACCCATTTAGGGGGGCTGGAAGAGGGCGTTATCCGCCCTCCGCCGACGCCCGGTGCGCCTGCTGCGGGCCGGGTGAGTGGACGAGATCTCCCTCTCCCTTTCCGCAGCCTCCTTCTGCGAGACGACTGTCTCACAGTAGGAAACCACCGCGTCCCAGGACTCGCCGCCGCCGACCATCGCATTCACTACGGCCGGCAGCGACAAGTCACTGCCTACTTCTGAGATGAGGGCACGGCGCGGCTCCTCCCAAGCGGCACACTCTGCCAGCGTATGCCGCGCCGTGTCCTCCCGGCAGTCGACGCAGTGGTGACACCGGGCGTCCGGCTCCCTGTTTATGCGACACAGGTACTTCCCGAAGCAACCATGCCCCGAGAGCACCTGCGTCACCCGAAACGACAGGGAGCCGTGCCTCCTCCCGAGCCAGCGGTCGAGCACCGGCCGGACCGCCTCGACGATGTCGAGGCCGGCGGTAGGGCGTGAAAGCCTGTCCCGCCATTCCACCACCAGGACCTCGCGAAGCTGAGACCGATGCAGCTCCATGTGTCGCTGCATCGGTCGCTCGCCCCCGCGCCCTCGCTTCCTCGCGCCACCGATACGATGACGCGAGTACTTTCGCCTCTAGGTCCCAGGGCGGGGATCCGGCCAGTGCACAAGCCGCCTCGTAGGAGATCGTGCGATACCCTCTGATGACTCTGACGGCCATCGCCCTCTGCGGCTTGCGCATTACGGCGATGCTACCGGCCGTCAGGTCAGCAGCCCAGATCGGGGCCCCGTAAAGGGCCATCGATCGCACGATCCCCACGTAGAGCCGCCTACAAGCGGCGCTCGGGCCCCCCAAATTGGGAAGCAGCGTTGACAGCGCCCCAGCGGCGCCCAGCAACTTGGGCGCCAGCCGTCGGAAGTGGGGCCCGAAGTCCCACCGGCTGTCGAGCACCAATCCTAGGTACTTCATGGTGGACTCGACAGCGATCCGAGCCCCCCCGACCACGATGTGTGAGCCGGGTGACGGCGCCCGCCGGGGGCCATGAAACACCATGGCCTCCGACTTGCTGAGGGCCACCTCCAGGCCTAGGCGACGTATGCGGCCCACCACCTGTGAGACCGCAGCCGTCGCCAACAACGCTGCCTCCCGGTGCGAGCTCCCCCGGGCAGTGACCAGCGTGTCGTCCGCATAACACGTCAGGTCTACCCCGGCACCGAGCTCGCCCCTCAGCACCCAGTCGTACCCGATGTTCCACAGGAGCGGGCCTAAAACCGAGCCCTGTGGAACACCGCACGACATGCGGCGCTGGTTTCCGCCATCACGTCCCATGTAGGTGACACACCTCTCCGACAGATAAGCCCCAACGATGTGGCGGAGGTAGGGAGGCACCCCATGATACCGCAGTGCCTCCCGAATACAACTCCAGGGCAGGGTGTTGAAGGCATTGGAAATGTCCAAGGACACCGCCAGCATCACCCCGCCCCGGGACACCGCTTCCTCCGCCAGGACTCTAACCCGCGACACAGCGTGGATCGTGGAGCGCCCATGCCGAAACCCGAACTGGCTGTCGTCCAGGTCCGGCCCCTCTCTGCACAAGTGGCCGACGAGGCGGGCTGCGATTATCCGCTCAAACAGCTTGCCCACCTCGTCAAGCAGCACTATGGGCCGGTACGCGGACGGCGAGTCCGCAGGGCGCCCCGCCTTCCTGAGCAGGACCAGACGACCAGATTTCCACAAAGTGGGAAACTGGCCCTGCTCAAGGCACGCTGTGTAGAGTCCTCTCAGTTGGGGCTCAAGCTCCTTCAGAGCGAGGGCTAGCACGCAGCCGTGGATCCCGTCGGGCCCCGGAGCCACGTTCTTGGCCCGGAGCCGCATCACGGCTGCCCTCATCTCTGCCTGTGTCACCTCTGGGACGCTGATGGCGTTCTCCTCTGTAGACTCTGCGGCTGTGGGCAAAGCCATCGGCGGCGGAGTATGCTCCGCTCTCGCCGGGAAGAGGGCTGCGACCACCTCCTCCAGCAGCTCGGGTTGGAGACTCTCCGTAAGTGGAGGCGCCGCGGCTCGAAGTTTCCCTCGGACCGCGCGATAAGGGCGCCCCCACGGATCCCCGTCTAGAGTCTCCAACATCTCCTCCCTGGCTCGCGTCCTCGACTCACCGATGGCCAGCCACAGAGTCTGCTTGGCCGCGCGGTACACCTCATACAGCGCGGCCTCTTCGTCAGGGACCCGACGACGTCTCCTCCGGTACCGGATGTACTGGCGTCTAACCGCCACGCACGCGACGCGCATCTGCGCGATCTCGGCGGTCCACCAGTACACCTGGCGCCTTGCGGACTGTGCGTGAACCCGGGGCATGGACGCGTCGCAAATTTGCGTCAACCTAACCTAACCTAACCTAACCTTTTTTTTTTTTTTTTTTTTTGTTCCGGGGTGGAAAATCCTCATGGATGTCCTCCGCCCTGGGGCGGGCGGAGGGGTCTGTCAGACTCTTACTGACTAAAAACCACCCCGGTGTTCCAACTCACACCTACGCCGGGGGTCGCGGGAACTTGAAATCTTCCGCAACCCCCGGCTGGTGCCGGCCCGCCACTGCGGGCCTCCTCGCGGGTCAGGGGGGGGAGTGAGGTGTTTGACTCCCCCCGCGACGTCTCAGAGGGGCGCGCGTGGAACACTACGCGCCGCCACCTCGGGTCCTGATGTGTGGGGGGCGACGGACGTCCCCGAGTCCGTCACCCCTGGACCCATTTAGGGGGGCTGGAAGAGGGCGTTATCCGCCCTCCGCCGACGCCCGGTGCGCCTGCTGCGGGCCGGGTGAGTGGACGAGATCTCCCTCTCCCTTTCCGCAGCCTCCTTCTGCGAGACGACTGTCTCACAGTAGGAAACCACCGCGTCCCAGGACTCGCCGCCGCCGACCATCGCATTCACTACGGCCGGCAGCGACAAGTCACTGCCTACTTCTGAGATGAGGGCACGGCGCGGCTCCTCCCAAGCGGCACACTCTGCCAGCGTATGCCGCGCCGTGTCCTCCCGGCAGTCGACGCAGTGGTGACACCGGGCGTCCGGCTCCCTGTTTATGCGACACAGGTACTTCCCGAAGCAACCATGCCCCGAGAGCACCTGCGTCACCCGAAACGACAGGGAGCCGTGCCTCCTCCCGAGCCAGCGGTCGAGCACCGGCCGGACCGCCTCGACGATGTCGAGGCCGGCGGTAGGGCGTGAAAGCCTGTCCCGCCATTCCGCCACCAGGACCTCGCGAAGCTGAGACCGATGCAGCTCCATTTGTCGCTGCATCGGTCGCTCGCCCCGCGCCCTCGCTTCCTCGCGCCACCGATACGATGACGCGAGTACTTTCGCCTCTAGGTCCCAGGGCGGGGATCCGGCCAGTGCACAAGCCGCCTCGTAGGAGATCGTGCGATACCCTCTGATGACTCTGACGGCCATCGCCCTCTGCGGTTTACGCATTACGGCGATGCTACCGGCCGTCAGGTCAGCAGCCCAGATCGGGGCCCCGTAAAGGGCCATCGATCGCACGATCCCCACGTAGAGCCGCCTACAAGCGGCGCTCGGGCCCCCCAGATTGGGAAGCAGCGTTGACAGCGCCCCAGCGGCGCCCAGCAACTTGGGCGCCAGCCGTCGGAAGTGGGGCCCGAAGTCCCACCGGCTGTCGAGCACCAATCCTAGGTACTTCATGGTGGACTCGACAGCGATCCGAGCCCCCCCGACCACGATGTGTGAGCCGGGTGACGGCGCCCGCCGGGGGCCATGAAACACCATGGCCTCCGACTTGCTGAGGGCCACCTCCAGGCCTAGGCGACGTATGCGGCCCACCACCTGTGAGACCGCAGCCGTCGCCAACAACGCTGCCTCCCTGTGCGAGCTCCCCCGGGCAGTGACCAGCGTGTCGTCCGCATAACACGTCAGGTCTACCCCGGCACCGAGCTCGCCCCTCAGCACCCAGTCGTACCCGATGTTCCACAGGAGCGGCCCTAAAACCGAGCCCTGTGGAACACCGCACGACATGCGGCGCTGGTTTCCGCCATCACGTCCCATGTAGGTGACACACCTCTCCGACAGATAAACCCCAACGATGTGGCGGAGGTAGGGAGGCACCCCATGATACCGCAGTGCCTCCCGAATACAACTCCAGGGCAGGGTGTTGAAGGCGTTGGAAATGTCCAAGGACACCGCCAACATCACCCCGCCCCGGGACACCGCTTCCTCCGCCAGGACTCTTACCCGCGACACAGCGTGGATCGTGGAGCGCCCATGCCGAAACCCGAACTGGCTGTCGTCCAGGTCCGGCCCCTCTCTGCACAAGTGGCCGACGAGGCGGGCTGCGATTATCCGCTCAAACAGCTTGCCCACCTCGTCAAGCAGCACTATGGGCCGGTACGCGGACGGCGAGTCCGCAGGGCGCCCCGCCTTCCTGAGCAGGACCAGACGACCAGATTTCCACAAAGTGGGAAACTGGCCCTGCTCAAGGCACGCTGTGTAGAGTCCTCTCAGTTGGGGCTCAAGCTCCTTCAGAGCGAGGGCTAACACGCAGCCGTGGATCCCGTCGGGCCCCGGAGCCACGTTCTTGGCCCGGAGCCGCATCACGGCTGCCCTCATCTCTGCCTGTGTCACCTCTGGGACGCTGATGGCGTTCTCCTCTGTAGACTCTGCGGCTGTGGGCAAAGCCATCGGCGGCGGAGTATGCTCCGCTCTCGCCGGGAAGAGGGCTGCGACCACCTCCTCCAGCAGCTCGGGTTGGAGACTCTCCGTAAGTGGAGGCGCCGCGGCTCGAAGTTTCCCTCGGACCGCGCGATAAGGGCGCCCCCACGGATCCCCGTCTAGAGTCTCCAACATCTCCTCCCTGGCTCGCGTCCTCGACTCACCGATGGCCAGCCACAGAGTCTCCTTGGCCGCGCGGTACACCTCATACAGCGCGGCCTCTTCGTCAGGGACCCGACGACGTCTCCTCCGGTACCGGATGTACTGGCGTCTAACCGCCACGCACGCGACGCGCATCTGCGCGATCTCGGCGGTCCACCAGTACACCTGGCGCCTTGCGGACTGTGCGTGGACCCGGGGCATGGACGCGTCGCAAATTTGCGTCATCGCCCCGCGGAACCACAGCGCCTCCTGCTCGACGTCGACGGGTCCGGTCGTTGCCGACTCCCGGCTCCAGGCCTGGACAATAGCGGCCTCCTCGAGAAGCTCCCTGTCAATGCGCTTACGCGCCCAGCGCGGACCGTCCGGTCGCGGGGCCAGTGGACCGCGGCCGCCGGCGGTCTGGGTGGAGACGTCGAAACGGATGTATCGGTGATCCGACAACGTCTCCACCTCCACGGCGACACGCCAGTCGCGGACACGGCTCGCGACAGCGGGGCTAGCGAACGAGACGTCCACTATAGACCCGCCCCGCTGCCGCACGCACGTGTGTACCGAGCCCCGATTTAGGACGGTCAAGCCAGTCGTGACCGCCCACTCCTCCAGCACCTCGCCCCTAGCATCGGTCACAGGGGATCCCCACGCCTCAGACTTGGCGTTGAGATCCCCCAGCAACAGCACCGGGCGAGGGTGGAGTCGGCCCACGACGGCACCCAACTCGACAAGGAACCTCTCGAAGTCGGCGAGACTCTTGTTGGGCGAAAAATACGCACCAACCGTGCCAATGCCGTCCGCGAGGACGGCTACCCAGCCGTGACCTCGGGACGGGTTGACAAGAGCCCCGCCAATGATGGCCACCAAACCGTCCAAGTCTCCCACCCCGTTATCCCTGGGGGGGACAAACTACGGTTCGGCGACCACAGCCACGTGAATCGACCACTCTGCCATGCTCTGGAGCAAGAGATCCTGAGCTCTAGCAGAGTGGTTGATATTGCCCTGGAGGAAATGGTACAGCGCCATTAAGCGCAATCCATCCCCTCCGCACCATTCCTAGGCCGGGAGTCGGCCGAAGGGCAGCCAGGCTGCGGGGGGGGTAAAGAGCCCCCGGCAGCCTTGGCAGCCCCTCTCTTCTTCTTTGTGGCGGGTGCGCCACAGGCCTTTCCGCCCGCTCTGTGTCCGGCGGGCCTCCCCGCAGCTGTACAGAGGCTGCAGTTTGGCTCCGCGGAACACTGGGCCGCCTTGTGGCCGGCCTGACCGCAGCGATAGCACTGCTCGCTGCGGTCTATTTCGGCGGTGCACCGTGCCCTGACATGCCCAATGTCGAGGCAACGGTAGCACCGCAAGGCCTTGGGTTGCAGCTGCTTCACCCTCGCTGCCACCCACCCCACCAAAAGACGCCCAGCGTCGGCGACTTTGTTCGCCGCCGCCACCGGGCACCGCACCCAGATCGCGCCGAGCCCGGACGCATCGACGCGAACTTCCCCCGTACGGACGTCTTCGGGCGGACATCCACCGGAACGGGCGATGGCCGCCACGACCTCAGCCGGAGTTGTCGAGTCGTCCAGCCCGTCGACGCGCAGTTCCGCGGTCTTCATCGGCCTGGACACCCGAACGTCCTCCGGATTGAGGACCTCCCTCAGCTTGGCGGCCAGGACGTCCGCCCTTTCGCCGCTAGAGGCACCCGACACCTCAAGCAGTCGCGCCCCCGTAATCGCCTGCCTCACTCTTAGGCCAGACGGTATACCAAGGTCGGGGAACGCGACTTTGGCTTTTGCCTCTGTAAGGACCGCCTTATAAGAGACGCCCCTTTCGGCGGCTCCGGGCTGCAGCGTAATAACTACAGCCGCGGAGCGTGGGGCTCTTACTCTGGGCGGCCCTTGAGCCTTCTTGGGTGCCAGTGCCGGTGCTCTAGCGGGTACCGGTGGTGGCGGCGCCGTCTTCTTTTTACGGCGGCCCCTCTTGACGACCGTCGTCCAGGAGTCCTTGGTGGACTCGGGTGCGTTCGCCGAGGGAGCAGTCGCCGGTGGCGCGGCCGTCCGGGAAGTGGACGCGGACGTGCCCCCTTTGGTCTGCGCGGGACCCGGCTTAGCGGGCTCCTCCTTCCTCCTCCTATCCGCTGCGAGCGGTGGCCGGAGAGTCACTGCTGGGAGGAGCCTCGACTCCAGGCCCTGCAGACGGGCATTCATCATACCCCCACACTGCAGCATGCAGATGCGAACGATCTTCTCGATCTCTGCATCTGCAGGTGCGGGGGTACGGACCGATGACGGGGCCGACGACGGGGCCGGCGGTGTCAGGGCAACGACGGGAGCTGAACCAGTGGCCGCAGGACGCCTCTGCTGCCATTCCGCCCTCTGCGCGGCAAGCTCCCGCTTGAGGTCCTCCAGCTCAGATCTGAGACGGCTGTTCTCCTCCCACAGCTTCGCCGTCTCGTCTGAGCTTGTGCGACTAAGGAGGACCCCAACTGCCTCCTTGATGTCGCCAGCCGCCTCCTTCAGAGCGCGCGTGAACGTGCCCTTCAGGCTGCCAGACTTTGTGGCAACCTTCATGACGACGTCCACGCCGTCCAAAACTTGGCGACTCAGCGCCACCGCCGACAGGCTCTCCCCGGTAGCCGCCTGAGCAGAGCGTCGCTCTCGGGCCAGTCGAGCCATTTCGGTGACCTCGTCAGCCGCCACCGCCTTCCGCTGCATCCGCTTTGCAGAGCTCGCCTCCGCCTTGTTGCTTTGCAGCAACAGTGGGGACGCAGCGGAGTCTTCGCCCGGGGTCCCCTCACTCTCTGCGCTCCCCATCTGCATCGGTACCGGCGTAGCGGGCCGCAAGAAGCGACCCCTTAAGTTACGGTCCGGTAACCGACGCCTCCCCCTCTGCGCGGTACCAAATTTTGGTCCCGACAGGTCCTCCTCCTCGGAAGACAGCTCGCTGCGCGAGCGCTTCCCTCCCAGCTGCGTGTCCTGGTCGGACAGTCGGTCCTTTTCCGGACAAGAGCCTCCTCGGCTGTTGTTGCCGTCAACGACGGCAAGCGGCTTTGTTGCGTCGCACAGGCGCTCCAGGCTAACCCGGAGCTCCTTTTCTTGCGACGCAAGTTTTGGTTGACGAAGGTCGGCGGTGGTCTGCCGGCCTACGGGACTATTGGTGCCCCCCCCAGATACGGTGGGGCTGCCTTCCGTAGAAGGGCGGGATTGTACCTCCTTGAGGAGGTTGCCCGCCTGGGGATTTTTTCCAGTAGCCTTCATTTTTCATTTTGTCCTTTTTAAGGGTGAGGTCCCTTTTCGCGCTAGCGACCGGATAACCCTCCGGCCATTCATCCCCTCGGCACGCTAGACCTTGGGATTGGGACTCCCTAATGTACGCCAACTCACCTCCCTCTGTAAGCAGAGGGGGGAGTAGACGTACGACCTTCTGTAGCCCGGTTCCCTTCACCGACCATCATGGATGATCGGTGATTGGAACCATGACCCTTCCCCGTTTGTTGAGAATTCGCCGCCAGCCCCAAGTGTCCACCAAAACCTGGTGGGCACTTGGAGCTGACGTTGCCCAGGGTGCGCCACGGGGAGGCTTCTCAACATGCACCCCAACCTAACCTAACCTAACCTAACCTAACCTAACCTTTTTTTTTTTTTTTTTTTTTCCGGGGTGGAAAATCCTCATGGATGTCCTCCGCCCTGGGGCGGGCGGAGGGGTCTGTCAGACTCTTACTGACTAAAAACCACCCCGGTGTTCCAACTCACACCTACGCCGGGGGTCGCGGGAACTTGAAATCTTCCGCAACCCCCGGCTGGTGCCGGCCCGCCACTGCGGGCCTCCTCGCGGGTCAGGGGGGGGAGTGAGGTGTTTGACTCCCCCCGCGACGTCTCAGAGGGGCGCGCGTGGAACACTACGCGCCGCCACCTCGGGTCCTGATGTGTGGGGGGCGACGGACGTCCCCGAGTCCGTCACCCCTGGACCCATTTAGGGGGGCTGGAAGAGGGCGTTATCCGCCCTCCGCCGACGCCCGGTGCGCCTGCTGCGGGCCGGGTGAGTGGACGAGATCTCCCTCTCCCTTTCCGCAGCCTCCTTCTGCGAGACGACTGTCTCACAGTAGGAAACCACCGCGTCCCAGGACTCGCCGCCGCCGACCATCGCATTCACTACGGCCGGCAGCGACAAGTCACTGCCTACTTCTGAGATGAGGGCACGGCGCGGCTCCTCCCAAGCGGCACACTCTGCCAGCGTATGCCGCGCCGTGTCCTCCCGGCAGTCGACGCAGTGGTGACACCGGGCGTCCGGCTCCCTGTTTATGCGACACAGGTACTTCCCGAAGCAACCATGCCCCGAGAGCACCTGCGTCACCCGAAACGACAGGGAGCCGTGCCTCCTCCCGAGCCAGCGGTCGAGCACCGGCCGGACCGCCTCGACGATGTCGAGGCCGGCGGTAGGACGTGAAAGCCTGTCCCGCCATTCCGCCACCAGGACCTCGCGAAGCTGAGACCGATGCAGCTCCATGTGTCGCTGCATCGGTCGCTCGCCCCGCGCCCTCGCTTCCTCGCGCCACCGATACGATGACGCGAGTACTTTCGCCTCTAGGTCCCAGGGCGGGGATCCGGCCAGTGCACAAGCCGCCTCGTAGGAGATCGTGCGATACCCTCTGATGACTCTGACGGCCATCGCCCTCTGCGGCTTGCGCATTACGGCGATGCTACCGGCCGTCAGGTCAGCAGCCCAGATCGGGGCCCCGTAAAGGGCCATCGATCGCACGATCCCCACGTAGAGCCGCCTACAAGCGGCGCTCGGGCCCCCCAGATTGGGAAGCAGCGTTGATAGCGCCCCAGCGGCGCCCAGCAACTTGGGCGCCAGCCGTCGGAAGTGGGGCCCGAAGTCCCACCGGCTGTCGAGCACCAATCCTAGGTACTTCATGGTGGACTCGACAGCGATCCGAGCCCCCCCGACCACGATGTGTGAGCCGGGTGACGGCGCCCGCCGGGGGCCATGAAACACCATGGCCTCCGACTTGCTGAGGGCCACCTCCAGGCCTAGGCGACGTATGCGGCCCACCACCTGTGAGACCGCAGCCGTCGCCAACAACGCTGCCTCCCTGTGCGAGCTCCCCCGGGCTGTGACCAGCGTGTCGTCCGCATAACACGTCAGGTCTACCCCGGCACCGAGCTCGCCCCTCAGCACCCAGTCGTACCCGATGTTCCACAGGAGCGGGCCTAAAACCGAGCCCTGTGGAACACCGCACGACATGCGGCGCTGGTTTCCGCCATCACGTCCCATGTAGGTGACACACCTCTCCGACAGATAAGCCCCAACGATGTGGCGGAGGTAGGGAGGCACCCCATGATACCGCAGTGCCTCCCGAATACAACTCCAGGGCAGGGTGTTGAAGGCGTTGGAAATGTCCAAGGACACCGCCAACATCACCCCGCCCCGGGACACCGCTTCCTCCGCCAGGACTCTTACCCGCGACACAGCGTGGATCGTGGAGCGCCCATGCCGAAACCCGAACTGACTGTCGTCCAGGTCCGGCCCCTCTCTGCACAAGTGGCCGACGAGGCGGGCTGCGATTATCCGCTCAAACAGCTTGCCCACCTCGTCAAGCAGCACTATGGGCCGGTACGCGGACGGCGAGTCCGCAGGGCGCCCCGCCTTCCTGAGCAGGACCAGACGACCAGATTTCCACAAAGTGGGAAACTGGCCCTGCTCAAGGCACGCTGTGTAGAGTCCTCTCAGTTGGGGCTCAAGCTCCTTCAGAGCGAGGGCTAGCACGCAGCCGTGGATCCCGTCGGGCCCCGGAGCCACGTTCTTGGCCCGGAGCCGCATCACGGCTGCCCTCATCTCTGCCTGTGTCACCTCTGGGACGCTGATGGCGTTCTCCTCTGTAGACTCTGCGGCTGTGGGCAAAGCCATCGGCGGCGGAGTATGCTCCGCTCTCGCCGGGAAGAGGGCTGCGACCACCTCCTCCAGCAGCTCGGGTTGGAGACTCTCCGTAAGTGGAGGCGCCGCGGCTCGAAGTTTCCCTCGGACCGCGCGATAAGGGCGCCCCCACGGATCCCCGTCTAGAGTCTCCAACATCTCCTCCCTGGCTCGCGTCCTCGACTCACCGATGGCCAGCCACAGAGTCTCCTTGGCCGCGCGGTACACCTCATACAGCGCGGCCTCTTCGTCAGGGACCCGACGACGTCTCCTCCGATATCGGGTGTACTGGCGTCTAACCGCCACGCACGCGACGCGCATCTGCGCGATCTCGGCGGTCCACCAGTACACCTGGCGCCTTGCGGACTGTGCGTGGACCCGGGGCATGGACGCGTCGCAAATTTGCGTCATCGCCCCGCGGAACCACAGCGCCTCCTGCTCGACGTCGACGGGTCCGGTCGTTGCCGACTCCCGGCTCCAGGCCTGGACAATAGCGGCCTCCTCGAGAAGCTCCCTGTCAATGCGCTTACGCGCCCAGCGCGGACCGTCCGGTCGCGGGGCCAGTGGACCGCGGCCGCCGGCGGTCTGGGTGGAGACGTCGAAACGGATGTATCGGTGATCCGATAACGTCTCCACCTCCACGGCGACACGCCAGTCGCGGACACGGCTCGCGACAGCGGGGCTAGCGAACGAGACGTCCACTATAGACCCGCCCCGCTGCCGCACGCACGTGTGTACCGAGCCCCGATTTAGGACGGTCAAGCCAGTCGTGACCGCCCACTCCTCCAGCACCTCGCCCCTAGCATCGGTCACAGGGGATCCCCACGCCTCAGACTTGGCGTTGAGATCCCCCAGCAACAGCACCGGGCGAGGGTGGAGTCGGCCCACGACGGCACCCAACTCGACAAGGAACCTCTCGAAGTCGGCGAGACTCTTGTTGGGCGAAAAATACGCACCAACCGTGCCAATGCCGTCCGCGAGGACGGCTACCCAGCCGTGACCTCGGGACGGGTTGACAAGAGCCCCGCCAATGATGGCCACCAAACCGTCCAAGTCTCCCACCCAGTTATCCCTGGGGGGGACAAAATACGGTTCGGCGACCACAGCCACGTGAATCGACCACTCTGCCATGCTCTGGAGCAAGAGATCCTGAGCTCTAGCAGAGTGGTTGATATTGCCCTGGAGGAAATGGTACAGCGCCATTAAGCGCAATCCATCCCCTCCGCACCATTCCTAGGCCGGGAGTCGGCCGAAGGGCAGCCAGGCTGCGGGGGGGGTAAAGAGCCCCCGGCAGCCGTGGCAGCCCCTCTCTTCTTTTTCTTTGATGTGGCGGGTGCGCCACAGGCCTTTCCGCCCGCTCTGTGTCCGGCGGGCCTCCCCGCAGCTGTACAGAGGCTGCAGTTTGGCTCCGCGGAACACTGGGCCGCCTTGTGGCCGGCCTGACCGCAGCGATAGCACTGCTCGCTGCGGTCTATTTCGGCGGTGCACCGTGCCCTGACATGCCCAATGTCGAGGCAACGGTAGCACCGCAAGGCCTTGGGTTGCAGCTGCTTCACCCTCGCTGCCACCCACCCCACCAAAAGACGCCCAGCGTCGGCGACTTTGTTTGCCGCCGCCACCGGGCACCGCACCCAGATCGCGCCGAGCCCGGAGGCATCGACGCGAACTTCACCCGTGTGGACATCATCGGGCGGACATCCCCCAGAACGGGCGATGGCCGCCACGACCTCAGCCGGAGTCGTGGAGTCGTCCAGCCCGTCGACGCGCAGTTCCGCGGTCTTCATCGGCCTGGACACCCGAACGTCCTCCGGATTGAGGACCTCCCTCAGCTTGGCGGCCAGGACGTCCGCCCTTTCGCCGCTAGAGGCACCCGACACCTCAAGCAGTCGCGCCCCCGTTATCGCCTGCCTCACTCTGAGGCCAGACGGTATTCCAAGGTCAGGGAACGCGACTTTGGCTTTTGCCTCTGTCAGGACCGCCTTATAAGAGACACCCCTTTCGGCGGCTCCGGGCTGCAGCGTAATAACTACAGCCGCGGAGCGTGGGGCTCTCACCCTAGGCGGCCCTTGAGCCTTCTTGGGTACCTGTGCCGGTGCTCCAGCGGGTACCGGTGGTGGCGGCGCCGTCTTCTTCTTGCGACGGCCCTTCTTTACCACCGTCGTCCAGGATTCCGCGGTGGACCCGGACGCGTTCGCCGAGAGAGCGGTCGCCGGTGGCGCGGCCGTCCGGGAAGTGGACGCGGACGTGCCCCCTTTGGTCTGCGCGGGACTCGGCTTAGCGGGCTCCTCCTTCCTCCTCCTATCCGCTGCGAGCGGTGGCCGGAGAGTCACTGCTGGGAGGAGCCTCGACTCCAGGCCCTGCAGACGGGCATTCATCATACCCCCACACTGCAGCATGCAGATGCGAACGATCTTCTCGATCTCTGCATCCGCAGGTGCGGGGGTACGGACCGATGACGGGGCCGACGACGGGGCCGGCGGTGTCAGGGCAACGACGGGAGCGGAACCAATGGCCGCAGGACGCCTCTGCTGCCATTCCGCCCTCTGCGCGGCAAGCTCCCGTTTGAGGTCCTCCAGCTCAGATCTGAGACGGCTGTTCTCCTCCCACAGCTTCGCCGTCTCGTCTGAGCTTGTGCGACTAAGGAGGACCCCAACTGCCTCCTTGATGTCGCCAGCCGCCTCCTTCAGAGCGCGCGTGAACGTGCCCTTCAGGCTGCCAGACTTTGTGGCAACCTTCATGACGACGTCCACGCCGTCCAAAACTTGGCGGCTCAGCGCCACCGCCGACAGGCTCTCCCCGGTAGCCGCCTGAGCAGAGCGTCGCTCTCGGGCCAGTCGAGCCATTTCGGTGACCTCGTCAGCCGCCACCGCCTTCCGCTGCATCCGCTTTGCGGAGCTCGCCTCCGCCTTGTTGCTTTGCAGCAACAGTGGGGACGCAGCGGAGTCTTCGCCCGGGGTCCCCTCACTCTCTGCGCTCCCCATCTGCATCGGTACCGGCGTAGCGGGCCGCAAGAAGCGACCCCGTAAGTTACGGTCCGGTAACCGACGCCTCCCCCTCTGCGCGGTACCAAATTTTGGTCCCGACAGGTCCTCCTCCTCGGAAGACAGCTCGCTGCGCGAGCGCTTCCCTCCCAGCTGCGTGTCCTGGTCGGACAGTCGGTCCTTTTCCGGACATGAGCCTCCTCGGCTGTTGTTGCCGTCAACGACGGCAAGCGGCTTTTTTGCGTCGCACAGGCGCTCCAGGCTAACCCGGAGCTCCTTTTCTTGCGACGCAAGTTTTGGTTGACGAAGGTCGGCGGTGGTCTGCCGGCCTACGGGACTAGTGGTGCCCCCCCCAGATACGGTGGGGCTGCCTTCCGAAGAAGGGCGGGATTGTACCTCCTTGTGGAGGTTGCCCGCCTGGGGAATATTACCATTAGCCTTCATTTCATTGTTTTTCCTTTTTAAGGGTGAGGTCCCTTTTCGCGCTAGCGACCGGATAACCCTCCGGCCATTCATCCCCTCGGCACGCTAGACCTTGGGATTGGGACTCCCTAATGTACGCCAACTCACCTCCCTCTGTAAGCAGAGGGGGGAGTAGACGTACGACCTACTGTAGCCCGGTTCCCTTCACCGACCATCATGGATGATCGGTGATTGGAACCATGACCCTTCCCCGTTTGTTGAGAATTCGCCGCCAGCCCCAAGTGTCCACCAAAACCTGGTGGGCACTTGGAGCCGACGTTGCCCAGGGTGCGCCACGGGGAGGCTTCTCAACATGCACCCCAACCTAACCTAACCTAACCTAACCTAACCTTTTTTTTTTTTTTTTTTTTTTTTCCGGGGTGGAAAATCCTCATGGATGTCCTCCGCCCTGGGGCGGGCGGAGGGGTCTGTCAGACTCTTACTGACTAAAAACCACCCCGGTGTTCCAACTCACACCTACGCCGGGGGTCGCGGGAACTTGAAATCTTCCGCAACCCCCGGCTGGTGCCGGCCCGCCACTGCGGGCCTCCTCGCGGGTCAGGGGGAGGAGTGAGGTGTTTGACTCCCCCCGCGACGTCTCAGAGGGGCGCGCGTGGAACACTACGCGCCGCCACCTCGGGTCCTGATGTGTGGGGGGCGACGGACGTCCCCGAGTCCGTCACCCCTGGACCCATTTAGGGGGGCTGGAAGAGGGCGTTATCCGCCCTCCGCCGACGCCCGGTGCGCCTGCTGCGGGCCGGGTGAGTGGACGAGATCTCCCTCTCCCTTTCCGCAGCCTCCTTCTGCGAGACGACTGTCTCACAGTAGGAAACCACCGCGTCCCAGGACTCGCCGCCGCCGACCATCGCATTCACTACGGCCGGCAGCGACAAGTCACTGCCTACTTCTGAGATGAGGGCACGGCGCGGCTCCTCCCAAGCGGCACACTCTGCCAGCGTATGCCGCGCCGTGTCCTCCCGGCAGTCGACGCAGTGGTGACACCGGGCGTCCGGCTCCCTGTTTATGCGACACAGGTACTTCCCGAAGCAACCATGCCCCGAGAGCACCTGCGTCACCCGAAACGACAGGGAGCCGTGCCTCCTCCCGAGCCAGCGGTCGAGCACCGGCCGGACCGCCTCGACGATGTCGAGGCCGGCGGTAGGGCGTGAAAGCCTGTCCCGCCATTCCGCCACCAGGACCTCGCGAAGCTGAGACCGATGCAGCTCCATGTGTCGCTGCATCGGTCGCTCGCCCCGCGCCCTTGCTTCCTCGCGCCACCGATACGATGACGCGAGTACTTTCGCCTCTAGGTCCCAGGGCGGGGATCCGGCCAGTGCACAAGCCGCCTCGTAGGAGATCGTGCGATACCCTCTGATGACTCTGACGGCCATCGCCCTCTGCGGCTTGCGCATTACGGCGATGCTACCGGCCGTCAGGTCAGCAGCCCAGATCGGGGCCCCGTAAAGGGCCATCGATCGCACGATCCCCACGTAGAGCCGCCTACAAGCGGCGCTCGGGCCCCCCAAATTGGGAAGCAGCGTTGACAGCGCCCCAGCGGCGCCCAGCAACTTGGGCGCCAGCCGTCGGAAGTGGGGCCCGAAGTCCCACCGGCTGTCGAGCACCAATCCTAGGTACTTCATGGTGGACTCGACAGCGATCCGAGCCCCCCCGACCACGATGTGTGAGCCGGGTGACGGCGCCCGCCGGGGGCCATGAAACACCATGGCCTCCGACTTGCTGAGGGCCACCTCCAGGCCTAGGCGACGTATGCGGCCCACCACCTGTGAGACCGCAGCCGTCGCCAACAACGCTGCCTCCCTGTGCGAGCTCCCCCGGGCAGTGACCAGCGTGTCGTCCGCATAACACGTCAGGTCTACCCCGGCACCGAGCTCGCCCCTCAGCACCCAGTCGTACCCGATGTTCCACAGGAGCGGGCCTAAAACCGAGCCCTGTGGAACACCGCACGACATGCGGCGCTGGTTTCCGCCATCACGTCCCATGTAGGTGACACACCTCTCCGACAGATAAGCCCCAACGATGTGGCGGAGGTAGGGAGGCACCCCATGATACCGCAGTGCCTCCCGAATACAACTCCAGGGCAGGGTGTTGAAGGCGTTGGAAATGTCCAAGGACACCGCCAGCATCACCCCGCCCCGGGAAACCGCTTCCTCCGCCAGGACTCTAAACCTAACCTAACCTAACCTAACCTAACCTAACCTTTTTTTTTTTTTTTTTTTTTTTCCGGGGTGGAAAATCCTCATGGATGTCCTCCGCCCTGGGGCGGGCGGAGGGGTCTGTCAGACTCTTACTGACTAAAAACCACCCCGGTGTTCCAACTCACACCTACGCCGGGGGTCGCGGGAACTTGAAATCTTCCGCAACCCCCGGCTGGTGCCGGCCCGCCACTGCGGGCCTCCTCGCGGGTCAGGGGGGGGAGTGAGGTGTTTGACTCCCCCCGCGACGTCTCAGAGGGGCGCGCGTGGAACACTACGCGCCGCCACCTCGGGTCCTGATGTGTGGGGGGCGACGGACGTCCCCGAGTCCGTCACCCCTGGACCCATTTAGGGGGGCTGGAAGAGGGCGTTATCCGCCCTCCGCCGACGCCCGGTGCGCCTGCTGCGGGCCGGGTGAGTGGACGAGATCTCCCTCTCCCTTTCCGCAGCCTCCTTCTGCGAGACGACTGTCTCACAGTAGGAAACCACCGCGTCCCAGGACTCGCCGCCGCCGACCATCGCATTCACTACGGCCGGCAGCGACAAGTCACTGCCTACTACTGAGATGAGGGCACGGCGCGGCTCCTCCCAAGCGGCACACTCTGCCAGCGTATGCCGCGCCGTGTCCTCCCGGCAGTCGACGCAGTGGTGACACCGGGCGTCCGGCTCCCTGTTTATGCGACACAGGTACTTCCCGAAGCAACCATGCCCCGAGAGCACCTGCGTCACCCGAAACGACAGGGAGCCGTGCCTCCTCCCGAGCCAGCGGTCGAGCACCGGCCGGACCGCCTCGACGATGTCGAGGCCGGCGGTAGGGCGTGAAAGCCTGTCCCGCCATTCCGCCACCAGGACCTCGCGAAGCTGAGACCGATGCAGCTCCATTTGTCGCTGCATCGGTCGCTCGCCCCGCGCCCTCGCTTCCTCGCGCCACCGATACGATGACGCGAGTACTTTCGCCTCTAGGTCCCAGGGCGGGGATCCGGCCAGTGCACAAGCCGCCTCGTAGGAGATCGTGCGATACCCTCTGATGACTCTGACGGCCATCGCCCTCTGCGGTTTACGCATAACGGCGATGCTACCGGCCGTCAGGTCAGCAGCCCAGATCGGGGCCCCGTAAAGGGCCATCGATCGCACGATCCCCACGTAGAGCCGCCTACAAGCGGCGCTCGGGCCCCCCAGATTGGGAAGCAGCGTTGACAGCGCCCCAGCGGCGCCCAGCAACTTGGGCGCCAGCCGTCGGAAGTGGGGCCCGAAGTCCCACCGGCTGTCGAGCACCAATCCTAGGTACTTCATGGTGGACTCGACAGCGATCCGAGCCCCCCCGACCACGATGTGTGAGCCGGGTGACGGCGCCCGCCGGGGGCCATGAAACACCATGGCCTCCGACTTGCCGAGGGCCACCTCCAGGCCTAGGCGACGTATGCGGCCCACCACCTGTGAGACCGCAGCCGTCGCCAACAACGCTGCCTCCCTGTGCGAGCTCCCCCGGGCAGTGACCAGCGTGTCGTCCGCATAACACGTCAGGTCTACCCCGGCACCGAGCTCGCCCCTCAGCACCCAGTCGTACCCGATGTTCCACAGGAGCGGCCCTAAAACCGAGCCCTGTGGAACACCGCACGACATGCGGCGCTGGTTTCCGCCATCACGTCCCATGTAGGTGACACACCTCTCCGACAGATAAACCCCAACGATGTGGCGGAGGTAGGGAGGCACCCCATGATACCGCAGTGCCTCCCGAATACAACTCCAGGGCAGGGTGTTGAAGGCGTTGGAAATGTCCAAGGACACCGCCAACATCACCCCGCCCCGGGACACCGCTTCCTCCGCCAGGACTCTTACCCGCGACACAGCGTGGATCGTGGAGCGCCCATGCCGAAACCCGAACTGGCTGTCGTCCAGGTCCGGCCCCTCTCTGCACAAGTGGCCGACGAGGCGGGCTGCGATTATCCGCTCAAACAGCTTGCCCACCTCGTCAAGCAGCACTATGGGCCGGTACGCGGACGGCGAGTCCGCAGGGCGCCCCGCCTTCCTGAGCAGGACCAGACGACCAGATTTCCACAAAGTGGGAAACTGGCCCTGCTCAAGGCACGCTGTGTAGAGTCCTCTCAGTTGGGGCTCAAGCTCCTTCAGAGCGAGGGCTAACACGCAGCCGTGGATCCCGTCGGGCCCCGGAGCCACGTTCTTGGCCCGGAGCCGCATCACGGCTGCCCTCATCTCTGCCTGTGTCACCTCTGGGACGCTGATGGCGTTCTCCTCTGTAGACTCTGCGGCTGTGGGCAAAGCCATCGGCGGCGGAGTATGCTCCGCTCTCGCCGGGAAGAGGGCTGCGACCACCTCCTCCAGCAGCTCGGGTTGGAGACTCTCCGTAAGTGGAGGCGCCGCGGCTCGAAGTTTCCCTCGGACCGCGCGATAAGGGCGCCCCCACGGATCCCCGTCTAGAGTCTCCAACATCTCCTCCCTGGCTCGCGTCCTCGACTCACCGATGGCCAGCCACAGAGTCTCCTTGGCCGCGCGGTACACCTCATACAGCGCGGCCTCTTCGTCAGGGACCCGACGACGTCTCCTTCGGTACCGGATGTACTGGCGTCTAACCGCCACGCACGCGACGCGCATCTGCGCGATCTCGGCGGTCCACCAGTACACCTGGCGCCTTGCGGACTGTGCGTGGACCCGGGGCATGGACGCGTCGCAAATTTGCGTCATCGCCCCGCGGAACCACAGCGCCTCCTGCTCGACGTCGACGGGTCCGGTCGTTGCCGACTCCCGGCTCCAGGCCTGGACAATAGCGGCCTCCTCGAGAAGCTCCCTGTCAATGCGCTTACGCGCCCAGCGCGGACCGTCCGGTCGCGGGGCCAGTGGACCGCGGCCGCCGGCGGTCTGGGTGGAGACGTCGAAACGGATGTATCGGTGATCCGATAACGTCTCCACCTCCACGGCGACACGCCAGTCGCGGACACGGCTCGCGACAGCGGGGCTAGCGAACGAGACGTCCACTATAGACCCGCCCCGCTGCCGCACGCACGTGTGTACCGAGCCCCGATTTAGGACGGTCAAGCCAGTCGTGACCGCCCACTCCTCCAGCACCTCGCCCCTAGCATCGGTCACAGGGGATCCCCACGCCTCAGACTTGGCGTTGAGATCCCCCAGCAACAGCACCGGGCGAGGGTGGAGTCGGCCCACGACGGCACCCAACTCGACAAGGAACCTCTCGAAGTCGGCGAGACTCTTGTTGGGCGAAAAATACGCACCAACCGTGCCAATGCCGTCCGCGAGGACGGCTACCCAGCCGTGACCTCGGGACGGGTTGACAAGAGCCCCGCCAATGATGGCCACCAAACCGTCCAAGTCTCCCACCCAGTTATCCCTGGGGGGGACAAAATACGGTTCGGCGACCACAGCCACGTGAATCGACCACTCTGCCATGCTCTGGAGCAAGAGATCCTGAGCTCTAGCAGAGTGGTTGATATTGCCCTGGAGGAAATGGTACAGCGCCATTAAGCGCAATCCATCCCCTCCGCACCATTCCTAGGCCGGGAGTCGGCCGAAGGGCAGCCAGGCTGCGGGGGGGGTAAAGAGCCCCCGGCAGCCTTGGCAGCCCCTCTCTTCTTCTTTGTGGCGGGTGCGCCACAGGCCTTTCCGCCCGCTCTGTGTCCGGCGGGCCTCCCCGCAGCTGTACAGAGGCTGCAGTTTGGCTCCGCGGAACACTGGGCCGCCTTGTGGCCGGCCTGACCGCAGCGATAGCACTGCTCGCTGCGGTCTATTTCGGCGGTGCACCGTGCCCTGACATGCCCAATGTCGAGGCAACGGTAGCACCGCAAGGCCTTGGGTTGCAGCTGCTTCACCCTCGCTGCCACCCACCCCACCAAAAGACGCCCAGCGTCGGCGACTTTGTTCGCCGCCGCCACCGGGCACCGCACCCAGATCGCGCCGAGCCCGGACGCATCGACGCGAACTTCCCCCGTACGGACGTCTTCGGGCGGACATCCACCGGAACGGGCGATGGCCGCCACGACCTCAGCCGGAGTTGTCGAGTCGTCCAGCCCGTCGACGCGCAGTTCCGCGGTCTTCATCGGCCTGGACACCCGAACGTCCTCCGGATTGAGGACCTCCCTCAGCTTGGCGGCCAGGACGTCCGCCCTTTCGCCGCTAGAGGCACCCGACACCTCAAGCAGTCGCGCCCCCGTAATCGCCTGCCTCACTCTTAGGCCAGACGGTATACCAAGGTCGGGGAACGCGACTTTGGCTTTTGCCTCTGTAAGGACCGCCTTATAAGAGACGCCCCTTTCGGCGGCTCCGGGCTGCAGCGTAATAACTACAGCCGCGGAGCGTGGGGCTCTTACTCTGGGCGGCCCTTGAGCCTTCTTGGGTGCCAGTGCCGGTGCTCTAGCGGGTACCGGTGGTGGCGGCGCCGTCTTCTTTTTACGGCGGCCCCTCTTGACGACCGTCGTCCAGGAGTCCTTGGTGGACTCGGGTGCGTTCGCCGAGGGAGCAGTCGCCGGTGGCGCGGCCGTCCGGGAAGTGGACGCGGACGTGCCCCCTTTGGTCTGCGCGGGACCCGGCTTAGCGGGCTCCTCCTTCCTCCTCCTATCCGCTGCGAGCGGTGGCCGGAGAGTCACTGCTGGGAGGAGCCTCGACTCCAGGCCCTGCAGACGGGCATTCATCATACCCCCACACTGCAGCATGCAGATGCGAACGATCTTCTCGATCTCTGCATCTGCAGGTGCGGGGGTACGGACCGATGACGGGGCCGACGACGGGGCCGGCGGTGTCAGGGCAACGACGGGAGCTGAACCAGTGGCCGCAGGACGCCTCTGCTGCCATTCCGCCCTCTGCGCGGCAAGCTCCCGCTTGAGGTCCTCCAGCTCAGATCTGAGACGGCTGTTCTCCTCCCACAGCTTCGCCGTCTCGTCTGAGCTTGTGCGACTAAGGAGGACCCCAACTGCCTCCTTGATGTCGCCAGCCGCCTCCTTCAGAGCGCGCGTGAACGTGCCCTTCAGGCTGCCAGACTTTGTGGCAACCTTCATGACGACGTCCACGCCGTCCAAAACTTGGCGACTCAGCGCCACCGCCGACAGGCTCTCCCCGGTAGCCGCCTGAGCAGAGCGTCGCTCTCGGGCCAGTCGAGCCATTTCGGTGACCTCGTCAGCCGCCACCGCCTTCCGCTGCATCCGCTTTGCAGAGCTCGCCTCCGCCTTGTTGCTTTGCAGCAACAGTGGGGACGCAGCGGAGTCTTCGCCCGGGGTCCCCTCACTCTCTGCGCTCCCCATCTGCATCGGTACCGGCGTAGCGGGCCGCAAGAAGCGACCCCTTAAGTTACGGTCCGGTAACCGACGCCTCCCCCTCTGCGCGGTACCAAATTTTGGTCCCGACAGGTCCTCCTCCTCGGAAGACAGCTCGCTGCGCGAGCGCTTCCCTCCCAGCTGCGTGTCCTGGTCGGACAGTCGGTCCTTTTCCGGACAAGAGCCTCCTCGGCTGTTGTTGCCGTCAACGACGGCAAGCGGCTTTGTTGCGTCGCACAGGCGCTCCAGGCTAACCCGGAGCTCCTTTTCTTGCGACGCAAGTTTTGGTTGACGA
This sequence comes from Agrochola macilenta, assembly GCA_916701695.1. NCBI lineage: Eukaryota > Metazoa > Arthropoda > Insecta > Lepidoptera > Noctuidae > Agrochola > Agrochola macilenta. The sequence goes on along the minus strand of OU753558.1, from coordinate 24,305,546 downwards.
AGGTCGGCGGTGGTCTGCCGGCCTACGGGACTATTGGTGCCCCCCCCAGATACGGTGGGGCTGCCTTCCGTAGAAGGGCGGGATTGTACCTCCTTGAGGAGGTTGCCCGCCTGGGGATTTTTTCCAGTAGCCTTCATTTTTCATTTTGTCCTTTTTAAGGGTGAGGTCCCTTTTCGCGCTAGCGACCGGATAACCCTCCGGCCATTCATCCCCTCGGCACGCTAGACCTTGGGATTGGGACTCCCTAATGTACGCCAACTCACCTCCCTCTGTAAGCAGAGGGGGGAGTAGACGTACGACCTTCTGTAGCCCGGTTCCCTTCACCGACCATCATGGATGATCGGTGATTGGAACCATGACCCTTCCCCGTTTGTTGAGAATTCGCCGCCAGCCCCAAGTGTCCACCAAAACCTGGTGGGCACTTGGAGCTGACGTTGCCCAGGGTGCGCCACGGGGAGGCTTCTCAACATGCACCCCAACCTAACCTAACCTAACCTAACCTAACCTTTTTTTTTTTTTTTTTTTTTTTTTTTTTTTTTTTTTTTTTTTTTTTTGTCGCTGAGAAATGCTTTATGCATCCCCGGCTCGTGGGGGACGAGTCGGGGTATGTGGGACTCCCTGTCCTAGTGACAGTATACCCACTAAAACTCAGCGGTGTTCCCGCATCGCCGTGATGGGAGGGTCATGGGAAACCGGCTCAGCCTTTACATCCACGACCCTCCCGGCGCATGCCCGCCTAGCTGGCGGGCCCCGCATGCCCCCCGGGTTGGGGGGCTACGGGAATGGCCGGGAACACCTGGCCATTCCCGTCCGACACTGGTGGAGGTCTGTGCGATGCAGGCAAGGGTGCCCCCGCACCCGTTGCCTGCTGGCCTCCACCTGGGAGGAGTCGAAGATGACTATCGTATTGACGTCTTCTTCGACCCCTCCTCCGCCTTCGGAGCGGCGCCTCGGCAGGATCGTCCTCCCGTGCGCGCTCCGCCGCCTCCTTCTGGGACATGACGTGTTCGCAGAAGGAGGCGACTGCCGCCCAGGACCCCTCGTCCCTCAGCATGGCGTTAACCAAGCCGGGGAGCGAGAGGTCCGGTCCGATCGCCGCGACGAGACTGCGGCGCGGCTCTGACCACGACGGGCACACCTCCAGAGTGTGCTGTGCCACGTCCTCCGCCGCGCCACAGTCGCGGCACGAAACCTAACCTAACCTAACCTAACCTAACCTAACCTTTTTTTTTTTTTTTTTTTTTTTTTTTTTTTTTTTTTTTTTTTTTTTTTTTTTGTCGCTGAGAAATGCTTTATGCATGCCCGGCTCGTGGGGGACGAGTCGGGGTATGTGGGACTCCCTGTCCTAGTGACAGTATACCCACTAAAACTCAGCGGTGTTCCCGCATCGCCGTGATGGGAGGGTCATGGGAAACCGGCTCAGCCTTTACATCCACGACCCTCCCGGCGCATGCCCGCCTAGCTGGCGGGCCCCGCATGCCCCCCGGGTTGGGGGGCTACGGGAATGGCCGGGAACACCTGGCCATTCCCGTCCGACACTGGTGGAGGTCTGTGCGATACAGGCAAGGGTGCCCCCGCACCCGTTGCCTGCTGGCCTCCACCTGGGAGGAGTCGAAGGTGACTATCGTACTGACGTCTTCTTCGACCCCTCCTCCGCCTTCGGAGCGGCGCCTCGGCAGGATCGTCCTCCCGAGCGCGCTCCGCCGCCTCCTTCTGGGACATGACGTGTTCGCAGAAGGAGGCGACTGCCGCCCAGGACCCCTCGTCCCTCAGCATGGCGTTAACCAGGCCGGGGAGCGAGAGGTCCGGTCCGATCGCCGCGACGAGACTGCGGCGCGGCTCTGACCACGACGGGCACACCTCGAGGGTGTGCTGTGCCACGTCCTCCGCCGCGCCACAGTCGCGGCACGACGGCGTCTCCTCCCGTCCGATACGGTGCAGGTACGATCCGAAGCAACCGTGTCCGGACAGCACCTGCACGAGACGGAAGGAGAGGAACCCGTGCGGACGCTCGAGCCAGTCTCGCAGCACTGGCCCAATCGCGTCGAGGGTTCGGCGGCCGAAGGCTGCGGTGGCGAGGTCCCCCGTCCAATGGACGACGATGGCGTCCCTCGCCTCCCGCCGGACGGCCTCCCGCTCTTCCGGGGCTGAGCGAACGCCCCTCGCTTTCCGCTCCGCCGTCCACTCATACACTCTGGCGAGCACCCACGCCTCGAGTTCCCAAGGAGGGGTGCTGGCCAGAGCGCATGCTGCCGCATAGCCCACCGTGCGGTAGGCCCGCGCCGCACGCTGGGCTATGGCCCTTTGAGGTGCCCGCAAGGCCGCGGCGTTCTCTCGTCTGTGAAGAGACTCCTCCCAGATAGGAGCCCCGTAGAGGGCCATGCTCCTCAAGATGCCGGCGTAAAGCTGCCGGCATCGCGCGCTGGGCCCCCCCAGGTTGGGAAGCAGCCACGAGAGAGCGCCCGCGGCCTTCAGCAGGCGCGACGACAGCCCGCTGAAATGCGGGCCGAAGCGCCACCTGCTGTCGAGTACAAGGCCCAGATATTTCATCTGGGCCTTCACCTCAATCCTGACGCCCTCCACGAAGATGTGGGCGTCAGGTGGTGGGTGGCGCTGCCGAGGGCCGTGGAAGAACACGGCCTCGGTCTTGTGCAGCGCCACCGTTAAACCGAGGCGGCGGATCCGCCCCGCGACCAAGGATCCGCCCGCCGAGGCCAGGTCGGCCGCCTCTCTGAAACTCTCCCCCCGGGCGGTGAGGAGAGTGTCATCCGCGTAGCAGACGACACTCGTGCCTCGGAGGAGAGTTCCCCGCAGGAGCCAATCATAGCCGACGTTCCAGAGGAGAGGTCCTAAGACAGACCCCTGTGGAACGCCGGCTTCAACGGCGTACCGCCGGACTCGGCCAGTCTTGTTTACCAGGAGGATCGCCCGATCCTCCAGGTAGCTGGCCAGCAGACTGCGCATGTACCGAGGCACTCCGTGGAATCGGAGCGCCTCGAGGATGGTGCAGTGGGGAACGGAGTTGAAGGCGTTGGCAATGTCGAATGACACAGCCAACAATCCGTCCCCCGCATCCATCGCCTCCTTCACCTGCCCCTTAAGGCAGGCCAGCGCGTCCACCGTGGACCGCTCAGCCCGAAACCCGAACTGAGCGTCCGACAAGTCCGGCCCGATACGCCGCAGATGGCCCTTCAGGCGGGCAGCGATTATCCCCTCGAACATTTTACCGACCTCATCGAGCAGAACGATGGGCCGGTATGCCGAGGGGGAGTCTGCTGGGCGGCCCTCCTTGCGGAGGAGGCACAGCTGCCCCTCCTTCCACGGTTTCGGGAACCTCCCAGACGCAAGGCATGCGCTGAAGAGGTCCCGAAACCTCTCCTCCATTTGAGTGGCGGCGATCGCCACCACTCTTGCCGGGACACCGTCGGGGCCCGGAGCTGTCTTCTTGGCGCGGATATGGAGAATCGCCGCGCCAAGTTCCGACTCCGTGACAGGAGGGGCCTCCTCTTCCTCCTCAGCTGGCGGAGCTGTCCCAAGCGGGGGGTCCATCACTGGTGGGGTGAAGTTGTCCCTGCACGGAAACAGGGACCGAACCACCCCATCCAGAAACGAGGGCTCGAGGGTCTCGGCAACGGGGGGACCAAAGGGGCGCAATTTGTTGCGCGCCGCCTTGTACGGTCTCCCGAAGGGGTCGTTGTCGAGACCCTCCAGCATCTCCGCTCTCCCCGAGTCTCTGGCGGCGGCGATGGCTCGGTCGAGGACCATTTTCGCCTCCAAGTACACCTCATAGAGGTGGTCCCCGACAGCCACATCCCGTCGACGCCGCCGCCGACTCCGCGTGTAGGCCCTCCTTGCCTCCACACACGCCGCTCGAAGCTCCGCCAGCTCCGCCGACCACCAGTACACGGCGCGTTTTGGTAGTGGTCGGCGAGACCGAGGCATGCTGGAGTTGCATACCTCGGTCAGAGACTCCCTGAGGTGCCCCGCCACGGTGTCCACGTCCAGACCGGCGGAAGACGGCGAAAGCCAGTCCTGGACGAACGCCGCCTCCCGCGCTGCCTCCCTGTCCAGGCGGGTGAGAGCCCACCGTGGGAACGGTGACGGCCCCGAGCGGGGCCGCGTCGCTCCGGGGCCACTGGTGGAGATGTCGAAACGCACGTAGCGGTGGTCTGACAAAGTCTCCACCAGGTCCACCCGCCAGTTCAGCACGCGCGCGGCTAACGCAGGGGTGGCGAAAGTGACGTCCACTATTGAGCCACCCTGCCGCCGCACGCATGTCTGGACGCTTCCTCTGTTCAAGAGGGAGAGTCCAGAGGAGGCCGCCCACATTTCCACCGCCCGCCCGCGGGCGTCGGTGGCCGGGTTGCCCCAGGTCACAGACTTGGCGTTCAGGTCTCCCAGCACGGAGACCTGACGCGGCGCCGCCCTGCCGACCACGGCGGCCAGGACTCCGAGAAAGTTCTCGAAGTCCTGAAGAGGGCGGTTTGGGGAGAAATACACGCCCACAAGGGCGAAGTCTCCCCACGCGGCGGCCACGTATCCCGGTCCCTTCTCTAATAGCGAGAGGGGAGGGGAGTCTGTGGAAGACCGCGCCGCTAGTGCCACCGAGCCGTCCTCGTCACCCAGCCAGCTGCCGGGGATCGAGTAGGGCTCGGCGACCACCGCTACGTTCACCAACCACTCGGCCATGACCTGCACTACCAGGTCCTGGGCCGCTCTGCAGTGGTTGGTGTTCGTCTGGAGGATGCGGTAGTCGGAAATTGTTATTCCGACATCGCACCCCCCACCTCATTTACCGCCGCCACTGGAGCTACAGCGGCGACGACTGCGACGGCGGTGGCAACAGGGCGAACCTGCGCCGGCACCACGCCCTTCCTCACGGGGGGCTTGCAGCTCCTGCCCGTCATCCTGTGGTCCGCGGGGCGGCCACCGGCGGCACACGCCGCGCAGTGCGGCTTGGCGGCGGTGCAAGCGGCCCACCCGTGTCCCTCCTGACCGCATTGGAAGCACGTGCCTCCCCAGTCGGACTTGGAGGGACACGTGGCTCGGGTGTGGCCGACCGCGAAGCACTTGAAGCAGCGGACGGGCTGGTCTTCAAGCGCCCGGACCACAGCCGAGCTGAAGCCCACCAGCAGCCGTCCCTTGGTCGCTGCAAGGACGGCCCCAGCCGCGGCGACTGGGCACTCGACGCGGATGATGCCCAGGCCGCGGCGGCCAGGCCTGATGGCTCCACCCTTCACCGCGCCAGCGTCGCAGCCTCCAGCCGCCGCGACGGCCGCCACCACATCCTCCTTGGTGACCGAATCATCCAGATCGGCCACCTCCAAGGCTGCGGTCTTTATAGGCCTGGCAACCTTGGCCACATCTGCGATGACCTCTTGCAACTTTGTTGCGAAGAGGTCCGCATTTGTGCCGCGCTTCTCCCCCGAGAACTCGAAAATTCGAGCCCCGGTTAGAGTTCGGCGGCACTTGATGTTGCTGATCCCCAGCTGGGAGGGATCAGCATTAGTACGAGCCCGTCTTAGGACGGACTCGTACGTTTCCCCACGCTCCGCGGCCTCCGGGGTGATGGTCACCACGACGGCCGCGGTTTTAGGAGGAACCAGCTTCCTCCCGCCGACCTTTTTCGCTGGAGGACCAGTCGCCGCGCTGGCGGGCTTGGGAGCCGACTTTTTCCCCTTTTTCCCTTTTTTGACCACTTCCGTCCACGGCTGGTTGGACGGGGTGGTGGAGGGAAGAAGGGCGTCTTCCTCCTGTGGGTTCTGGGAGGCTGCTGGAGCGGCAGAGGACCCAGACGCTCCCTCCGCGCTTGTGGTGGGGGCATGAGGAGCCGCCTTGGTCCTCTTGCCCTTGCCTTTGCCCTTGGCGGGCTGGGCATCCGATGCTGGGCCTGCTACAGGCGCAGGTTCCGGCTCCTTCGGCGGTGGACGCTTGTCCGCCGCTAGCGGCGGGCGCAGCCGCTTTTCCGGCAGGAGCCGGTCCTCGATGCCTGCGAAGCAGGCCCGGATGAAGGCCCTCTCCTCCATCACCACCCCGCGAATGGTGGCCTCAAGGCTAGCGGTTGAGGAGGTGGAGCCTCCTACCACCGGACCTGGGGCGGATTGGGCAGGCCTGGCCGTGGCCTCAGCCAGCTTCTGGTGCAGCTGGCTGACCTCCGCCTGCAGGCGATCCACCTTCGCCTGCAGCTGCCGCGTCTCGTCCGTGGCCGTGCGCTTGACCAGCTCTGTCACGATGCCGTGCATGCTGGCGGCACGGCATTTGAGGGCCTTCTGGAAGGTCCCCTTCAAATTGGAGGACTTTGAGGCGACCTCCAGGACCTCCTCCCTATCCTCCTGCGCCATGCGCTCCAGTTCCGCCAAGGAGTGGTCAGCGTACAGCACACTGGATGCGCCGTAGCCAGCCCTCGCCCTGGCAGCTTGCGCCTGCTGCTCCTTGGCGGCGACCCTCTCCTCCAGGTCTTGTTGGAGCTGCGCCCTCTTCGCCAGATTCAACTGGCGCTCGGCGTCCACCAAGCCCACACTGTGGGAAGAAGGCGCAGTAGAAGTCGAGGCCTTTCTAGACTTCGACTTCTTCTTTTCTCTCTTAGACTCCGAGGAGCCCTCCGACCTCTTCCGCTTGAAGCGGTCGCTCTCGGACGCCGACGTGTCCATGATGGAGTCGTCGGAGTCCGACACCTCATCCGGTCTTCGAAACAAGCCGGCCGCAGATGGTATGCGGTCAGCTTCTGACGCTAAAGCGCCGCCGGCGTGGCCCTGAGAAGGGCCGTTGGGGTGGCCCTGAGAAGGGCCGTTGGTGTGGCCCTGAGAAGGGCCGTTGGGTTGGCCCTGAGAAGGGCCGTTGGGTTGGCCCTGAGAAGGGCCGTTGGATTGGCCCTGAGAAGGGCCGTTGGTTTGGCCCTGAGAAGGGCCGTTGGGTTGGCCCTGAGAAGGGCCGTTTGAATCGCCCTGGGAGGAGCGATTCGGGTTAAAATAAGGGATAAAACGGCCAGACGCGTCACGCGCTGGCTTGCTCGACAGGTTTTTAAAATTCGACATGGTGTTAAAATTAAAATTCGACTCGTTCGTAGACGACTGCGTGATGCCTACGAGTCACAGCGCACTTTAGCCACCGGTCTGCCACTCCGTTACGGTGGTCAGACACGGCGTTGCCCAGGGGATACTACGAGGAAGTATGCGCTGTGGGGGATCCCCCAACCTAACCTAACCTAACCTAACCTAACCTAACCTAACCTAACCAGAGGAGAGAAGAAAAATAAAACAGAGACTTGAAGCAGCCGGAGAAAACCTCGTCGTCGAGGAAGTGACGAACAGAGACCCGCTTTTGATTCTGAGGGACGTCTTGCTGATACACAGCGACGAGGAAGTCCTCAAAGCCTTCAAGAATCAGAACCGGGAGATCTTTCACGACCTCGGAGACGAGGATGAAAGGACAATTATAAAATACCGTAGGAAAACAAGAAACCCTCACATGAATCACGTTGTGCTGAGCGTCTCTCCCACGATCTGGAGGAGAGCGATTGATGTAGGGAAGCTCAGAATCGACCTCCAGAGAGTGCGCGTTGAAGACCAAACGCCACTGGTACAGTGCACCCGCTGCTTGGGTTACGGACATGGCAAACGGTTCTGCAAAGAGCCAGCCGACCTTTGCAGCCACTGCGGCGGCCCGCACTTCAGGGCGGACTGCCCAGACAGGCGGATTGGTGAGGCAGCGGCGTGCATCAACTGCACCAGAGCTAAGTCTGGAAACTGCGAGCACAACGCGTTCAGTAGCGAGTGCCCTGTGCGAAGGAAGTGGGACGCATTGGCCCGAGCCTCAGTAGCATATTGCTAAAGTTGTCCCTACGACCACCACCAAGTACAAAATGATCCAGACCAACCTGCAAAGAAGTCAGCTAGCAACCAATGAGCTCTTGCTGGAAGCTGACAAGCGCAAGGTCGCCGTAGCACTGCTCCAGGAGCCTTACGTGGGTGGGGTGAGAAGGATGAAGGGTTACCGGGGCGTAAGGGTCATCCAGAGCTCTGAGGGAGGAGAAGGGACTGTAAAGGCGGCAATAGCCGTCTTCGACAAAGATTTAGATATCTTACAGTACCCGCAACTCACCACAAACAACATCGTTGTGGTGGGAGTCCGAACTCGAGCCTGGACGATCACGCTGGTGTCTTTCTACTTTGAACCGGACAAGCCCATGGAACCATACCTGGAGCATCTCAAACGGATACAGCAACAGATGGGCGCCAGCAGGTTGGTTATTGGAGGAGACGCAAATGCGAAAAGTACTTGGTGGGGTAGCAGCAACGAAGACCCGAGGGGGGAGCAGATGTGTGGAACACTGGGGGAATTGGGGCTGCAGATCCTCAACACCGGGGACATTCCGACGTTCGATACCGTGAGGGGTGGGGTGAGGTACAGCAGCCACGTGGACGTGACGGTCTGTTCAACGGACATGCTCGACCTAGTGGACGGCTGGCAGGTCCTGGAGGGTCTTACGAGTTCCGACCACAACGGCATAAGCTTCAATATTCACCTACAAAAATCTAAAGGTATAGCAGTAGAACGGACCACTAGGGTATACAACACACGGAAAGCTAACTGGAGGCAGTTTCATGAGAAACTGTCTCAAGTTATGCTGGAAAGAAAGCTAACCCTAGTGGATTTATCGAATATACACACCATAGATCAGATAGAATTAAAAATTAACACATACACACTAGCTATTACCGACACATGTAGAGACACAATACCACACAAAAAGAACACAGAAACACTCACCATGCCGTGGTGGTCCGAGGAACTCGCGGAGATGAAGACGCTGGTCGCCACCAAGAAAGTCAGAGTCAGGAGCGCAGCGCCGGTCCGAAGAGCGATGGTGGTCAGCTTGTACCTAAAAGCAAAAGAGGAGTATGAGATGGCGGTGATGAAGGCCCAAGCGGAGAGCTGGAAGGAGTTTTGCGGGAAGCAGGACAGAGAGGGGGTCTGGGAAGGGATATATAGGGTGATGGGGAAAATTGCGAAGAGAGAGGAAGATCTGCCGCTGCAGATGGAAGGGGTGACACTGGACGCTAAAGGCTCAGTGAGGCTGTTGGCCGAGACGTTCTATCCCGAGGACCGAGAGGGAGACGACAACATGGATCATCGCCAAACCCGACAACTGGCAGAGATGGTAAACGCATGGAGTCATGATGAACGACATGACCCACCGTTTACCCAAAGCGAGCTTAGCAGATCTGTGTTGTCGTTCAACCCAAAAAAGGCCCCGGGAGCCGACGGCTTCACAGCCGACATCTGTTCTCAAGCCATAAACTGTGACCCTGTCTTCTTCCTGGCACTGCTGAACAAATGCCTGGCGCACCACCACTTCCCGAAGCTCTGGAAGGAAGCTACGGTGGTTGTCCTCAGAAAGCCGGGCAAAGACTCGTACACCGTACCAAAGTCGTACAGGCCGATTGGGCTCTTGCCTGTCCTTGGGAAAGTGTACGAAAAGATGTTGGTTGCTCGTCTCAAATTCTATTTGTTACCTAGGATAAGTACTCGCCAATACGGCTTTATGCCCCAAAAAAGCACGGAAGACTCCCTCTATACCCTCGTGCAGTACATCCGCTCAAAACTGGCACAAAAAAAGATCATAACACTTGTGTCGCTGGATATAGAGGGAGCATTCGACAGTGCGTGGTGGCCCGCTATTAAGGTACGATTGGCTGAGGAAAGGTGTCCTGTAAATTTGAGACGAGTAGTCAGTAGCTACCTCAGTGACAGGGTGGTCACGGTGAGGTACGCCGGGGAGGAGAGCAGGAGACAGACCGGCAAAGGGTGCGTCCAGGGATCCATAGGGGGGCCCTTACTATGGAATCTGCTGCTCGACCCACTCCTGAAACAGCTAGAAAGTAGGGGTGACTACTGCCAGGCGTTTGCTGACGATGTGGTGTTAGTGTTTTCCGGCGATACAGCACACGGAATCGAGGGACAAGCCAATGCCGCTCTCGAACATGTTCGTGCGTGGGGTGTCAGAAATCGGCTGAAATTCGCGCCGCACAAAACCTGTGCGATGGTGCTAACGCGGAGGCTGAAGTATGACACGCCGCGCCTGAGCATGGGGGGGATCGACATTGGAATGTCCCAAGATGTTAAAATACTAGGGCTAGTTATAGATGCCAAACTCACCTTTAATAAACACATAGCTGTCGTCTGTAAAAAGGCGATAGCTATGTACAAGCAGCTGGCCAGAGCAGCCCGGGTCAGCTGGGGTTTACACCCAGAGGTGATAAGGGCTATATACACCGCAGCAGTGGAGCCGACTGTGCTGTACGCCGCAAGTGCATGGGCACCTGCTGCCAACAAGTTGGGGGTCCAAAAGCAGCTGAACGTCGTGCAGAGAGGATTTGCCCAGAAGCTGTGCAGAGCCTACCGCACAGTCTCCCTGAACTCGGCACTTGTTCTGGCTGGGATACTCCCACTCGACCTCCGTATCCGGGAAGCGGCTGCGCTTTACGGAGCCAAGAGGGGAGTGCCCCAGCACATAATGGGAGACAGGGAGGTTGAGCGGATGGCCCCAGCGATAGAGGCCCCACACCCCGCGGAGCAAATCAGTCTGGAGTTTGGAAGTCTGGTAGACGAGGAACAATACAACAATCACTGCCACTTTGACGTGCGCATCTTCACCGACGGCAGCAAGATTGAGGGCAAGGTTGGAGCGGCGCTATCCTTGTGGAATGGCGCCACCGAAACAAAGGCCCTCAAGCTTGCCTTGCCGTCCTACTGCACCGTCTACCAGGCGGAACTCCTCGCTCTACAAAGAGCGACAACGGAAGTGCTCAGGCGCAGTGAAACTACGTTCGGCATCTTCAGCGACTCTATGGCGGCTCTTCAGTCGGTGATCAACGTCAGTTCCCCCCATCCCTTGGCCGTGGAAACCAGAGACACCATACGACGCTGTAAGCTCCAGAACAAGAGTGTCTCCTTGTTCTGGATCAAGGCCCACGCAGGTTTGGAGGGAAACGAGAGAGCCGACCAGCTCGCGAAGGAAGCCGCCCTGGGGTCGAGGAAGAGGCCAGACTACGACCTGTGTCCGGTATCATTCGTCAAGCGAAGAATCCGGTCGGAGACGCTTGACGAATGGAACGAGAGATATGGGTCGGGTGACACGGCTTCGGGCACCAAACACTTCTTCCCTGACGCGGTGGTGGCGTACGATGTTGTACGGAAGATGGCCCCCACGAGCTTAACCACGCAAATCCTGACAGGACACGGTGGATTCTCTTCATACCTGAAACGCTTCAAGTGTAAGGAGAGTCCATCGTGCGCCTGTGAGCCTGGTGTGGAAGAAACGGTTCTGCACATATTGCTCCAGTGCCCAATCACCGCAAAAATGCGGTACGAGACAGAACAGCAACTCGCTGTCCCATTGGTAGCCCAAAATTTACCAAGCATAATAAAAGGAAAGGATAGGAAGATGTTTTTAAATTACTGTTGCAAAATAGCAAGCATAGTTGTTAATAGAAATAAATAGCGTAAGAAAATATGATACTAAATATATAATTAGTATATAAGTTATGTATCATAATAATAAAAAATAGGTTAATAAGAAAATATAAAAATAAGGAAAAATAGCATAGTTCAGGGATTTGTTGGTATATGTTAGTTGTCATACTAGACAAAACATAGCTCTCCGCGTTTGTTAGTTTTTTTAAGAAGTAGCATAAACTAATTAAATATAGGCTTACAAATAAATATTACAATAAGTAGATTAAATAAACTTGATATAACATAATAATAATGAAGGTAGTGTAGTTTGGCATATTAAATAAATGGATTTATTTTATTGTTGTGATATGGATGTTTGCTGTCTAGAGGAAGTCTCTTCGTATATTGTTATAATTGAATGTGCACAATAAACATTTATAACGTTAATCAATAGCTCTGATCACGTCAGAGGTACACATGGCAAAGCAGGAGTGTGGTTTTAGCCGGTAAGAGTCCGGCACTGCCCAGACTGGCTCATAAGTGAGCCAGTCTGGGCGTCCATGAGGATTTCCCACTCCTGCTTAAAAAAAAAAAAAAAAAAAAAAAAAAAAAAACCTAACCTAACCTAACCCGTTATAACTTTGCATCCAGGTGACGCATTTTGAAGCTGTTTTCAGCCAAATTGATTTTAAATAGGTTCCGTCCTACTATCTGACTAATTTTAATTGACATTTACGCGAAAAATATTTTTCGTTTCAGGACTTTGAATTTTTCTTCAATATTTTCTTTACGAATTACTAAATTAATTTTTATCTCGAAATTTTCTCTCCAAACCACGTTTGTTATTAGCTTAAATAGATACTTGCCTGCCTTACCTGTATTCTGGTTCGCGTTCCGCGAGCTCGAGTCCCGTTTGGTAGTCGTTATTCCCGGTTTTTACATACTTTTCGGTCGAAAATCCCGTTTTTTGACCAAAAGTCAATTTTTTTTATTCTGCATTAATTCCAATAACCCCACAGAACGCTAGCCCGCGCGGAGACGCGTCTTTTGACACCTCGCACGTGCGCCTAGCTCATATAGAAATTCAAAATTATTAAAATCAAGTAAATTCATTCATATATAGACCCCCAGACCTAATCCACCTAAGGAATACAGTATTTACAGCAAATCGTTATAACTTTGCATCCAGGTGACGCATTTTGAAGCTGTTTTCAGCCAAATTGATTTTAAATAGGTTCCGTCCTACTATCTGACTAATTTTAATTGACATTTACGCGAAAAATATTTTTCGTTTCAGGACTTTGAATTTTTCTTCAATATTTTCTTTACGAATTACTAAATTAATTTTTATCTCGAAATTTTCTCTCCAAACCACGTTTGTTATTAGCTTAAATAGATACTTGCCTGCCTTACCTGTATTCTGGTTCGCGTTCCGCGAGCTCGAGTCCCGTTTGGTAGTCGTTATTCCCGGTTTTTACATACTTTTCGGTCGAAAATCCCGTTTTTTGACCAAAAGTCAATTTTTTTTATTCTGCATTAATTCCAATAACCCCACAGAACGCTAGCCCGCGCGGAGACGCGTCTTTTGACACCTCGCACGTGCGCCTAGCTCATATAGAAATTCAAAATTATTAAAATCAAGTAAATTCATTCATATATAGACCCCCAGACCTAATCCACCTAAGGAATACAGTATTTACAGCAAATCGTTATAACTTTGCATCCAGGTGACGCATTTTGAAGCTGTTTTCAGCCAAATTGATTTTAAATAGGTTCCGTCCTACTATCTGACTAATTTTAATTGACATTTACGCGAAAAATATTTTTCGTTTCAGGACTTTGAATTTTTCTTCAATATTTTCTTTACGAATTACTAAATTAATTTTTATCTCGAAATTTTCTCTCCAAACCACATTTGTTATTAGCTTAAATAGATACTTGCCTGCCTTACCTGTATTCTGGTTCGCGTTCCGCGAGCTCGAGTCCCGTTTGGTAGTCGTTATTCCCGGTTTTTACATACTTTTCGGTCGAAAATCCCGTTTTTTGACCAAAAGTCAATTTTTTTTATTCTGCATTAATTCCAATAACCCCACAGAACGCTAGCCCGCGCGGAGACGCGTCTTTTGACACCTCGCACGTGCGCCTAGCTCATATAGAAATTCAAAATTATTAAAATCAAGTAAATTCATTCATATATAGACCCCCAGACCTAATCCACCTAAGGAATACAGTATTTACAGCAAATCGTTATAACTTTGCATCCAGGTGACGCATTTTGAAGCTGTTTTCAGCCAAATTGATTTTAAATAGGTTCCGTCCTACTATCTGACTAATTTTAATTGACATTTACGAGAAAAATATTTTTCGTTTCAGGACTTTGAATTTTTCTTCAATATTTTCTTTACGAATTACTAAATTAATTTTTATCTCGAAATTTTCTCTCCAAACCACATTTGTTATTAGCTTAAATAGATACTTGCCTGCCTTACCTGTATTCTGGTTCGCGTTCCGCGAGCTCGAGTCCCGTTTGGTAGTCGTTATTCCCGGTTTTTACATACTTTTCGGTCGAAAATCCCGTTTTTTGACCAAAAGTCAATTTTTTTTATTCTGCATTAATTCCAATAACCCCACAGAACGCTAGCCCGCGCGGAGACGCGTCTTTTGACACCTCGCACGTGCGCCTAGCTCATATAGAAATTCAAAATTATTAAAATCAAGTAAATTCATTCATATATAGACCCCCAGACCTAATCCACCTAAGGAATACAGTATTTACAGCAAATCGTTATAACTTTGCATCCAGGTGACGCATTTTGAAGCTGTTTTCAGCCAAATTGATTTTAAATAGGTTCCGTCCTACTATCTGACTAATTTTAATTGACATTTACGCGAAAAATATTTTTCGTTTCAGGACTTTGAATTTTTCTTCAATATTTTCTTTACGAATTACTAAATTAATTTTTATCTCGAAATTTTCTCTCCAAACCACGTTTGTTATTAGCTTAAATAGATACTTGCCTGCCTTACCTGTATTCTGGTTCGCGTTCCGCGAGCTCGAGTCCCGTTTGGTAGTCGTTATTCCCGGTTTTTACATACTTTTCGGTCGAAAATCCCGTTTTTTGACCAAAAGTCAATTTTTTTTATTCTGCATTAATTCCAATAACCCCACAGAACGCTAGCCCGCGCGGAGACGCGTCTTTTGACACCTCGCACGTGCGCCTAGCTCATATAGAAATTCAAAATTATTAAAATCAAGTAAATTCATTCATATATAGACCCCCAGACCTAATCCACCTAAGGAATACAGTATTTACAGCAAATCGTTATAACTTTGCATCCAGGTGACGCATTTTGAAGCTGTTTTCAGCCAAATTGATTTTAAATAGGTTCCGTCCTACTATCTGACTAATTTTAATTGACATTTACGCGAAAAATATTTTTCGTTTCAGGACTTTGAATTTTTCTTCAATATTTTCTTTACGAATTACTAAATTAATTTTTATCTCGAAATTTTCTCTCCAAACCACATTTGTTATTAGCTTAAATAGATACTTGCCTGCCTTACCTGTATTCTGGTTCGCGTTCCGCGAGCTCGAGTCCCGTTTGGTAGTCGTTATTCCCGGTTTTTACATACTTTTCGGTCGAAAATCCCGTTTTTTGACCAAAAGTCAATTTTTTTTATTCTGCATTAATTCCAATAACCCCACAGAACGCTAGCCCGCGCGGAGACGCGTCTTTTGACACCTCGCACGTGCGCCTAGCTCATATAGAAATTCAAAATTATTAAAATCAAGTAAATTCATTCATATATAGACCCCCAGACCTAATCCACCTAAGGAATACAGTATTTACAGCAAATCGTTATAACTTTGCATCCAGGTGACGCATTTTGAAGCTGTTTTCAGCCAAATTGATTTTAAATAGGTTCCGTCCTACTATCTGACTAATTTTAATTGACATTTACGCGAAAAATATTTTTCGTTTCAGGACTTTGAATTTTTCTTCAATATTTTCTTTACGAATTACTAAATTAATTTTTATCTCGAAATTTTCTCTCCAAACCACGTTTGTTATTAGCTTAAATAGATACTTGCCTGCCTTACCTGTATTCTGGTTCGCGTTCCGCGAGCTCGAGTCCCGTTTGGTAGTCGTTATTCCCGGTTTTTACATACTTTTCGGTCGAAAATCCCGTTTTTTGACCAAAAGTCAATTTTTTTTATTCTGCATTAATTCCAATAACCCCACAGAACGCTAGCCCGCGCGGAGACGCGTCTTTTGACACCTCGCACGTGCGCCTAGCTCATATAGAAATTCAAAATTATTAAAATCAAGTAAATTCATTCATATATAGACCCCCAGACCTAATCCACCTAAGGAATACAGTATTTACAGCAAATCGTTATAACTTTGCATCCAGGTGACGCATTTTGAAGCTGTTTTCAGCCAAATTGATTTTAAATAGGTTCCGTCCTACTATCTGACTAATTTTAATTGACATTTACGCGAAAAATATTTTTCGTTTCAGGACTTTGAATTTTTCTTCAATATTTTCTTTACGAATTACTAAATTAATTTTTATCTCGAAATTTTCTCTCCAAACCACATTTGTTATTAGCTTAAATAGATACTTGCCTGCCTTACCTGTATTCTGGTTCGCGTTCCGCGAGCTCGAGTCCCGTTTGGTAGTCGTTATTCCCGGTTTTTACATACTTTTCGGTCGAAAATCCCGTTTTTTGACCAAAAGTCAATTTTTTTTATTCTGCATTAATTCCAATAACCCCACAGAACGCTAGCCCGCGCGGAGACGCGTCTTTTGACACCTCGCACGTGCGCCTAGCTCATATAGAAATTCAAAATTATTAAAATCAAGTAAATTCATTCATATATAGACCCCCAGACCTAATCCACCTAAGGAATACAGTATTTACAGCAAATCGTTATAACTTTGCATCCAGGTGACGCATTTTGAAGCTGTTTTCAGCCAAATTGATTTTAAATAGGTTCCGTCCTACTATCTGACTAATTTTAATTGACATTTACGCGAAAAATATTTTTCGTTTCAGGACTTTGAATTTTTCTTCAATATTTTCTTTACGAATTACTAAATTAATTTTTATCTCGAAATTTTCTCTCCAAACCACGTTTGTTATTAGCTTAAATAGATACTTGCCTGCCTTACCTGTATTCTGGTTCGCGTTCCGCGAGCTCGAGTCCCGTTTGGTAGTCGTTATTCCCGGTTTTTACATACTTTTCGGTCGAAAATCCCGTTTTTTGACCAAAAGTCAATTTTTTTTATTCTGCATTAATTCCAATAACCCCACAGAACGCTAGCCCGCGCGGAGACGCGTCTTTTGACACCTCGCACGTGCGCCTAGCTCATATAGAAATTCAAAATTATTAAAATCAAGTAAATTCATTCATATATAGACCCCCAGACCTAATCCACCTAAGGAATACAGTATTTACAGCAAATCGTTATAACTTTGCATCCAGGTGACGCATTTTGAAGCTGTTTTCAGCCAAATTGATTTTAAATAGGTTCCGTCCTACTATCTGACTAATTTTAATTGACATTTACGCGAAAAATATTTTTCGTTTCAGGACTTTGAATTTTTCTTCAATATTTTCTTTACGAATTACTAAATTAATTTTTATCTCGAAATTTTCTCTCCAAACCACATTTGTTATTAGCTTAAATAGATACTTGCCTGCCTTACCTGTATTCTGGTTCGCGTTCCGCGAGCTCGAGTCCCGTTTGGTAGTCGTTATTCCCGGTTTTTACATACTTTTCGGTCGAAAATCCCGTTTTTTGACCAAAAGTCAATTTTTTTTATTCTGCATTAATTCCAATAACCCCACAGAACGCTAGCCCGCGCGGAGACGCGTCTTTTGACACCTCGCACGTGCGCCTAGCTCATATAGAAATTCAAAATTATTAAAATCAAGTAAATTCATTCATATATAGACCCCCAGACCTAATCCACCTAAGGAATACAGTATTTACAGCAAATCGTTATAACTTTGCATCCAGGTGACGCATTTTGAAGCTGTTTTCAGCCAAATTGATTTTAAATAGGTTCCGTCCTACTATCTGACTAATTTTAATTGACATTTACGCGAAAAATATTTTTCGTTTCAGGACTTTGAATTTTTCTTCAATATTTTCTTTACGAATTACTAAATTAATTTTTATCTCGAAATTTTCTCTCCAAACCACATTTGTTATTAGCTTAAATAGATACTTGCCTGCCTTACCTGTATTCTGGTTCGCGTTCCGCGAGCTCGAGTCCCGTTTGGTAGTCGTTATTCCCGGTTTTTACATACTTTTCGGTCGAAAATCCCGTTTTTTGACCAAAAGTCAATTTTTTTTATTCTGCATTAATTCCAATAACCCCACAGAACGCTAGCCCGCGCGGAGACGCGTCTTTTGACACCTCGCACGTGCGCCTAGCTCATATAGAAATTCAAAATTATTAAAATCAAGTAAATTCATTCATATATAGACCCCCAGACCTAATCCACCTAAGGAATACAGTATTTACAGCAAATCGTTATAACTTTGCATCCAGGTGACGCATTTTGAAGCTGTTTTCAGCCAAATTGATTTTAAATAGGTTCCGTCCTACTATCTGACTAATTTTAATTGACATTTACGCGAAAAATATTTTTCGTTTCAGGACTTTGAATTTTTCTTCAATATTTTCTTTACGAATTACTAAATTAATTTTTATCTCGAAATTTTCTCTCCAAACCACGTTTGTTATTAGCTTAAATAGATACTTGCCTGCCTTACCTGTATTCTGGTTCGCGTTCCGCGAGCTCGAGTCCCGTTTGGTAGTCGTTATTCCCGGTTTTTACATACTTTTCGGTCGAAAATCCCGTTTTTTGACCAAAAGTCAATTTTTTTTATTCTGCATTAATTCCAATAACCCCACAGAACGCTAGCCCGCGCGGAGACGCGTCTTTTGACACCTCGCACGTGCGCCTAGCTCATATAGAAATTCAAAATTATTAAAATCAAGTAAATTCATTCATATATAGACCCCCAGACCTAATCCACCTAAGGAATACAGTATTTACAGCAAATCGTTATAACTTTGCATCCAGGTGACGCATTTTGAAGCTGTTTTCAGCCAAATTGATTTTAAATAGGTTCCGTCCTACTATCTGACTAATTTTAATTGACATTTACGCGAAAAATATTTTTCGTTTCAGGACTTTGAATTTTTCTTCAATATTTTCTTTACGAATTACTAAATTAATTTTTATCTCGAAATTTTCTCTCCAAACCACATTTGTTATTAGCTTAAATAGATACTTGCCTGCCTTACCTGTATTCTGGTTCGCGTTCCGCGAGCTCGAGTCCCGTTTGGTAGTCGTTATTCCCGGTTTTTACATACTTTTCGGTCGAAAATCCCGTTTTTTGACCAAAAGTCATTTTTTTTTATTCTGCATTAATTCCAATAACCCCACAGAACGCTAGCCCGCGCGGAGACGCGTCTTTTGACACCTCGCACGTGCGCCTAGCTCATATAGAAATTCAAAATTATTAAAATCAAGTAAATTCATTCATATATAGACCCCCAGACCTAATCCACCTAAGGAATACAGTATTTACAGCAAATCGTTATAACTTTGCATCCAGGTGACGCATTTTGAAGCTGTTTTCAGCCAAATTGATTTTAAATAGGTTCCGTCCTACTATCTGACTAATTTTAATTGACATTTACGCGAAAAATATTTTTCGTTTCAGGACTTTGAATTTTTCTTCAATATTTTCTTTACGAATTACTAAATTAATTTTTATCTCGAAATTTTCTCTCCAAACCACATTTGTTATTAGCTTAAATAGATACTTGCCTGCCTTACCTGTATTCTGGTTCGCGTTCCGCGAGCTCGAGTCCCGTTTGGTAGTCGTTATTCCCGGTTTTTACATACTTTTCGGTCGAAAATCCCGTTTTTTGACCAAAAGTCAATTTTTTTTATTCTGCATTAATTCCAATAACCCCACAGAACGCTAGCCCGCGCGGAGACGCGTCTTTTGACACCTCGCACGTGCGCCTAGCTCATATAGAAATTCAAAATTATTAAAATCAAGTAAATTCATTCATATATAGACCCCCAGACCTAATCCACCTAAGGAATACAGTATTTACAGCAAATCGTTATAACTTTGCATCCAGGTGACGCATTTTGAAGCTGTTTTCAGCCAAATTGATTTTAAATAGGTTCCGTCCTACTATCTGACTAATTTTAATTGACATTTACGCGAAAAATATTTTTCGTTTCAGGACTTTGAATTTTTCTTCAATATTTTCTTTACGAATTACTAAATTAATTTTTATCTCGAAATTTTCTCTCCAAACCACATTTGTTATTAGCTTAAATAGATACTTGCCTGCCTTACCTGTATTCTGGTTCGCGTTCCGCGAGCTCGAGTCCCGTTTGGTAGTCGTTATTCCCGGTTTTTACATACTTTTCGGTCGAAAATCCCGTTTTTTGACCAAAAGTCAATTTTTTTTATTCTGCATTAATTCCAATAACCCCACAGAACGCTAGCCCGCGCGGAGACGCGTCTTTTGACACCTCGCACGTGCGCCTAGCTCATATAGAAATTCAAAATTATTAAAATCAAGTAAATTCATTCATATATAGACCCCCAGACCTAATCCACCTAAGGAATACAGTATTTACAGCAAATCGTTATAACTTTGCATCCAGGTGACGCATTTTGAAGCTGTTTTCAGCCAAATTGATTTTAAATAGGTTCCGTCCTACTATCTGACTAATTTTAATTGACATTTACGCGAAAAATATTTTTCGTTTCAGGACTTTGAATTTTTCTTCAATATTTTCTTTACGAATTACTAAATTAATTTTTATCTCGAAATTTTCTCTCCAAACCACATTTGTTATTAGCTTAAATAGATACTTGCCTGCCTTACCTGTATTCTGGTTCGCGTTCCGCGAGCTCGAGTCCCGTTTGGTAGTCGTTATTCCCGGTTTTTACATACTTTTCGGTCGAAAATCCCGTTTTTTGACCAAAAGTCAATTTTTTTTATTCTGCATTAATTCCAATAACCCCACAGAACGCTAGCCCGCGCGGAGACGCGTCTTTTGACACCTCGCACGTGCGCCTAGCTCATATAGAAATTCAAAATTATTAAAATCAAGTAAATTCATTCATATATAGACCCCCAGACCTAATCCACCTAAGGAATACAGTATTTACAGCAAATCGTTATAACTTTGCATCCAGGTGACGCATTTTGAAGCTGTTTTCAGCCAAATTGATTTTAAATAGGTTCCGTCCTACTATCTGACTAATTTTAATTGACATTTACGCGAAAAATATTTTTCGTTTCAGGACTTTGAATTTTTCTTCAATATTTTCTTTACGAATTACTAAATTAATTTTTATCTCGAAATTTTCTCTCCAAACCACGTTTGTTATTAGCTTAAATAGATACTTGCCTGCCTTACCTGTATTCTGGTTCGCGTTCCGCGAGCTCGAGTCCCGTTTGGTAGTCGTTATTCCCGGTTTTTACATACTTTTCGGTCGAAAATCCCGTTTTTTGACCAAAAGTCAATTTTTTTTATTCTGCATTAATTCCAATAACCCCACAGAACGCTAGCCCGCGCGGAGACGCGTCTTTTGACACCTCGCACGTGCGCCTAGCTCATATAGAAATTCAAAATTATTAAAATCAAGTAAATTCATTCATATATAGACCCCCAGACCTAATCCACCTAAGGAATACAGTATTTACAGCAAATCGTTATAACTTTGCATCCAGGTGACGCATTTTGAAGCTGTTTTCAGCCAAATTGATTTTAAATAGGTTCCGTCCTACTATCTGACTAATTTTAATTGACATTTACGCGAAAAATATTTTTCGTTTCAGGACTTTGAATTTTTCTTCAATATTTTCTTTACGAATTACTAAATTAATTTTTATCTCGAAATTTTCTCTCCAAACCACATTTGTTATTAGCTTAAATAGATACTTGCCTGCCTTACCTGTATTCTGGTTCGCGTTCCGCGAGCTCGAGTCCCGTTTGGTAGTCGTTATTCCCGGTTTTTACATACTTTTCGGTCGAAAATCCCGTTTTTTGACCAAAAGTCAATTTTTTTTATTCTGCATTAATTCCAATAACCCCACAGAACGCTAGCCCGCGCGGAGACGCGTCTTTTGACACCTCGCACGTGCGCCTAGCTCATATAGAAATTCAAAATTATTAAAATCAAGTAAATTCATTCATATATAGACCCCCAGACCTAATCCACCTAAGGAATACAGTATTTACAGCAAATCGTTATAACTTTGCATCCAGGTGACGCATTTTGAAGCTGTTTTCAGCCAAATTGATTTTAAATAGGTTCCGTCCTACTATCTGACTAATTTTAATTGACATTTACGCGAAAAATATTTTTCGTTTCAGGACTGAATTTTTCTTCAATATTTTCTTTACGAATTACTAAATTAATTTTTATCTCGAAATTTTCTCTCCAAACCACATTTGTTATTAGCTTAAATAGATACTTGCCTGCCTTACCTGTATTCTGGTTCGCGTTCCGCGAGCTCGAGTCCCGTTTGGTAGTCGTTATTCCCGGTTTTTACATACTTTTCGGTCGAAAATCCCGTTTTTTGACCAAAAGTCAATTTTTTTTATTCTGCATTAATTCCAATAACCCCACAGAACGCTAGCCCGCGCGGAGACGCGTCTTTTGACACCTCGCACGTGCGCCTAGCTCATATAGAAATTCAAAATTATTAAAATCAAGTAAATTCATTCATATATAGACCCCCAGACCTAATCCACCTAAGGAATACAGTATTTACAGCAAATCGTTATAACTTTGCATCCAGGTGACGCATTTTGAAGCTGTTTTCAGCCAAATTGATTTTAAATAGGTTCCGTCCTACTATCTGACTAATTTTAATTGACATTTACGCGAAAAATATTTTTCGTTTCAGGACTTTGAATTTTTCTTCAATATTTTCTTTACGAATTACTAAATTAATTTTTATCTCGAAATTTTCTCTCCAAACCACATTTGTTATTAGCTTAAATAGATACTTGCCTGCCTTACCTGTATTCTGGTTCGCGTTCCGCGAGCTCGAGTCCCGTTTGGTAGTCGTTATTCCCGGTTTTTACATACTTTTCGGTCGAAAATCCCGTTTTTTGACCAAAAGTCAATTTTTTTTATTCTGCATTAATTCCAATAACCCCACAGAACGCTAGCCCGCGCGGAGACGCGTCTTTTGACACCTCGCACGTGCGCCTAGCTCATATAGAAATTCAAAATTATTAAAATCAAGTAAATTCATTCATATATAGACCCCCAGACCTAATCCACCTAAGGAATACAGTATTTACAGCAAATCGTTATAACTTTGCATCCAGGTGACGCATTTTGAAGCTGTTTTCAGCCAAATTGATTTTAAATAGGTTCCGTCCTACTATCTGACTAATTTTAATTGACATTTACGCGAAAAATATTTTTCGTTTCAGGACTTTGAATTTTTCTTCAATATTTTCTTTACGAATTACTAAATTAATTTTTATCTCGAAATTTTCTCTCCAAACCACATTTGTTATTAGCTTAAATAGATACTTGCCTGCCTTACCTGTATTCTGGTTCGCGTTCCGCGAGCTCGAGTCCCGTTTGGTAGTCGTTATTCCCGGTTTTTACATACTTTTCGGTCGAAAATCCCGTTTTTTGACCAAAAGTCAATTTTTTTTATTCTGCATTAATTCCAATAACCCCACAGAACGCTAGCCCGCGCGGAGACGCGTCTTTTGACACCTCGCACGTGCGCCTAGCTCATATAGAAATTCAAAATTATTAAAATCAAGTAAATTCATTCATATATAGACCCCCAGACCTAATCCACCTAAGGAATACAGTATTTACAGCAAATCGTTATAACTTTGCATCCAGGTGACGCATTTTGAAGCTGTTTTCAGCCAAATTGATTTTAAATAGGTTCCGTCCTACTATCTGACTAATTTTAATTGACATTTACGCGAAAAATATTTTTCGTTTCAGGACTTTGAATTTTTCTTCAATATTTTCTTTACGAATTACTAAATTAATTTTTATCTCGAAATTTTCTCTCCAAACCACATTTGTTATTAGCTTAAATAGATACTTGCCTGCCTTACCTGTATTCTGGTTCGCGTTCCGCGAGCTCGAGTCCCGTTTGGTAGTCGTTATTCCCGGTTTTTACATACTTTTCGGTCGAAAATCCCGTTTTTTGACCAAAAGTCAATTTTTTTTATTCTGCATTAATTCCAATAACCCCACAGAACGCTAGCCCGCGCGGAGACGCGTCTTTTGACACCTCGCACGTGCGCCTAGCCAACATACAAAATTCAAAAAAATTGCCCTCCCACCCACCCTTTATTCACTAGCCAGGTAAACTTTTCGGTTTTGCCAAATTATATTATTATATAAATTTTGTTTAAGGCTCCTATAGTTACGTTTTAGTCCATTTAATTAAGAAGTTTGTAGGCAACATTTGACGGTGTTCTATATTTTTAGTACCATTGACCTTACGGTCGTGCGGCCGTAGGACAAGTTTATTTTGTTTTATTTCTAGGATTCTTTCTGTTTGTCCCCCTTTTACAGGGACCCAGAATTATCGCTAGTGTCCCCTGACTGGTTTGTGTATGAATATCACCTTCACGCAAACCACCAACATGTTCCGTACACCGGCCAAAGATGCGAGCTCATCAAGTTCCAAAAGCCCGCCGCGTTCGACAGAGAAGGCTGGATCTTCGCTTCTCTGTGTGAGGCGTAGCATCGGGGAATGGGAGGCCGGGAAAGTTGAGCCTCAGGCGAAGTCCCCGGCCACCCCGAAGCGCGCCGCCACACCAACTATCTCTCAGAATGCTACCAGCACTCTGGAGACGCGTCGGGTACCAGCTGTTACCGCAAGACTGCCAAAGAAGTCCGTTTACCCCAACATCACAGCGGAGGCGAGAGCTTGCTTAAATAAAGCAAAGCTTCATTTGAGCAGCTCTCGCAACCTAAAGACCGAAATAAAGACGGAGGTGGTAAACGCTATCAACAGGCTCTATGAGTTGGTGAAGGAGTCGGAGCGTAAAAAGTCATCTGCCGCGCCTGCAGTCACGCCGATAGTTGTACCTGCTGCTTCCCCGAATTCTAGTGAAAGTTCCCAGCCTATTTGCGAGAGTAGTACTAGTCAGATCGAGCTCATCAAAACTATTCAAGAACACAGCTCTCTGATCAAGGAAAACACCGAGCGCATGGAAAAACTTCAGGAAACCTTGGTGAAGCAGGAGAGCGGTATCGAGAATACCTACGCCAATATGACGGCAGCGCGTAAGAGCCAGACCGGGGGTCAAGCCCTGGAGCGAGCGACGCTGCACTCCGTAGTAGTCTCCTCAAAACAGGAACTAGACACGGGCGAGGAGGTTCTGGAGCGCATTAGAAAGGCAGTGGATGCAAAGGAAGGCTGGGTGCAGGTGGAAAGAGTGAGGAAGGCGAAGGACAGGAAGGTGATCATGGGTTGCACAACAAAAGAGGAGAGAAGAAAGATAAAGCAGAGACTGGAAGCAGTCGGAGAAAACCTCGTCGTCGAGGAAGTGACGAACAGAGACCCGCTTCTGATTCTGAGAGACGTCTTGCTGGTACACAGCGACGAGGAAATCCTGAAAGCCCTCAGGAATCAGAACCGGGAGATCTTTCATGACCTCGGAGACGAGGAAGAACGGACAAAAATAAGATACAGGAGAAAGACAAGAAACCCTCACATAAATCACGTTGTGCTGAGCGTCTCTCCCACAATCTGGAGGAGAGCGATTGAGGGAGGGAAGCTCAGAATCGACCTCCAGAGAGTGCGCGTTGAGGACCAAACGCCACTGGTGCAGTGTACCCGCTGCTTGGGGTACGGACACGGCAAACGCTTCTGCAAAGAGCCAGCCGACCTTTGCAGCCACTGCGGCGGCCCGCATTTCAGGGTGGACTGCCCAGACAGGCAAATTGGTGAAGCAGCAGCGTGCATCAACTGCACCAGAGCTAAGGTAGGGAACTGCGAGCACAACGCGTTCAGTATGGAATGCCCGGTGCGGAGGAAGTGGGACGCATTGGCCCGAGCCTCAGTAGCATATTGCTAAAGTTGTCCCTATGACCACCACCAAGTACAAAATGATCCAGGCCAACCTGCAACGGAGTCAGCTAGCAACCAATGAGTTCTTGTTGGAAGCTGACAAGCGCAAGGTCGCCGTAGCAATGCTCCAGGAGCCCTATGTGGGTGGGGTGAGAAGGATGAAGAGTTACCGGGGCGTAAGGGTCTTCCAGAGCTCTGAGGGAGGAGAAGGGACTGTAAAGGCGGCAATAGCCGTCTTCGACAAAGATTTTGATATCTTACAGTACCCGCAACTCACCACAAACAACTTCGTTGTGGTGGGAGTCCGAACTAGAGCCTGGACGATCACGCTGGTGTCCTTCTACTTCGAACCGGACAAGCCCATGGAGCCATACCTGGAACATCTAAAACGGATAGAACAAGAGATCGGTTCAAACAGGTTGGTAATTGGTGGAGACGCAAACGCGAAAAGTACTTGGTGGGGTAGTAGCAACGAAGACTCGAGAGGGGAGCAGATGTGTGGAGTACTGGGGGAATTGGGGTTACAGATCCTAAACACCGGGGACATTCCCACCTTCGATACTGTGAGAGGTGGTGTGAGGTACAGCAGCCACGTAGACGTGACGGCCTGTTCGGCAGACTTGCTCGACCTCGTGGACGACTGGCGGATCGAAGAGGGTCTCACGAGTTCTGACCACAACGGCATAAGTTTTAATATTCACCTACAGAAATCAAAAGGAATAGCAATAGAACGGACCACTAGGGTATACAACACACGGAAAGCTAACTGGAGGCAATTTCGTGAGAAACTGTCCCAAGTTATGCTGGACAGAGAGTTAACCCTAGTGGATTTACCAAACATACACACCTTAGACCAGTTAGAATCCAAAATTAATACATACACACTAGCTATTACCGACACATGTAGAGACACAATACCACATAAAAAGAACACTGAAACACTCACCATGCCGTGGTGGTCCGAGGAACTCGTGGAGATGAAGAGGCTGGTCGCCACCAAGAAAGTGAGAGTCAGGAGCGCAGCGCCGGTCCGAAGAGCAATGGTGGTCAGCTTGTACCTGAAAGCAAAAGAAGAGTATGAGGCAGCAGTGGTGAAAGCTCAAGCGGAGAGCTGGAAGGAGTTTTGCGGGAAACAGGACAGAGAGGGGGTCTGGGAAGGGATTTACAGGGTGATGGGAAGAGTAGCAAAAAGAGAGGAAGATCTGCCCCTGCAGGTGGACGGGGTGACATTGGACGCGGGCGGCTCAGTGAGGCTGTTGGCCGAGACGTTCTATCCCGAGGACCGAGAGGAAGACGACAACATGGATCATCGCCAAACCCGACAACTGGCGGAGATGGTAAACGCATGGAGTCATGATGAACGGCATGACCCTCCGTTTACCCAAAGCGAGCTTAACAGATCCATGATGTCGTTCAACCCTAAAAAGGCCCCGGGAGCCAACGGCTTCACAGCCGATATTTGCTCTCATGCCATTAATTGTAACCCCGAATACTTCCTGGCACTGATGAATAAATGCCTGGCGCACCACCACTTCCCGAAGATCTGGAAGGAAGCTACGGTGGTTGTGCTCAGAAAGCCAGGCAAAGACTCGTACACCGTACCAAAGTCGTACAGGCCGATTGGGCTTTTGCCTGTCCTTGGGAAAGTGTACGAAAAGATGCTGGTTGCTCGTCTGAAATTCTATCTATTACCTAGGATTAGTACTCGCCAATACGGCTTTATGCCCCAAAAAAGCACAGAAGACTCCCTCTATACTCTCGTGCAGTACATCCGCGCAAAGTTGGCACAGAAGCAGATTGTCACGCTTGTGTCGCTGGATATCGAGGGAGCATTCGACAGTGCGTGGTGGCCCGCTATTAAGGTACGATTGGCTGAGGAAAAGTGTCCTGTAAATTTGAGACGGGTAGTCAGCAGCTACCTCAGTGACAGGGTGGTCACCGTGAGGTACGCAGGGGAGGAGAGCAGGAGACAGACCAGCAAAGGGTGCGTCCAGGGATCCATAGGGGGACCAATACTCTGGAATCTGCTGCTCGACCCGCTCCTGAAACAGCTGGAGAGTAGGGGCGACTACTGCCAGGCATTTGCCGACGATGTCGTGTTGGTGTTTTGCGGCGATACGGCACACGGAATCGAGGGACAAGCCAATGCCGCTCTCGAACATGTTCGGGCGTGGGGTGTCAGAAATCGGCTAAAATTCGCACCGCACAAAACTTGTGCGATGGTGCTAACGCGGAGGCTGAAGTATGACACACCGCGCCTGAGCATGGGGGGGATCGACATTGGAATGTCCCAAGATATTAAAATATTAGGGCTCGTTATAGATGCCAAACTCACCTTCAACAAACACATAGCTATCACCTGTAAGAAGGCGATAGCAATGTACAAGCAGCTGGCCAGGGCAGCCCGGGTCAGCTGGGGTTTACACCCGGAGGTGATAAGGGCTATATACACCGCAGCAGTGGAGCCGACTGTGCTGTACGCCGCAAGTGCCTGGGCACCTGCTGCCAACAAGTTGGGGATCCAAAAGCAGCTAAACGTCGTCCAGAGAGGGTTTGCCCAGAAGCTGTGCAGAGCCTACCGCACAGTCTCCCTGAACTCGGCACTGGTTCTGGCTGGGATACTTCCACTCGACCTCCGTATCCGGGAAGCGGCTGCGCTTTACGGAGCCAAGAGGGGAGTGCCCCAGCGCATACTGGGAGACAGGGAGGTTGAGCGGATGGTCCCGGCAATAGAGGCCCCACACCCCGCGGAGCAAATCAGTCTGGAGTTTGGAAGTCTGGTAGACGAGGAACAATATAACAATCACAGCCACTTTGACGTGCGCATCTTCACCGACGGCAGCAAGATTGAGGGCAAGGTTGGAGCGGCGCTATCCTTGTGGAATGGCGCCATCGAAACAAAGGCCCTCAAGCTTGCCTTGCCGTCCTACTGCACCGTCTATCAGGCTGAACTCCTGGCTCTACAAAGAGCGGTAAGGGAAGTGCTCAAGCGCAGGGAAACCACGTTCGGCATCTTCAGCGACTCTATGGCGGCTCTTCAGTCGGTGATCAACGTAAGTTCCCCCCATCCCTTGGCCGTGGAAACCAGAGACACCATGCGACACTGTAAGCTCCAGAACAAGAGTGTCTCCTTGTTTTGGATCAAGGCCCACGCAGGTTTGGAGGGAAACGAGAGAGCCGACCAGCTCGCGAAGGAAGCTGCCCTGGGGTCGAAGAAGAAGCCGGACTACGATCTGTGTCCCGTATCATTCGTCAAGCGAAGAATCCGGTCGGAAACGCTTGACGAATGGAACGGGAGATATCGGTCGGGTGACACGGCTTCGGGCACCAAACATTTCTTCCCTGACGCAGTGGTAGCGTACGGTGTGATACGCAAGATGGCCCCCACGAGCATTACCACACAAATCCTGACGGGGCACGGTGGGTTCTCTGCATACTTGAAACGCTTCAAGTGTAAAGAGAATCCATCGTGCGCCTGCGAGCCTGGCATGGAAGAGACCGTGCTGCACATATTGCTCGAATGCCCGATCACCGCAAAGATGAGATTCGTGATCGAGCAGCAACTCGGCGTCGAATTGATCGCCCAAAATCTACCCATTTTAATGGAAGGGAAGAAAAGAAAAATGTTTTTAGATTATTGCAGTGAAGTGGCATCAATAGTAATTAAAAGAAATAAGATAGCATAAGTAAAATACGATACAAAATATATAATAAGTATATAGTTTATGTATCATAAAATAAAAACAAATAAGTATTTAAATTTATAATTATATAAAAGATGTGTCATAAAACTGAAACGGTCCGATAACAAATAAAAAGATCCACATAGAAATAGTAGTAGTAGTATTAAATAGCATAGATATTGGTAGCACAACATAGTTTAGATAGGTGGGAAAAA
This sequence comes from Agrochola macilenta, assembly GCA_916701695.1. Taxonomy (NCBI): domain Eukaryota; kingdom Metazoa; phylum Arthropoda; class Insecta; order Lepidoptera; family Noctuidae; genus Agrochola; species Agrochola macilenta. The sequence continues at coordinate 24,276,050 of OU753558.1, read as the reverse complement.
TTTGGGTATATTGTTAAATAGATGTTTATGTACCGTTGTTGTAAAAGTTCCAGAGAAGCTAATCTCTACGTGTTTGGTTGTTTCAAAAGTAGAAGAAAAAATTCTTGTCCTTGTAAATTAAAACATTTAGCTAGCCAAGGGCTCTGATAATGTCAGAGGCACTAAGCAAAGGCAGGAGTGGGTTTTAGCCGGTAAGAGTCCGGCACTGCCCAGACTGGGTCATCTGTGACGCAGTCTGGGCGTCCATGAGGATTTCCCACTCCTGCTACAAAAAAAAAAAAAAAAAAAAAAAAAAACCTAACCTAACCTAACCTAAACCCGGAAACGAAACAACAGTCCATGACTTGGAAGCGACCGTCATCTCCAACTCCAAAGAAAAAGGCGATTCCATCCGCCGGAAAGATCATGGGCTCTCTTTTCTGGGACAGCCAAGGGGTGGTATGGTGAAGCCATGTTTCGTCCATAGTTATGAATCGAGCCAAAAATCGGTCAGGATCTTGTTGTAACAAATCCAAACAGCTTTGTGAAATTCTCAGTCAAGTTTGTTTCTGCGCGTCAGAAAGCATTCTGGGCACTCTGGGTGCCCAGAATGCTGACACTTTTTTCATACCCAAATGGTCTTTTATAATATTATGGACACTTCCTATCGAAATCTTTACTTCTTCAGCTATAAAACGAACAGTAACACGACGATCCGCCAAGACAATATTTTCAACTTTTTTAATCATTTGTTCAGTCACTGCCGATATGGGGCGTCCCGTTCGTGGGTCGTCGTTAGTGGAAGTTCTTCCTCACTTGAACTCAGCACACCAACGCGCAACCGTAGAATATAGAGGAACATGATCTCAAGTCTTGATTTACCTGCTCCGTAGTAAAATTTTTCAAGCAGAGATATTTTATTACCGCGCGAACTTCAATTTTATCCATTTTTAAGAACACGTTCCGAAACGACGCAAACAATAGACTTCTACTTAAAAACAAAAGAGAATTGGACGAATTGTCGGAATAATAAGATATATTGTATCTTAGGATAGAACTGTTGTGTATCAAGGTTGCCTGGAAGAGATCGCAGTAAGCGATAAGGCCGCCCATTGTATATTTTGTATTGTATTATTTTTTTTTTATGTAATGTATAATCTGGTGTACAATAAAGTATATATAAATAAATAAATAACACCTCACTTTCGCAGACCACATAAAGCAGGCCCGCGCGCGGGCCGCTTTCGCTCTCGGAAGACTCCACTCCATGTTAAATGCACGTAGCAAAATGTCACTTAGGTGCAAATTGCGAATCTACACAACGTGCATTCGCCCCATCCTGACCTATGCGGGCGCCGTATTCGCCCAAGCTAAACCCCGTCAAATCCATAGATTGCAGGTAATACAGAACAGATTCCTTCGTAAGGCCACGGGAGCCCCTTGGTTCTGTAGGAACGAGACCCTCCACCTCGACCTTAGACTCCCCACAATCCACCAGTTTCTAAAACGCAATTCCAAGCGTTTCTTTGATTCCGCCGCCACCCATCGCAACCCTCTGGTTGTCGAGGCCGCCAATTATCTCCCGAGTCAAATCAGTACAGTCCGCCGCCCGAGGCAAATCCTTTCCGACCCAGACGACCCCATAACCCTCCTCCAGGAGAGCAATAGGGAAACCAGTACAGTTAGAAAACACACACACCGACACACTTTCCGACCTCGCCGCCGAGGTCCGCGATCGCGACCCTCCCGAGTAAATGATACTCCCCCCCGACCCTTGCTCGACGATGCGCCAGCCCGCGTCGATGATGCTGAGCCTGTAGCTTTAAATTCCCCGATTAATAATAATAATATATCATTGATCCAGCCTGTCCCTCTTGCTGTCCTCCCCCCAGCGAACGCCCTAAGCCGAGGTTCGTACCCCACAGGGGGTGCCCTTAGCGAGCGTTCGCCTAGTTTTAATTAGCATAGTTTTTGCCCCTGGCTGGAGGCTTTGAGTGTAGAAGCTTAAGGCAGCCACAGGATTGTCCGGTTGAGTAGTCATGACCTCAGTGGTCAGCTACGAGATGCCCTACAAAAAAAAAAAAAAAAATGTAAAACCCTAGTTTTTTAGTGCGCGACATATTATACCTAGTTAGTAATTATCAAAGTAGTGTTTCAATGCAAATCCCCTACAGTATCTATCTATCTATCTCTTAGAGATCTATCTTATCACAAGTATTTTACTATTTATTTGTGTTGAAAATCATGAAAAACAATAAATCGTAAAATATTTTTTGCCTTTACTACGTTATTTTTGTTTTCATATATCACAGCGACTGTGCTAGTATTGCAGTAAATACATCGCTTCTTGACCACTACTAAAGTATGTTGCTAAGTAACTGGACAAGCAATGTAAAAATCACAAAACGATACGTTCTTTAAGCGGTTGCATCGCTTAGTACGGCCGCAGTAGTGTCTTGCTACGAGTTAGTGATGTGGTTGTGTAGATCCACTAACGTAGGCTATCGACAACAATTTCGATTGTCACATGGATTTATGTTACTATTAAAGTTTCTTCTTCAATTTGTCAACAGTTAAAGCCGGATTGGAAGACTGATGTGAAATCTTGTATAAACGGTGTAAACGGTGACCGCTTGTATAAAACAAGCGGTCGAAAGTTTAGTTTTATCATTCGTCCAATCAATAATGCAAGGCAATCCGTAATTGACAAATGGACATGAAAATCCGCCCGCCAGGCGCCACCGAATGTAGGCTAACAAATGTTTTCGCTCCAGGCGCGGAAATAAAACTGAGTGCGTGTACTCGCGTGCATGTGCGCTGTCGCGAGTCACTTGAACGATTGCGCAAACAAAATTTCATAATATTTCTGTTTCCAACGGAGTGCGCGCACATTTTGACGACCCAGATACAGGGTGGCAGGGGCATCGATTTAAATAACCGACATAAAATTTCAACGGGTTCAGAATCATGTACTGAATCCATGGTAACAGTTTTCGCGTCGATGTCTATAGTAGATGTCGATGTCGATGTCGACTGTCGATGTCTATCTACGGAAAATATAATTTGAAATAAAATGAAAGGCGAACAAACTCTACAATACCAGCTATTTATTATAATTATCATAATTTATGTACAACCCGGCCCCGGCACGCGGCGGCGCGGCCGGGCCTGCAGCGCGCGTCAGAGCGCGGCCAGCGCGCGCGCGTGCACGGGCACCGCGTGCGCCAGGTGCGGCGGCGGCTCCGGCTCGTCCAGGTCCAGCGCCGCGTCGATCATCGTCGTGTCGTGCAGCAGGCGCAGGCGCGACGCGCTCAGGCCGGGCGGCGGCGCGGCCAGCGGCAGCGCGGGCGGCGAGCGCGCGCGGCGCCGGCGCTCCGGCCGCGGCGACGGCGTGCGCTGCAGCGGCACGGGGTCCAGGTCCAGCGAGCGGTTCATGTAGGCGCCCGGGAACAGGTTCGTGTAGCTGTCGCGCGGCGCGCCGCCCGGCGAGCCGGCGCCCGGCGGCGGCGCGGCCGGCGGCGGCGCGGGCGCCAGGGTGGCCGCGCTCAGGGCGCGCGCGAAGTTCGGCGGCAGCTCATCCTTGACGTCGATCGTGAACACGCCGCGTCTGCGACACAAAGAAGTCATGAGAGCGACTGCGCGCGGCGCGCTAGTAGAGAGTGCGTCGGAGCGCGCACGCACCGGTCGATGAGGCTGGGCGCCAGCGGGCCGCACAGCACGTGCCAGCAGTTGGCGCATGCGTTGCCGCGGGAGTACGGGTTCGGGTTGGACACGCCGCGACGTGTCGAAAACGAGCCCTTGATCTGAAAAGAATCAACAGTGTCATCAGCGTCAGGACTGCCATATACTACGCTGGTCTACGATATGGTTTCAGCCGCGCGACTCACGTCCTCGTTGGTGGTCTGGTCGGTGGAGGCGAGGTAGGTGTGGAAGCCGGCCAGGCCCAGCACGGACCACACGGACAGGAAGCACACGGCCGCGACCACGGCGGACGCGGGCGTGGCCCGCAGCGCACCCGCCAGCCCCGCGCCGCGCGCCAGCAGCGCCACGTGCGTCACCGCGCACGCGAACACGAACACCGCCAGGAACGACAGCGACACCACGAACGTGTAGAAGTAGCGGTAGTTGCGCTTGCCCACGCAGTTGCCCACCCAGGGGCAGTGGTGGTCGAAGCGGTCCACGCAGTTGTCGCACAGCGAGCAGTGCGAGGCGCGCGGCGGGCGGAACATCTTGCACGTGAAGCAGTACTTGAGCTTGACGGCGCGGCCGCGCACCAGCACCTCGCGCGCGCGCGGCGGCGGCCGGCCCGCCTCGCCCGCCTCCAGCTGCGCCGCCTCGGCCGCGGCCGCGCGCGGGATGATGCCCGGGTCCGACAGCGCCGTGCGCAGCAGCGCCGCCAGCGTCAGCGCGCACAGCGCCGCGCCGGCCGCCGGCACCGCGGCCGACACGCGCGCCGCCAGGAAGGGGCAGTCGAAGGCGAAGTGCAGCGCGCACGTGCCGCAGATGAGCGCCAGCGTGAGCGCGAACACGCCGGGCCGCGGCGCCGTCATGAGCCGTCCGTCGCACCAGAAGCGGTTGCGGCCCGCGAACACCTCCCACTTGCGCGTCACGCGCCGCGAAGCCATGGCCGCATCCCCGCCCGCGCCGCCCGCACGCCTCCCGCTCGCCACCCGCACCCGCACCGCGCCCGCACCGCGGGTACCTGCAACACAATGCCAACTGCGTACAGACTTCTCCTGGCTGGCACGTTCCAATCGAACGATTCGATAAATAGCCAAGGACAATCACTACTATCTTTCCAATTAGATTTTTAGCGACGCCACTGTATTTAATCAGTAACTATCACAAGCAGAGCTATTAACCGTCGACCAGCTGTTATCAATATACATGGAATTGTCAAGGTCTGTTCCTATCAATATTAAGATTGTTGTACATGAAGATTGTAAATTAAATCTACAAGATAAAACATTTTTTTAAGGATTGATATATTGCATGCTTCTTCTAAATTCTTTTTGACAGAACAGGCTGACAAATCAGCGTTTATTCCCGTTGTCCCGTACGCCGTGTCCCCGTCCTACGGGGACAGCGGTACTTACTTCAATTAAATATTTAAAAATACTTCCCGGTGTCCCCGTGGTTTGGTTTTACATTCAAAAATATGTTTCTGGCGTTGTGTGGTCACAGTTCTAACCTAACCTAGCTGTTTCGATTTAAAAAAGGTTTACTTCCCGTTGTCCCTGTTAGCCGATGTACGTTATGGGGACAACGGGAAATAAATTTAATCACTTCCTGCTGTCCCCGTGACGGAGACAACGGGAATAAACCCAAATCAGCTGTTATAAAACGTGAGTGATCACAATAATGAACCTCTGGTCTAAAGCATCAATATTTATGTTACTGCTACCTAGTATTATAATATTATCTGTGCTGGTACTTATATGATTGTTGTAGACCAGAATAACCAGCACCATAATTGCGTAACACATGATCAATCACAATCTGTTTCATTTTAACAGTTCAACAACATTCATTGCATTATTTACGTTGTACTCGTAGAGCAGACAATTTTTTCGAACATATGAAGCAATAGATTAACAATATCCTTCAGATTGAGATTGATCGTGTGTTACGTAGAAAGTAATGGTACATTTGTTTTATTTTAATTTATCAAGTAAATTGTAAATATTATAATTATCTTGAATGGTAATGCTGGTTGCGGACTTGCGGTTGTTTACGAATGGCGTTTACGTCTAGCGCGGGAAGTCAAGTTTAGTTTTTTTGCAAAACTCACTCACACAGCAGCACGCTTACATGTGCGCATAGAGTTGGCGCGTTCGCTCTGTTTATAGTCAGACTTTGATCCGTTCAATTTCGAGCAATAATTTATAGTAAATATTTAATTGGAATTAAAATCCTGTAATTCCTCTAAATAATAATATACAATGCATTTGCTCGAAAAGAGCGTTTCAAGCAGTAAATTTGTGCGGAAAGTGTAACTTTTTTTCACTAGTGCTTTTTACTTTTCTGTTATTTTTTTATTTTTGAGGCCGTCGTCAGCCCGTCGCAAAGAGTTTTTATTATTTGAGAAAAGTCTTACAAATCAGATGATGATAACGATAACGATGGCGATGGCGATGGTGATGACGATAGCGACGACGATGCTGATTGCGATGACGATAGCGATGACGATCACGATGACTATGACGATGGGCAAAATCAAAAAGTCAATCAAAGCCAAAGTCAAAGTCATGAATGTTGTTTTTATCATTCATATACGTCAGTATTTATATGATAAAAACAACATTCATATGTAAGATGTTTACACATCATACGGTTGCTTCGGGAGGTTCCTGTTCAGGATCAAGCGGGAGGAAACGCCCGGGTGTCACCATTGTGTGGATCGCCCGGAGGACACGGTGGAGCATACGGTGGAGGTCTGCCCGGCTTGGGCGGAGCACCGCCGTGTCCTCACGGAGGCGATCGGCGGCGGCGATCTCTCGCGTCCGGCCCTGGTACAGGCCATGGTCCGGAGCGAGAGTGCATGGGAGGCCGTCACCTCCTTCTGCGAAGCAGTTATGCTCGCGAAGGAGGAGGCGGAGCGCGCGAGGGAGATTGAAGCTGCACGCCCTCGCGCCCCTAGTCGCCGCAGGAGACGCCCCGGGCGTCGGGAGTCACAAGCTGACTTCAGGCCACCGTAGGCGCGGGCCTGCGGACGGTGAGCGATGGGCAGCTCGCCGTCCGATAAGGACCAGGCCCGGGTCGACGGCGCGTTGTGTTCCACGCGCGCCTCAAAGGGATGTCAGCACCAACTGACGGGGTCCGGAAGGACCAATGCCTGCTGGGGTTGCGGGTCTGTCCGAAAGGGATATCGCGGCCCCAGCACATAGGCAACGGAAGGAACACGGGTGGGTTTTAGTCAGTAAAAGTCTGACACTCCCTCTCGCTCTGCCCAGAGCGGGAGGAGTCATTTGATGATTTCCCACCCAAAAAAAAAAAAAAAAAAAAGATGTTTACACATCATAGGCGACTACCGTAAAGCTCGCTCGTTTTTTTTATTTCATCGCTGTATGCATAGTAAAACGTTGTATGATACACGTGCGTAAGATGATTTCCGCACTTGTAGCATAGTAGTACATTATGATGACGAGTGTGCTGTTTTGGTCATTACCCAAAAGGCGGCATTGGCGCGCGGGCCATAGGCGAGCGCGATAATTTAGCCGAGTGGGTAATGATCAATGCACACGCGTTTCATACGACGTTTTTCAACAAACTTGCGAGGAAAAATACAGACTTGTTGTAAGAACTTATGCTGGAATAACGTAACTATAGAGATGATAATTTAGATTTATAAAGTTCAACTGACCTTTGTTGCCAGGTACTGTCAATCGGAGCTTCTTTTAAAAACTGTTATACGTCGGTCGGTGACAATACTTTAGATTTTCGTATTTTTTATAACAACAAAACAAAAACGATAACAAATATTTACGGAAAATGGTGCGCTGGTTTTTTTTTTCTGCTAGCGATGCGCGCGCAGTTGTAAATAAAGGCACAGGCAAAACCGCTGAACAGCCTATATAAAAATATAATAAACACAAAATAATAATTTGAATACGCAAATTAAGATTAATATGTAGTGAAAAATATATAATTTGATGAAATATTATTTTAATGTATCACATTTTATTTATTTACACAGTAGGCATAAAAAAAGGCAAGAAGTACCCACGCACAATGGTCCACCTGAAGGAAACCAAACCCCGTAACATAGAACATAGAAGGCAAGAAGTCTCTTTGATGAGATTAAAAAAAGGACAAATCTCTGCTCGGGTTAAAATAGAGAATGCTCATTTAATAGTATATGATAGTTCATACTAGTTCCATGTATTCAAAGTCAATTTCTTTATACAAATTCCATACTGCCATGTCGCGTTTCAAAATTTGTCAAACAACAATGGCCGCTAGAAATTGTCTATGGTTTTAGTGATGTGGTAGTAAGATCTTTTCTTTTTGGTACTTTCGATTTTACAATTTTTTTTGTAGGTAGTGTTCATCAGTATTTTTTATATTGAGTGACTCACATAAAAAACAAATCCATTGAAATATGTTCGAAGTTAAAACCGTGAAAACGAACAAAATAGCACGGGTACTTACGTACGTTTAGTATGTCAAAGATTTAAAAAAAAATACTTACATATGCTAACCAAATACCTACCTGACAAATAATACGAGACGAGCTTACAAATGGTGTAGCTCACAGACTACTTAGAGATATGGTGTAGCTCAGGAGTCACCAAATGTTATGTGTGTAAGAGTCTATTAACTGCTTGTAAGAGTCTATTAACTGCTCCCAAATTACCATCTTTTTTTTTTTTTTTACATTCTTCCTTGACATAATCATCTTAATATTTGACATTATATACCTACAATTTAATTTCAACACTTTATTAGTGGCTTTTGTGTACATGATAATTATTCAGATTTGTTACAGTTGTAATACCAATCATGTCATTTCGTTTAAAATAGGTTTTTATTTTTATTAATTTATTCATATTTTATATACTTAGATTATTTTTTTCTATTTTGTGAATGTGAGAACACTGTAGGTTTAGTGGACTGTAGATTTATTGACCATCTTCTATCTTGTTAAGTACCTGGTACTTGTTGAAAGACCTACACTGTCCTCCCATACCTACTAATACCTACTGTTATTTAAAAATATTGTAAAAAACAATTATTTTTAAAAGAGTAACCGTGGAGTTTCTTGCCGGCTCTTCTCCATAGGAAACGACCAATTGGAACCGTGCACCTAGCTTCTGACGTTTCATAAGTGCCCATGTAGGTTTATGTGAAATAAAATATTTTGATTTTGATTTTTGATTTTATGATTCGTAACAAATTCAGTGTTAAAGCAATATAATTTTCTAAAACTTGAGGGGGCATCTTTAAACCAACAGCATCTTGAAAATCCTAGCCGAAAAACACTTGTTGTTGTCAGTATAATAATTATAAATACATTAAAATGGTTTTTTTTTTTCAATAAAGGATTAATAAAATACTCCTTGAACAAATAGTCGATATTTATTATGTCAATCACTAACTTTTCAATGACAAGATAAATTTAGACCAGTTAAAAAGGATGTCGGTTGCCTATGGTCGGTTGTTTGACTTTTGTAAAAATTCAAAATTTATTCCAGTTTTCGCTTTTATTGTTAATTAAAATAGTTTAATTAAGGAAACACGCATAGGATGTTAAAGTGGGTGTGATAATACGTGTATCCTAATTAGTGCGTATTTAATCAGTGACACAAGACATAGATATCACGTTCAATTCCCAGGCAAGTCCAATGTTATTGTTTTTAGCGAGTCGCAACCAAATCGTGATTAGTTATCTTTGTTCTGTGGCATTACAGCACTAGTGCGATAATATAAAGTAAAAAGCACGCGTTTTTAATACACTGAATTATGACCCTAAAAACGGTTCAATAAGAGCTACTTTACGAGCAAGTGTGTTGAAAATAACTATTATAATATTTAAATGAAACAGTTTATTTATCTTACGCTTTTTTAGTGTTTATTTTACATTAGGCATAACAATTTGATGAATTATATTTATTTCTTAATGTTCATCTATCTTATTATTACTCCGAGCAACAATAAGCGCACCACGACATACTCATAGCTACATTATGGGTACTGTTAACATTAGCATGTCGGCTCAAAGCGACTAAAGATTTCACTTTAAAAAAAAACCTGTGCGTTCGGGGAACCCCGTCAGGAACAAAGTTCCTTCTCACCCTCACGTATCATTTAAAACAATAACAAAATTTTTGCAGCCACCATTTTGGATTTACATTTTGACATCAGTATCGGGTTTAGACCCCTCGAAAACGAATGCCTCATTTACATTTTGCCCCTGCCGCTATTCCTCCCTGCCGGCCATAATTCCCTAAATACTGCCATAGCAGGATCGAGAGAAAGTGTGTCCACATACTGCCCTACCACTCACATCACTTTCGACTCTCGGCAATGGCAGACGTCGAAATAATTACAGCGTCCGCGCTGATATGAAGAAGATATTCTTGCAATACAAAATTATGTTCATTATTTAAAAAGATAACAAATTCAAAAAAAGAAAATTCGTCTTCGTAGAAGATGGTGGATCCTCTGCATAACATCAAACCATATCAGTGTAGCTGCTCCAGATCGGATAATGTTTTTTTATTTTTTTTCAAAAGAGGCGTGATCATGGCCATCAGTGACTTCTAAAGCTTCACTAATTCTCTTGCACTCGTCGTGAACTTTGTATTAATTTTTGGTTTGTGTCCTTTAAATCCCGTATTGTTTTTTGGATTCCAACAGTTCTAAAAAAATTATAGTGTTTTCATTACTCCGCTCGAAAGGCATTTTGGCAGATCGTAAAAAAACAAGTCCGATTCGTCCAGGCGCTCGGTGAGACGCGAGCCGCGGAGCTGAAACCTTTGACTTCCGCACAAAAAACTGCTCATTTGGGGAGCGCTAGCCAGCGCGAGAAGCAGTGGCAGCAGCATGAGAAGTATCGCGTTTACATACTCGGCCTGCCAACTTTCCTGCTCACTGCCGTGGAAGTGAGCTGAATGTAATCGGTATATGAAAACGACACCCTTAACAAAAAATTTGAAAATTTTCGCAGCCCCCATCTTGAATTTATATTTTGACCTCACTGGTGCCGATTCTCTAGTACACCGAACTAAACTATCACTAATATTTTTTACTTTTGGCTATAAGAATCATAAAGCTATTCTACAAAAAAAACTCTTTTAGAAATAATTTTGACACAACTAAAATCGAAATTGACAATCGCGACTTGCCGTGGTACTTGTTTGCCCTACCCCGTGTTTTTTTTTAGAGACGACGTGTTTTTATGGAATTTTTTTTTGCACCTGAAGTCACGGTGTTGGTGTGAATTTTAGTTCAACAAATTTTATTCCACACCATTTTTTATCGCGATTAAAAATAGTCAGATTTAGTTAGACAATCAAAATGTTAGGTGAAAAACGTCAAACTCAGAATAGCAAAATTGCCATTTTCAAAAGTAATAAGTCAGTGCCATCTTAGTGCTGTCAAACTAAATTAGAGTAAATTTGTGTCACTTTAGTTTATTTCAGAATGGGAAATCGTCGTATGACAGGAAAAAACAAAATTTTGTTTTTTTTGTCTAGTTTAGAGGCATTTGTGACAAGAGAATCGGCACCAAGTTCGGCACAAAGTTTTACTTACTAAAGTACTAAGATTTGGCGATCATACTATACTCGTGCAATATCGTTGTACGCACGACAAAGGTCAACAGCGGTCAGGCAGAGCGCCGAGCGATACGCAGGTGCGGTCGCAGCCTAAATTTTTGGGGGGGGTCACCATGGGTGCCGAGGAATGTTAGGGAAATATTTAATTGATACTCTAAAAACTTTTTGACCTTTCTAATCATGCTCACTTTTTAAATAAGTATCTGAACCTCTTTTTAACTTTCTGATCTTTCTCATAGTTGGTCGCAGTAACTAAGCTAGGGTAAAAACAGTGAAATAGCGCGCGCGAGCGGAGCGAGCGAAACGAGTGGTACTGCAGCAGTGGCCGTCGAGCGCTTTTATACTCTAAAATGACTCGCCCCACTACCGCATTTTTACATCCAAGTTGGTCCCAAATAGTTGACTATTTAGTATTTTAAGGACCCCACAAAATTAATTATTTGGGGTTCGATTAAAATATGAGATGCTGCCAAATTGGTCGCTAGCTTTTTGATAAATAATAAGAGAAGAAGATTATGTAGGATAATCTAGGATATAAGATAGGCGACCGAAGCTGACTGGATAATTTGAATACCTCGTCTCGGATAGGGTAAGATTTGATTTACATTCTCAAACAGAAATATGAGTTATGAAAATTAAGAGCGAGCAAAGCTAGCTCAAAAATTTTGCACACTCTCGGATATGTTAGATTTTCTTTTGAAAATTCCAAAAACACTAAGAATGAATTGCTTTGTCGACTTATGAAGAAAAGCTCAAGAATCAAGACAAGCAAGCCTCAAAATTTTTGCACTCCGCTGTGAAAAATTTCTGTTTTCTTTTGACCATTATACAGGAAGAGAACTTACTTTGTCGAGAAGAACAGCTTAAACTCGTATTACAGCAGTTTAGGTTTTGAAATCTGGCCTTAACCCAAGCGTAGTGGTGCCCAAATGCCCGAGTTTGCATAACAGGCTTTTTTTTCATATTGTTTTTTTCGTATATTTCCATCGGGGTCACTCTGGCTCAAGTACCTACCTACAGTTTTTGTAAGTAAGACACGTAAATAATTTAAGCTGTCGACAGCTGAATGATTTTCGGGGGTGTCATGACCCCCCAGGACCCCCCCCCCCCCAGGACCGCCGAGGCTTCGCGGAGTTTTATAGTAGTTTTAAAATATTTCTAGAAAAATAATAGAACACATTTAGTTAACAATTAAAATTGCAAGATTTTAAGGAGATCTTCTTCTATTACAGTAACCTATTATTATATTAAATTAATAAAGATATATTGGTCAAAAAAATCATTTTATTGACCAAAATTTCAGTTTGTTTGGATTTTTATTTCTCATGCAGAGAACCTAAAATTATATTTTTTTTAAACAAAGTTTTTCCTTAGGATATTTATGTATATTGTAGTTAGATAAAAAATATTGTTAGTTAAGTTGATGAGTGATATAAGATATTTTAAGCTTCTAAATTGACGCTTGAAGTGAAATTATCAAAGCCTGTGTTCAGTTATCTTGATAGAATATTCACAAATACTCTATTAAGCTAAAAAAAATCCTAATTAAGTATTTAGACAACAATATTTCCTAAAATGATTAGTAATTAATTTGTTTTTAAAATAATGTTTGATGGATATTAACTGGGTTGAAAAGTACTGATTTTCAGCCAAACAGCGCTAGTATGGCGTAAACGATCTTAACATGTTCACTTATAAAATCACTACAAATATCTGTAACATCTTATTACACCACATGTTATGCAAATAAATACACACTTACTAGGGATATTCAAACTACCATCTATGAATGTTTCATTGTGCCTAGAAATGTCACACACTGTCTATGTTGGGTTGTCAGACTAATAATGTAACAACATTGACTATTGGTCTGCTAGTCTGTAAGGTTTATCTTAGGTGAAGGTCACAAAAGAAGAGTAGCAGAACATGCTACAGAAGGAAAGAAGCCAACATAAGTAGCAAGCCACTTGTATGGAATTGGGCCATGCACACAGACTGTAAGATGTTTCCACGACCAATAAGCATACAATATTGTCTCTGACTAGTCTATCTGAGACAAAACAGCAACTAATAAAAAGTGCCTACTTTCATAAACAGCATCACTTGGGAATGGCATAGAATTTCTTGGTATTGCTATTAATTCTCAATATCGCCAGTCAGAAAGTATTCTAAATTGTGCTTTTAGTTAACAATTTCAGCTGTTCCATCATTTACAGGAACAATACTACCTCTGCACTCAATCCTCTACAATATTGATAACCGTTTTTGGCCCAGGTAAGGGCAGGTTCGAGTGAGGTGGGGTCATGCTGGGTGGGGCGGCGCTTGGTTATGTTGTCAAAACCATAATTATGATGTCCGAGAGACCAGTCAAACACTTAAATTTACTAGGCAGATGCCAAAACTTACCCTATTAACAATATTGCCAAATAATGTTGATTGATAACTTGTTAGTACAGCCATTACAATTATCACTGTTTTGTTAATTTAATATATCTTTTATGATTTTATTTTACTTACAAAATGAAGTATTGCTTAGAGCATGAACCAAGGTGCTAACCAACACCGCTCACCACAAACGTTTTGTGTTACAGGTTGAATGTTGAGGAAGAAAGACAAGGAAGGAAGGAAACTCACATTATGAAACATAATATGTATTAGTAAAGTCCTCCACTACACTGATCAAACCTAATAAAAGTTGCCTTATGCTTCATTCAAGTAAGGAAGTACCAAACTAAAATCACTTACCCAACCAACACAACCCAATGCCCAATATCCTTACAATATATTTATTTAGGAGCCCTGAAAGTTATGCTATCAACTGTTACTGTTAGCAAAGCTGTTACAAGTAGGTGTGCCCTCATTTCGTTAAGCACATCATAAAAGCTGATAACAATAATAATTATTATCTTGCATGTTTCCACTTCTATGGGTGGAGTAACTCGCTCTTGCGAGATCTGGCAGGGATTTTGAGCAACATTACTCATCACTCACCTTTAATTACAATTACAGAAGATGTCCAGGAGATGACAAGCTGTTCATAATATGGTCCTTACAGAATGCAAAGATTGTTTTCAACTACGCTATTATTTATGTTTAATATAAACATGAACTATGTGTGCAGGGTTTATTTATAAAAAAAATATTGCGAATAGTGTGATTAGTTGACTCTCGCTATTGATCAAAATAACTTGCTTAATGATAGTTTATCGAATCTAAAAACTTTCTTGTTTTCTACATTCTACATGACAGACGTAGTGCCACAGTAGATAAATAATGCACAGATTATATAAAGAACACGTTAAATAATGTAATTTTTGTCAATTAGTAAGCCCACGTACGCACGGACGTAAAAATATGTCGGAGAGATTTTATCGCGCACTGGATTTCGCACACCGAGAGTTAACGGTGTTAAGCAGAGTGTTGAGAATCCAACGCGCAAGGACGCACTCTCGTCCCTGCGCGTTGAAAAAACACACTGTTGGATTTTCAAGCCTGGGCGCTAAGCAGAGCGCTAAAAATCCAGTTCACGAAAAATAATCGCCTTAGGAAAAAATCGCCCGTGACTACCTGGGTTTAGACAGGTGATCAGACTATGGAATTAGTAAGTACTATTAATAACACGTGCACATATTGTACAGACTATCCAAGTAAAAGGGGTGATAGACGCACGAGCAAGTACGCGTACTTATGGCTCAACGACCTTTCTCGCCCATGTGTCATACTAAGTACGCGTACTTCAAAACCGCTGAGTAAGTTCGTTAGCGATCCAACATATTTGAAATTTTGCTCGTAGCGCCCGTCTCAAACTCAAAACTCAAAGCATTTATTTCAATTAAACCATTTACAGGCACTTTTGAATTGTCAAGGAATCGGTCAGTCATAAATATGAAGCTAGTTGCCCATTCCAAAGCGTAGTAGGTAGGTACCTATGGAGAAGAACGGGAAAGAAACTCCACGGACACTCTTTTAAATAAATTGTTACAAAGTATTTGTTACATCATTCATGTTGGACCAGCATTGAGCCAAGCATTTTTATCAGCGATGTAATCCCTCTACTTATAATATGCCTGCCTGCATAGTGTGCGTTTTATACAAGATTTGAATTTCGTCTCATTCAGTTGAAGTATGTGGGGAGGAATTTTGTTATAACATTTTAAACAGTATCCCATGAAAGATGAGTCCATTTTAGCCAGTCTGAAACCTGGTTGAACTAATAAGTCCCTATTTCTTGTACTATAATTATATCTATCACCTCTTTTACTAAAAAGATGTACATTTTTTCTTACGTGCATGATGTTTTCATAAATATATTGACAAGGTACCGTCATGATGATGTCTGCAGCCCGTCCCCATAGTAAAATACCGTAAGACATGATACTATGAAAGTAACTAAAATAGACCAGCCTCGCGGTATCTACATCAGTAAGTTGACGGATTTTTCTGACAGCATATGCTGCTGAACTTAGCCGTCCTGCAAGAGATGTTAAATGAGGACCCCATTGTAACCTTGAGTCGAGCGTGATCCCCAGGAAAACAGTTTTATCGACGAATTCTAGTTTCTCTTGATTCAATACTATCTCACAATCAGTACTTTTGACATTTAGTAAAGAAAATTTTATGCACTTCGTTTTTTTTTCCATTTAATACTAAATTATTAGCAGTGAACCAACTTTGGACCTGCATTAGGGCGTTATTTACGTCGTCAAAATTTGTGGCACGTCTATCTAAGTATCGTCAGCAAATAACACCATTTGTGGTTGATTTTTTAATAAATGGAGTAGATCATTGACATAAACTAAAAAGAGGATGGATGGATGCAATATCGAGTCTTGTGGCACGCCCATTTCTACTTTTAAACCTAGTGAATTGACACCGTTTATTTGGACTTATTATTACATAGCAAACAGTTCGATTTTACAAGGGGTCGTTCTACTACTGATGCCGGTGTTGAACTTTTAGGACATATTTATAATGCATGGGAAGATAAATGCGATGCCTTAGGCATCTTTTGTGATTTGTCCAAGGCATTTGATTACGTTCTTCATGAAACGTTAATCAGGAAACTCCGCCACTACGGGATCCGGAACACCGCTCTGGATCTTCTTTCTTCATACTTGAGTTATATGATTCAGAGCGTTGACGTAAATGGACAAATATCTCCTGGATCTATAGTAATAATGGGAGTCCCACAGGGCTCGATTCTTGGTCCTTTTTTGTTTCTTATTTATATTAATGACTTGCCTTACCTCATAAAGGATAACCATGATATAGTGTTGTTTACGGATGATACTTCACTTTTGTTTAAACTTAAACGTCAGCAGTTGGTTACTGACGACGTAAATAGCGCGATCTCAAAAGTAGTTCACTGGTTCAATGTTAACAATTTACTTTAAAAAAAATACCAAATGTATTAAGTTTACCCTACCACACGTTAGGCAGGTGAAAACTAAGGTGTTGATAAAGGGCGAAGAATTGAATCCTGAAGATAGCACAGTATTCTTCTTAGGCTTAACTTTGGATGCTAAGCTTCAGTGGGGCCCACATATAGATAAATTGTCAAAAAAGCTAAGCTCCGCAGCTTATGCTGTTAGAAAAATTCGTAATTTAACTGACATAGAGACAGCCCGTTTAGTGTACTTTAGCTATTTTCATAGTGTAATGTCGTACGGTATTTTGTTGTGGGGAAATGCCGCCGACATTCAAACTATCTTTGTTTTGCAGAAAAGAGCCGTTCGATCAATTTATAAATTAAGCCTGAGACACTCTCTCAGAGAGAAATTTAAGGAAATTAATGTAATGACTATTCTCAGTATATTTTTGAAAATCTTTTATATACCCATAAAAATATAAAATTGTATAAAAAATACAGTGATATCCATAAGATAAACACTAGGAACCAACACAAATTTGTAGTACCTACAACAAGGCTCAAGAAAATAGGTAGCTCGTTCAGATGTCAATGTATACGCTTTTACAATAAACTCCCAAGCCACGTACAAGATCTAAGCCTTAATAAATTCAAATCATTCTTAAACGTAAGTTGTGCCAGAAAGCGTTTTATACCGTTAAAGATTACGTTGAGGACAAAAAGGCCTGGGATTAAGCTGCCCCAA
The DNA here is from genome assembly GCA_916701695.1 of Agrochola macilenta. Classification (NCBI taxonomy): domain Eukaryota; kingdom Metazoa; phylum Arthropoda; class Insecta; order Lepidoptera; family Noctuidae; genus Agrochola; species Agrochola macilenta. The sequence continues at coordinate 24,258,679 of OU753558.1, read as the reverse complement.
TTTTTTTTTTTTTTTTTTCAGTGGGAAATTTGTTTTTTTTTTTTTTTTTTTTTTCAATCGTTTGTACCACTATATGATTATACATATATATTTACTTTGTGAAGTATAATATATACATTTTTTTTATTGAACGTGAGGACTATGTGGATCATATATATATATTTTTTTTTTCTCAGTTATTGTTAATGATAATCTGGCAGTTTGAGTACTTTATGTGGCCTACCCAAATGTCCTTTCTTTGGTATTGTTCGTCGAGTCGTTGAACTCCTTAAGTTCTGAGTTGAGCTACACGATTACTGACAAATGCGTGCACTGACTGGACAGGTCCACTCAAATCTGTATAATTCTTTTCTCAAAAGACCATTCGAGACACAAATCTACATGGTCCTTCAATGATCTGACCAAGACTATTTCTGGGTTTTATATGTATACACATTGACATTAATGAATTTTATTTATACAATGACATGAATATTTACTTTTTAAAGTATTATATTGTTTTATTAATTGTGAATGTGAAGACTATGTGGGTCATTCCTTTTATTTTATTATTTAGTTTTTATCACGGTCTGGCAGCTTGAGTAATTTATGCGGCCTACCCAAACGTCCTTTCTTTGGTATTGTTCGTCGAATCGTTGAGCTCCTTAAACCCTGAGTTGAGCTGCACGGTCACTGACAAATTCGTGCACTGACTGGACAGGTCCTCTCAATCTGTGTGGTTTTTTCCTCAAAAGACCATCTCAGACACCAATCTACATGTTCTTCACATGATCTGACCAAGATTATGTCTGGACTTTAAAAGAGACTGTGACCTCTGAATTTGTTTCTGCCTTTCTTCTCGGAGTAGTCAGATAGGAAACGCCGACCTCATCTAGTTTAAAAAATATGATTGACGTGTAAACACTTACAGAAATAAAATCATTTATCATAGTGTCAAAGATCCAAACACGCAGAATTATACAATTTGGATTGTTACCATAGGTTACCTGCAGTACCATACATACGATGATAATCAACCGTAATTTTTATTATATAAATTCAAATTCAAAAGTCATTTATTCAAACTAGGCTGAGGATCAGCACTTTTCGAACGTCAAAATGACATAAGACAGTCCCCCAAAACGCCCACCTTTCACCACTTCCTAGTGCATTAGCTGGGAAGAAGAAGTGGCGCAACAAACTCCCTAGCAGCACAGCTGTCTGTTCAGTAAGAAGAACAAAAAAAAAAAAGGATTCTATATAATAGTATTCAAAATTATTTACATTACGCAACACAAAACATCATTTAAATTATTAGCCTTAAGTTAGCTAGCACACGCCAATATACCAGACAAAATCATCGAGAACCGCTATGCTCAGGCAGAAATAAAGAAGTAAACGTAAACAGAACTTTAATATCTAAATAAAAGCCTCCAGGCATAAAGGGCGTGCCCGCTTACACATAGTTGTAACTGGAAGGTATAAATGATAAACTAGGACCATCGATGTAAAATAAATAATATGATCAATTGTCGAGGTCACTAGCTAACCACATATTGCAATACAACTCAAAAAAAACATTGTGATGAAATTAAAATATATTTAAATAACTTGACTTATAAAGTCAAATAAAATAAACAATTATATAAACTCATATAACTTGTCAGTAGATAAGCTGGAGAAAGAACATAAACATTTGAACTATTCTTATCATTTAAGTAGTCGTTGAATAATATTAAAATCCCATCAAGCTAAATAAATGCGACACGATACGAAATGTTTTGGTACTGAGCTCGATGCAGAATGTTTATGTATGTATGTGCTACAGCCAAATAATATCTCAAGATACCTTTGCATGTACTGTATTATCATCAGTCATCACTTGCTGAGGCTCTTTAGACCCATAAAAGTAGGTAGGTACCTACCGATTAATATTAGTGATGAAACGGATACTCGTTTTTCTGGACGTTTTTCTGGTAAACACATTTAAATTTAGTCAGATCTAATGCTATCTATAGGTAGGTAAAGATAAATTTATACAAAATATACTTAGGTATCTTATGTCTAATATAAAAACCAGACCAAGAAAAAATATCTTTATTTTCGTGGGCTGAGTTTAAAAATATGTAAACAATTAGTAGCTATGAAGGTACATAGGCACCTAACTTATATCATTTGGTAACTTGTTGTGAAATTGATCCCCAACATTCGGGAATCCATGAAAACTATACACATGACGAAAATTTTTAAAGTTTTCGCAGCCGCTTTAGTATCCACGAAAACTATGAAAACGACACCCATGACGAAAAATTTGAAAATGTTCGCAGCCACCATTTTGGATTTACATTTTGACCTCAATATCGGCTTTATCACCCTTGAAAACTATGAAAAGGAGACCCATGACGTCGAAACATTTGAAAGATTTCGCAGCCGCCATCTTTTAATTTCATTTTGACCAAATTCACACTTTCTCATAGATAATGCCGAATGGAGGGGCAGCAGGGGGACGATTTCTAACAGTTTACTGCCGTTCTAGTAAAAATAAAATAGGTCAATATAGTGTCAGAAATATTACAATACAATTTAGAAAAAAAATAAGTACGCACGTACAGCACAGTAAAGTACCTAATCTTTAACACTGACAAAAAATACCCCGAACAAATTCCAACCAAGCACGTTGCGCTAGTGTGAGTGACTGTCGGAGCGATATACACCTACAGTGAGCACAGGGTCGGATTTAAGGCAGGGCAATAGGGGCCATGACCCTGGGCCTCCACAAAATAGGGGCCTCCACAATTGGATCAATCTAGGAAAATACTCGAATTACTTCTATTAGCAAATACTCGAAAATTCAGAGCTACATTTCCAAATGTTGAAATTACGTTGAGAATGTACTTGGTGTTGATGGCGTCGAACTGCACTGGAGAATGCTCATTTTAGAAGATGAACTTATAAAAAATAGACTTCGGACTACAATGACACAGAACCGCCTATGAAAGTTATCCCTACTTAGTATTGAAAGTGATTTACTCCGAGAACTGGATTTCACCGAAATTATCAATGATGTTTCTCAACGAAAAAGGCTCGCAAAGTTCCATTCGCCTAACATTTATCTTTTTTCTTTTGTACATTTTTAGTACCTAATATGTATAAATGATTGAAAACTGTTTTTTTTTCGTCTAGTCCAAAAACAAAATCGGTGCCTCGACTTCTTGGTTGCCCCAGAGCCTCCACACCTTTAAGTCCGTCCCTGAGTGAGCAGTGCAACCACGCACACACTTGACGCGATAGCACTATTAGCTATCGAAAATTTATGTTAAATTTGGATGTGTTCCGTAATACCAAAAGTTATGAATGAAAACTAAATGTTTTTCCATATTTTCTTCGATAATTTGTAACTTGATAATATAAGCTATGCTTCTGCTGAAACAATATTACAAATATTGTGGTTTATAATACAGAAAAACAATACGAAAACATTTCATTTATGCAGTTAAAATGTGCGAAATTTCATTTTAGGTAAGTTTTTTGGAAAAAAAAGATGTAGGAGCCTAGATAAATACTGTCTAAATCCGAATATCAACATAATATTGTGAAAATATGCTCAAATAGCAGATGATTTTGGTATTACGTTTGTATGGACAATTCGTCCGTCGCCGCAGTCGCGGCATCACGCCTGTATTTCCCGAAGGGTTAGGCAGAGGTATACATAGACATACAGTACACCCCATTTCACGTGTCGTAATGTTGAATTTTGTCCACATAGATACTAGCAGCAGAGCATTAATCCAAACCTAAATTTAGACTAAGATAAAACAATATACCTACTCGTATATATTATACAATAACAATATGTATATTTTAATCTTTTTGTTATTTATAATGTATGTAATTGTAATTTATAATGTTTTTATTGATGGCTTTTGTTATATTTATCTAATTGTATTCTTTTAATTAATTCTTTGTATCAAAAATTTTTATTTCTCATGTATGCATATGGACTAGTTCTGAAATAAAATGAATTGAATTGAATTAATCATATTATCATTAATAATTTTATCAAAAAATCTGAGAAATCCCTAAAAGTGGAACCACTTGCTGAAGCTGGTGTACAGCAAATCTATACTCGACGATGCACGATAGCTCCGACACGTATGTTCGCGGTATTCACTTTCACTATCCATCTGCACGATGCTCGCGGTGGTCTTGGCGCTTGCTGGATGCAAAATAGCATCGTGCAAGTCCAGCAAGCGATTAATAATAATATTTGACATACGTCAAGACTATTCACTGTCGTTTTGAGTCGGTGATGATGAATGGAATGAAAAATGAAGATGTATGGTGAATAAACAACCTTAGTTTTTGTGTACACTAAACCTCTTAAGGGGTCATTGTACTCATCATTATGAACAACTTTCACTATGGGACCAACCCTGAAATCGCAAAAAAAAATCAGCTGTTCCCTACATTTATGTTCGCATACGGCGCATACCTCGTCGAAATGTAGGGAACATCAGATTTTTTTTCGCGATTTCAGCGTTGGTCCCATTTGGGTGACTTAAACCTACTAGGTAGTACTTATCGGCAAAGTAGCGTCATCATCATATGTCTGCTAAGTAAAATATATAGTTCCAAATGTCACCACGTCAGACTCTTTATGTGGACCTGTATGTTCGTAATATTTTTTTTTATTCGCTTAAAAAAACTATCTTTATGTTTACACGGCTTTTTCACATTAGTTTTTGCAATTTTCATTGTTATGGAATATTGTTTCAGACATAAAATAATCATGTACTTATAATTTAATTCAAGATACAATTTTTTTATGGAAAAGGAGGAATTCACGTTCGAGTGAGTTCAAATTTCTTCTTCATTATTCCTAATTATTCCTCATTATTCCTCATGCCCATATTGGCACGAGGAATAATGAGGAATAATTATTTTAATGACATCACTATTTCAACCACTCTGTTTATATTAGCTAGATATCAGCGTCTTAGACCAAATAAAAACCACGCGCGCGCTGGCTGCTTCTTTTGTCAAACAGAGATAGCAATATTCCAAACTAATTTTGTACACATCTCGACTTGTAGTTGCGAGCCATTCTACCCGCCCTCTTAAGACACGCCTTATTTTGAATGTCGATATGTTCTTCTCAGTTCTACCCTCAGAGTAATAACTAACACTCTGAGGTTCTACCATGCCTTGAAATTTCACAAAGTCATTGTCAAATAAGTATTTTTGCATTTTTTAACGTCAACGGTTCCATTGCTTTTTTCGAGGACTTTGGGCTTTGGTTCAATATTTTTTTCACTTTCTTGAATTGCATGTTGTCAAATTTAAAAATATAATGTCACAAGTCTGTGGTCATGCCACATAATAATTTTGACGTTTATCGTTTTGACTTTTTTGTTTTTTTGACATCCATGCATGGTCCAAAATTCCATCCAACATCCAAGCTAAGCCAGCTGTTGATTTGAGGATTAGCGATAGTCCTAAAACCAAAGAGTATTTTTATTAACACAATAGGTACATATTGATGAGCTACTCGTGTTGGAAAAGTTACATACAATCTTGTACATAAACATGTACTCGGCGAATATTACTTAAACGTTTTTATAGCGCTGGGCTGTGCCGAAGCGATAAGTTCCAATGTTTTGATATTTCTGTAAGTTAACTTGAAAATTTTACTTTCCTACACCCAAGGGGTATGTTACAGAGACACTTTTTTAATTTTGACCAAATTTATTGTCTAATACTCTTCTATTGTTTATTCTAAAATATTCATACAAACCTCTGATCGTTGTCGGATGTTATGCCATCTAGAAGGAATTATTTATCAACACAACTCATCATTCCTTTAATTTCATTACAAATAAACCCATTATGATCTTTGCAAGCGAAATATGAGGGTTGTCGAAGTATCAGTAGCGAGGCCGGGGCGTGATTAGTGAGCGCCATGGGGCTGGAGGGGTCGCGGCGCGAGTCGCTGGTGGTGGTGGCGCTGTGCCTGGCGTGGTACGCCGCCAGCTCGGCCAGCAACGTGGTGGGCAAACTGGTGCTGACAGACTTCCCGTACCCGGTCACGGTGACCATGGTGCAGTTGCTGAGCATCGTGCTGTGCAGCGCGCCCGCCTTCGCGCTGTGCGGCGTGCGACGCGCGGCCGACTTCCCGCGCCGCTACTACTGGCGCACGCTCATGCCGCTCGCCTTCGCCAAGTTCCTCACCACCATATGCTCACAAGTGTCCATTTGGAAAGTGCCCATATCATATGCACACACAGGTTAGTTTTTATGATCATGCTTTAAAATCGACAAAGGCAGTGGTGGTCCATTAGTAACTAACAAGAGGCCATTAGTTTATACTCAGACAGGCATGCACTTTACTTTGTGCAATTTATTTCTCAAATCAGTGAACGAAAACATCTTGAGGAATCTGTCATGATAACCTAGAACCAAAAATTGAAATCATGTGTGATCTCGCAGTGAAGGCGACGACGCCGCTGTGGACGGCGGGGCTGGCGTGGCTGCTGTTCGGCGAGCGGCAGACGCGCGGCGTGCAGCTGGCGCTGGTGGTGATCGCGCTGGGCGTGGGCGTGGCGTCGGCCACGGAGCTGCAGTTCGACGCGCTGGGGCTGGGCGCGGCGCTGGCGGCGGCGGCGCTGCTGAGCCTGCAACACCTGTACTCCAAGCGCGTCATGCGCGACACGGGCGTGCACCACCTGCGCCTGCTGCAGACGCTGGGCCGCCTGGCGCTGCTGCTGTTCGCGCCGCTGTGGGCGTGGCACGACGGCGCCGCGCTCCTGGCGGGCGCGGCGCCGGGCGCGGGCTGGCGCGCGGGCGGCGCGCTGCTGGCCGCGGACGGCGCGCTGGCGTGGCTGCAGGCCGTGGCCGCGTTCAGCGTGCTGTCGCGCGTGTCGCCGCTGGCCTACGCCGTGGCGTCGGCCGCCAAGCGCGCGGCCGTGGTGGGCGCGTCGCTGCTGCTGCTGCGCAACCCGGCGCCGCCGCTGAACCTGGCCGGCATGGCGCTGGCGGCGCTGGGCGTGCTGGCCTACAACCGCGCCAAGCTGACGGCGCGCCGCCAGCCCGCGTTGCCCGTGTGACGTCACCCTTTAACATTCGGGATCGCGTTCGCACGAGCGGTCTGCGGGCGGACGGCCGCTCTGCTGCGAAAATCATTTGAATCTGTTCACTAGTGCCGTTCGCGTGTATATTTCGTCGCGGACATTCTCATACAGTGAAGCGGCCGCCCGTTTGATCACGCGGACGCAAATAACTATAACCTAAAATTTAATTTGATTAGTGGCTGATGTTTTCAATCATCTGATAGGTAACTTTATTCAAGAATTTTAAAACACTCTGATAAAAGACATGGAAAAATCTGCAATATGAGAGTTTATCCTAAAAGTTGGTAACGTCACAAATAGCTGTCAAAAATTTACCTATTTTGATTTATTTGGCTATATTTCACTAGTTAGCCACATTTCTTATTTTCATACAGTATTATTGCCAAAATAATCAAAACAGCGAAATATTTGACATCTATTTGCGACGTTGCCCGCTTTCAGAATAAACGCTCTTAATCTAAGTATTAAATTATACCATAACATAAATTATATTTTTTGTACTTTTGTGCAGAAACTGCATAGTAAATATAATTATATTTTATACCATAACAGGATTTTGTTGAATAATGTTAGTCTATTTTGGTAGTGAGGTGATATATGCGGTCCTGTTGGCCACATTAGTACAGTCAACTGCACATCAGTGGTAACAATTTCAAGTCAATTCAAAGCATTTATTTCAATTAACCCATTTACAGGCACTTTTGAATTGTCAAGGAGTCTGTCGGCTAGAAATATGAAGCTAGTTGTCCATTCTAAAGCGTAGTAAGTACATATGGAGAAGAACAGGCAAGAAACTCCACAAACACTCTTTTAAATCAAAAAGTTATTATAATATATTGGTTACATCATTCATGTTGAAATTATACATGTGAGAACCATGTATATTAGAAAGACGTGCACGTTAAAAGCGTCCGTAATAAAACGATAAAACAAATGAAATATCAACACCATGCAGGATCAGGACCATACAGCTCAACCATTTTGAAGGGAGCTAAAATTATCCACGCCACCATCAGCGACACATCGGAGTAAGCATGTGCGCCAGAGTACATTCAAGTCAATCACAGACATATTACCCGGTAAATGGTAGCTCTATTGTACATAGTACTCATACCTGTGCTATGCGATTATACAATACAAAGGAGATTGAGTTTATACAATGCCAAGATGGTCTTACAATCTTCAGCAGCTCTAGTATTTTCAAATGTTAATCAATTAGTTGTGGTTGTGGAGCAGGACCAGCATTGAGCCAAGCATTTTTATCAGCGATGTAATCCCCCAACATATAATATGCCTGCCTAAATAGTGTGCGTTTTATACAGTTGAAGTATAAGGGGAGGAATTTTATTGTAACATTTTAACCAGTACCCCATGAAGGATGAGTCTAGCTAGTCTAAAACCTGGTTGAACTAATAGGTCCCTATTTCTTGTACTATACTCGTAATTATGTCTATCACCTCTTTTACAAAAAAAAAGAGGTAATTTTTTTCTTACACGACATGATGTTTTCATAGATATATTGACAAGAACACAGACATGACGGTACGTCATGATGTTAATATCCTTAAACAGTTCCCTTAGAGAATCGCACCTACGGAGATAATATATGGCTCTGATCGCTCTTTTCTGCAGAATAAAAATAGACTCGATGTCTGCAGCCCGTCCCCACGGTAAAATACCGTAAGACATAATACTATGAAAGTAACTAAAATAGGCTAGCCTCGCGGTATCTACTTCAGTAAATTGACGGATTTTTCTGACAGCATATGCTGCTGAACTTAGCCGTCCTGCAAGAGATGTTAACTGAGGACCCCATTGTAGCCTTGACTCGAGCATGATCCCCAGGAAAACAGTTTTATCGACGAATTCTAGTTTATCTTGATTCAATAATAATAATAATCTTTTATTTCGGACCCATAACTAGTCCATTTGGTTAGTATACACTCGACTTAAAAACTAGTGTTAGTTCGAGTACTTACATCTACCAGAAAAACAACACAAACTATTAATTAATACGCCACAGTGGCATGTAGGCGTATCCAATGTCCCAGTATGGGGCTGTCACCTATCAGATATAGTTTTCAGGATGCTGTTGGGGCTGGCGCGTACCCTGCGCATAATGGAAGCGCAATGCTTGCGCATGATGGCGTGAAAGCCATCAATTCTCGCCTCTGCAGACAGTAGCGCGGCAACCCCATCAACACCCTGTACGCATTATTGTATTCACTATCTCACAATCACTGCTTTTGGACATTTGGTAAAGAAAATTGTATGCACTTCGTTTTTTTTTTCATTTAATACTAAATTATTAGCAGTGAACCAATTTTGGACCTGCAGTAGAGCGTTATTTACTTCATCAAAATTTATAGCACGTCTATCTACATTAAAAGTTAAGGGAGTATCGTCAGTAAATAACACCATTATGTGGTGTTTTTTTTTTATAAATGGAGTAGATCGATAGAGGAATAGACCCAATATAGAGCCTTGTTGCACACTCATTTTTGGGGTTCCGTAGTCAACAAGGAACCCGTATAGTTTCGCCAGGTCCGTCTGTCTGTCTGTCTTTCCGCGGCCTAGCTCAGAGAGTCTAAAGCGGGTTCCAGACCAAGAGCTAAGCTAAGTTAGTTTAGCTTATTTCGCATAGCTGAGGTAAAATATTTCATACTTTTTAATAGTTTGCAGTCTGCACACAAGTATGAAAAATGGCGAGCAACTTCTAAGCTTACGCGTTAAAAATGTGTCTTAATAAGGTTACACCGGAGTCGTTCGTACAACTTCCTTTGTCGAAACCATACTGTTGATCGTGAAAAGGATTTTATTTGTGTTAAAATGATTGAGTATTTGAATAAGTATTACCTTTTCAAACACCTTGCTGAAAACCGGCAACACGAATACGAGTCTAAAATTATTGTTGTCTTTGTTCCCGGATTTGAAAAGTGGTAACCTTACTGTAGGTATTTAATTAAATCCGGGAAGACTCATTGATTCACACACAAATTAAATACTAAGGCTAAGTAAGGCGCTATGGTCTCAATTATGGAGGTAAAAACTTCAATGGACATTCCCCAAAGATCTTCAGTCATTTTGATCTTGATATCTTGATATGCTTAAAAGCTTTTATTATTATTTTGGGGTATGCTTAGTTAATTTTAATCGGGAAGGCTGAAACGTTCGCCCTTACTAAATCAAAAGAGAGCGAGGGCGAGGAATTGAAGGTTTCAATAGTTACTGGTAAATAAATTCACAAATTCTTGAGCAACTTCTTTGCCATCGCAAATGACACCATCACATATGACGTGTTCAGTTTGTCATCAGAATTATGCTTTTTGTTCCTATTCGTTTCATCTATGCTTTTATACTAATAATATTATAAAGAGGTAATTTTTTTTTCTTCTTGCAAGTTTGTATTTAGGGTGTAATCTCCGGAAGTACCAGTCGGATTTGAAAAGTTATTTTTGCATTGGATAGCTCAATTCATGAGGAAGGATAACCTTCCTTATGAACTTGAAGACCCTATAGGCTCGCGGTCAGAAGCTAGTTATTGATAATTTTACAAACCGTTTGTATAGATAGTGCAATTCACGAAGACGCGCCCCACTCCGCGATAACTGTACTGTAAGCTGCACTTTAGTACGGAGCGGAGCGGAGTGGGGCGCGTCTTCATGGATTGCACTATCTGTATTTTATTGTCTGCTGATTTTACCTTGTTGCTAATTTGACATCGTTAAAGCCTTTGTCATAGCAGTAAAGACGGTTTTCTTAGTGCACGTGTTACCGCTGATGTGCGATTGTGTGTACATACAGCACCGGACGCGGAGGTGTGGAGGGCTTGGAACAAGAACAAACCTCGCTAAAACTACAGTAGTTAGTGGCGCCCGCGCCTATTGACGGCGTAAAGTCGTAGACTACACGTCATCGAATTAACAGTATTGTAGCTAGCGTTCGGCTTAGCCGTTTTGTTTTAATAGGAAATTGTTTTGATTTTTTTTTAATAAATGCTTGTAATTATTTGGTTTTTCTTTGTTTTTTTTTTTTTTTAATGTTTGATTTTTGATCTGAAACGGTAAAACGGAACCTTTTATATAAAGACACCCCGGACTATGTCCAGGACGTGGGAATCTGTCATCACATTAGATCTTCATGGCGCCCCGGCCCCTTCGTACGTATATGGCCCCGATCGATATTTAGGAGTATGCTGGATGAGGAACAGGGTGGACATTTCCTTATGCTCCATTGAACAGGGAGGATCCTCTGATCAAACACGTGTTAAACTGTTGGCTTTACTATAGGCTGGACTACTGCTCGGTGGTTGTTCAAATGCAAATTTCGTCGAAAATTTTGCTCGCGATATCGGATTTGTAGGTCGTCAATGTCATGCTTATGATCTATTCCAAAGTATCTAATGAAAATGTAAACGTAACTATAGGTACCATCTGAGGTCCGTGGCAAATGCATTGGATATGGCGTCAGTAGAAGTCGTCACGTTGTAATTTAATTTTCATAAATCACTGAAGTATGAAACACTCAACAGTAGGTATTACTAATATTGTGTGCATTTTAGAAAGAAAGAAAGAAGAAAGAAAAATACGCGTGTTTGCCACACGTGCATAAAAAAAATCGAGTAGATAACAAAACAATAACATTATGGTACAAAACAGAAATACTTAGTAGGCAACTGTTGGCACGTCATGACTGTGACAAGAAGGCTTCCACTCAGCATGATGCTGTGCTATGGAGACCCACAGCACAGCGCTGATTTTCAATGGTCACCCGAAAAAAACGTACGGAAACCAAGTCAGGTTTAAAGAATTATACATAATTATAACATAAAATAAATAGTACTTATAATATTTTTGGGAATTTAAAACGAATTTAGATAAAAAAAAATATAATTGACACAAATAACCGTTATTTTAATAATTTACAAAAATATTTGAAACAAAAATAAATGACACGTATCCTAAGTCGATGTTCACGAGCGCACGCCTGTCAGCCAAAAGAGGGCGCGCGCCGGTTTTCGTTGGCTTATAAAGGGCTGGTCACTCGTAACTCCCTCTAGTCTGAAGTTGCAGCTAACTAGCTACTAACACTGCTTCTCCTGACTGAGCAGCGTCCTCGATGCTCTCCGTGGATGGTGTTTGCTCTGGCTCTGAAGTTGTTTCAACAACCAAATCTTCATAACCTGGGGAGGCAAACACATACATATTAGATCTAAGAACATACATCATTTTCTTCAATAATTTTATACTTGGATGGGTCAAGATATCACTATGCGCTTTTATACTTTTCAACACGTTATATTTCATGAAATTAATTAACAAGCGATGCCACACAAGGCCTTATACGCTGCAAATAGGATACTACTCCAATGTCACACAAGGTATTTTACATGAAATTAATACGACACAATCTCGATGCCACACAAGGCCTTATACGAGCAAAATGGGACGCTATTTCGATGCCACACAAGGCCTTACACGAAAACAACACAGCGCTATGCCTTATGCCGAAGCCATCCAGTAGATCCATTCTGTAAACGTCTCACCGTGAAGAGTGAGGTGAAGTGAGCTGTCAATAGTGTCAATCCTTGGCTTTAGGTACAGTGACAGCTCACATCAAGCTCACTTCACCCAAGTTTTCACGGTGAGATGTTTACAGAATAGCACGGCAGGTCTTACATGTACATTACAACACAAATATATTTGTCTGTTCCTAGTCAACTCAACGCCACACAAGGCCTTATAAGAGTTTGATCAAGATCACCCTGATATCTACGTAAATTATAATTTTATGTAGTCAAGATAGAAAATAAGTACACAAGCGCCATAGCAAACATCTTCTAAGCATAGATATACATAAAGGAAGCTGAAAATTTATGAAAAACATAAATAAAAAGATTAATCTTACATTCAAAAAAGGCTGCACAGGTCTCGGGTGTCCACTCGCCTTGCCACGGTATCATATATTCCGCGGCCGCCTGCGTAGTTTTTCCGTAAGAGCCCGCTAGGAGCCGAAATTCATATCGACTATTCGGCAGAGCATTTATAATGCGATATGGACCCCGAACGCCACTGTCAAGTTTATTAGCAGTTTGAGATGATTTAATTACAAAAACCAGATCGTTCACCTTGAAGGCTTTAGGTGCCTTCCTGCTTCTATTGACACGCGCATCTTGGCTAGCCTGATTTTTAGTCAATAGATCCTCAGCCCTTTGTCGTCTCATTTCACGCCAAGCTTCGCGATTAGGTGTGGAACCGTCTACAGTTATATACCGGATGAGAGCATTTATAAGCAAGTGGTCGTATCACAACCGATAAGCAGATTTAATGCTGAGCATTGAGTGCTTTTCTGCTTATTAATGTTCAGTACCAGATGTAGCCTCCAAAGTACATTGGACCAGGATTCGTGTCTATAATTTACATCTATCCTAGCCATGTTCAGTACTGTTCGACAATACCGTTCCACTTGGCCATTCTCTTGGTGCTTTTCGGGCGTTATGAAATGTATCTGAATACCAAAATTTGGTGCCCATTCGCCAAAGTCGGCACTGTCGAACATTCTGCCCCTATCACATACTATTAATCGCGGAGTACCAAAAGTCGACACCGCGTTAGTAAATGCTCGTTTTAGTTCCGTGCTTTCTTGTTTATACATAGGATACAGAAAACAATATTTCGTGAAAGCGTCGATTATTATAAGAATGTATTTATACCCATTAGATTCGGGAAGAGGCCCAAGTTCATCCGCGTGGACTGTATCAAAAGGTATTACAGGTTTCGTCCACGATACAATTGGCTGTAGAGGGGCACGAGGTACCCTTTTGTGTGTTAGGCAAACAATACAATGACCTATGTATTTCTTGACGAATTGGCGCATGTTAGGAAACCAAAAATGTTTTAATATTAGATCAAGCACTTTTTCAATATTAATATGTCCGTGTTCGTCATGAAATACACGTAACAAATTTAGCCTAAAACCCTTTGGAACATAACATAGCAGTCGTGATTGCTCACCTATCGGGTTGTACTTATAGTAAAGTAAATTGTTTTTCTTTACATACCGTGAACTATCTAACTGACCCTGATCAAGGTTTTCGAGTAGAGTAACCGTTTCATCGTCTGCGGCCTGTGCAACTTGAGCCCAGTTTACTGGCTTTTGTACGACGTACGGTTAACTGCATTACGGCTGAGATAGTCAGCATGTGGCATAAATTGACCTTTTCGATACTCGAGGGTAAAATCATAGTCTTGTAGTAACATCCACCAGCGTGCCACCCTAGGCAGGAGATCCTTCTTACGCTGAGTCATCTTTAAGGCGTTGCAATCGGTAACTACTTTAAAATGTTTACCTACAAGGTATTGACGGAAATGTTGCAAGGCCTTAACTACAGCAAGAGTCTCCAACTCATAGGAGTGGTACCTGGGTTCCGCCCCTACAGTGACCTTACTATAGTACGCTACTGCATGGCTACGTCCGTCTTTTCCCGTTTGCATTAATACAGCGCTGTATCCTAACGAACTTGCGTCAGTGTGTACCTCGGTTTGCAAAGATGGGTCAAAAATTAACAACGCAGGCTCACTACCTAGTCAAAATCGAGAGGACCTCTTGTCTCGCCCGCTCCTGCTCGTCACCCCAATGAAACTTAAAATCTTTGCGAGTCAAAGAAGCGATGGGGGCCACTTTAGTAGCGTATCCTGGGATATATCGTCTGAAGTAGCCGGCCAGACCGAGAAACTGCCTCACTTGCTTAACGGTTTTAGGAATCGGAGAATTGGCTAGTGCGTTTATTTTTAGTACGCTCGGCCGGACTTGACCTTTACTGATCGTCCTCCCAAGATACTCCACTTCAGTGGTAAGGAAGGTGCATTTTCTTAAATTAATAGAAAAACCTGCCTTTGTTAAAATCTCCAGAACAGAATCGAGCAAGAACAAGCCGTCCCCTATGGAGTCACTCAATAGCATTACGTCATCGATATACACCAGGACCTGACCTGCATCAATATGAGATCTCAATGTATCAGATATAATCCGCTGGTAAACTACAGGAGCGTTAGCGAGACCGTACGGCATCTTGAGATATTCAAAATGCCCCTCGGGTGTCACAAACGCAGTTCGGTGCACTGAATCTTCGTTAATTCTAATTTGGTGAAAACCTGTCACCATATCGAGAACAGTGAAATAATTACACTTCTCAAGCCTATCTACAGATAGTGCAATTCACGAAGACGCGCCCCACTCCGCGATAACTGTACTGTAAGCTGTACTTTAGTACGGAGCGGAGCGGAGTGGGGCGCGTCTTCGTGGATTGCACTATCTGTATATGATCATCGATCAAAGGAAGGGGGTATCTGTCCTTTACCGTTATGTTGTTCAGAGCTCGATAGTCAACAACCATTCTATCCGATCCATCTTTCTTTTTTACTAATAAGATCGGACTCGCATAGGAAGACTCCGACTCACGGATTATACCCTTTTCCTTTAAATCACTAACAATCTCACGAACACGTAGTTTTTCGTCATATGATAATTTGTATGGTCGATAATTAACAGGTTCCTCACTAGTAAGCCGAATGTGCATCTCTCCGGTATTTACAGTGGTTGTCGCTGTTCCACTGAGAAAGTATTTTGAATATCTATTTAACACAAGCGATAAACGCGTTTTTTCATCACCACACAGTTGTGTGTTGATCGAATCAAGTTGCACAGTCGGTTCACTATGTGTCAAGTTATTTACAAGCGAACTATTCCTAATTATTCGCTGCGAATCGAATGTATGCGAGGCCTTTCCTATTTAGTACATCTGTACCAATAAGCACTGGCGCACTAAGGTAATCGCGGGGCACAACATATAGATCTACCTCTAACGTAACGTCACTAAATTCTATTGACAAAGTTACGAAACAATCGGAACGCATTTCTATTCCACCTAAACCACGCAATATCTGTACACTCGAGTTCGTGCGACATGAGAAATGTTTGACAAGTTCATTTGATATTAAAGAAATATTCGAACCACTATCAATTAGAACATCGGTGGGTACTCCACTGATCACTGCTGTTATGACATCCCTTTTAGTACGGTCGCAGGTTATTTCGCGACAAAAGTTGATATTTGATTTATTTCGCGTTTCAGAACGTTCTTTTGTAAAACAAGTATCCTCAGTGTGACCTACTTTCTTACAAAATGTACACACAACTTTATGAGCGGATTTGTTAGTAGATTCGAGGGTAGTCGCGGATTTATTTTTATTAATATTACCGACATCGATCTTACTTTGTTTTGAACAATATTTGCTTTTATGTCCGGTTTGGTTACAATTATAGCAACGTAAGCGTACATCTGTATTTATGGTAGGATGCTTACGGAATCGTTCGGAGGAGGAATCGGTGGTGCATCGGCTATTGCGTGTCTGAGTATGACTAGGTGCACTTACACTTGAACGATTTGATTTTACATAGATTGATAAGAACTCCACGATCGTTTCTGGTGTTAATTTCGCGTTTATGGCGGTTGCACGTATTTGTGGATCTTTTATGCCGCGGACAATTATGGCGCACAATAATTCGTCACTTAACCCTTTCACAATACGTAATCTTAATAATGATTTTCGCGCGTAGTCCGCATACGTGGAGTACTTATCAGATTCTTTACACATCACATCAAAAAGAATATTAGCGACGTCAATGCGTCGCGGACAAAGTGATTTGAGCTCTAGTTTGAAATTTGACCAAGTACGACTGTTACTGGTCCACTCGCGCAGCCAGGAACGTGCGTCGCCCTTTAGAGATAGTCCCACACGGGCTAGGCACTCTTTTTCATCCCACTGGTTTTGCGATTGAGCACGATCCACCTCGTCACACCACGCATAGGAGTCATGAATGCTAGGATCGAAATCCGACACATAATATTGGTTGGACCTCACCGGGTATATGGATTTTAGCGCGTCGATTAGACGCTCCGTGATGTCCGGCGAAGCCGTTGTCGATATAGCTGAACCTCTGGCGTCGCTCGGGGTGCTGGCCACGCTCTCACCACGTGGCACGCTCGTTGCATGGGCTGGCGATGGCTCAGCGAGGGCGGGCAACGGCGGCGGTGGCGTGGTAGCACGTGTTTCAGCGCGCTGCTCTAACGTTGTCAGGCGGTTGAGGATTGCTTCCATCGTCGCTGCTAGGTTACCTAAATAAGGCGAAGACGGGCGCTCTCGCGGTGGTGCACGTTTTCTACTCGACATTATGATGGAACCAGAAATGACTTGAAGCGGCTATAATAGGATTCAATCCCACTTCTGATTTTGGGAATTTAAAACGAATTTAGATTTAAAAAAATATAATTGACACAAATAACCGTTATTTTAATAATTTACAAAAATATTTGAAACAAAAATAAATGACACGTATCCTAAGTCGATGTTCACGAGCGCACGCCTGTCAGCCAAAAGAGGGCGCGCGCCGGTTTTCGTTGGCTTATAAAGGGCTGGTCACTCGTAACTCCCTCTAGTCTGAAGTTGCAGCTAACAATATAATATAATGCTATTATACAACCCACAGTATGAATAAAATGATTAAATAACATATAAATAATTATCCGCAGGCATCACCGTGCGTGCATAAAACATGTACTTACCCACCTAAAACACCATTATCAATACAGTGTTTTGTCTCGCTCCCAACATTACCTTCGCGCTCACAGTAAAAAAGAAAAATGTGTGCTGGGACACATAGTAAAAGTGAAACTTCAACGGACAAGTGGAAAAACTAATCGCAACTAAATTTTAATTTGAAGTTTTACGGGCAGATTGTTAATGTACTTGTCCAATTTGAAAACCTGCCCGTAAAACTTCAAGTTAAAATTTTGTTGCGATTCGTTTTGCCACTTATCCGTTGCGATTCATTTTTCCACTTGTCTGTTGCCATTCGTTTTTCCACTTGTCCGTTGCGATTCGTTTTTCCACTTGTCTGTTGCCATTCGTTTTTCCACTTGTCCGTTGCGATTCGTTTTTCCACTTGTCCGTTGAAGTTTCACTTTTACTATGTGTCCCAGCACACATTTTTCTTTTCGCTGGTTTACTGCAAATTATGATTTGGTTTAGTTTTAGTTCATTTTAATATATGTATTTTTTATTTAAACATATTTTATTTTATCAAACAAAAAAACTGAATTCAATCCGGAACCAAAAAAAAACACCCATAAAACACAAAACTCTAAACACACATACACTCACACATACTCTAAACTTATACACACGCAAAGGAACATTAACAAATACACATCTTTCATCATCAATCTTCATTCAGCTCATCTGCGTTATAATCAACTAGCTGCCAGCCCCGGCTTCGCAAGGGTAGCACTAAGCACTTATCTACAGCGCACCTACCTACCTATCTACCTATCCACACTACCTACCCTACCTACGCTACCTACAGCACTTCATTTCTTGACATTGACTCCCCTCCCGTACGGCCCGTACCCCAGTGGTAATCAAATCTTGATTACCACTTATTGCATAGGTATATGCTCCTCAAATCATACCAAAAGGATCGGATATTCTAAGTGAAGTGTGGAGACAGCTTATCTTCCTTCAACCAAATTGAAGGGCTTTGTCTTGGGCCCTATCCTCTACACAATCTATACCTCCCAAAATCGAAGAGCATGTGGTCAATGCATCCTATGTTGATGACAGGGCTGTTCTATAGTGCGACAAGGACCCTATTGCAGCGACTTTGAAACTCCAACAAGAACTGGACAAAATAGAATTTTGGCTGAATAAGTGAGAGCTAGTGCATCAAAGTCGGTCCATATCACATTCTCTCTGAGGACAGATGATCACATTGAGAATTCGACCGCACCTATAGATTGAACCCTTGGCAATCTATATAGAAATTACGTCACTTTTCGTGTTATTGACTCTGGCAGGGCCACCAACAGGGATTTTAATTTTGATTACACAAAAATTTAGTCGCTAATTTGTCGAAATTTGTCGTCAAATATCAGAATTTGTCGGTCACTGGTTCAAAAGATATAAGGGTTTATAGGTGGCCGATCTGGAGACTCTCTCCCCAGCAGGGCCACATTTATATCTCAAAAACTAAGGCACCTAGCGAAGATCTGTTTTCTCCCATATTTTGTCGTTAATTTGTCGCCAAATATCAGAATTTGTCGGGTCTTAGTTTAGGAGATATAATGAGATCAATTATTAAGGTATAGTCCAAGAGCTAGATCGAAGAGTTCACGAAAAATTGGCAAGAAAAAATATTTCTATTAATATGTGTAATATACTTCTAGTTTTATCGGTCTACAGTCCTTGGAAATGTCCGAGAGACATAAATTCTCAATTAAATACATGTTTTTATGTTTTAAATACTAGGTTAGAGTGGCTTAAACTTGTTTGAAAACATTTAAAACCTTGCTCTTGGTCTATTTGGTGTCAAGATGTACAGTCGCATGCAACTGTTTTATGTGTTTTTTTTTTGTGTGATGTTATTTTATGTACCTATGTTAATTTCACTACATAGGTACACAAACTTAAAATTTCAGATAATATAATCTTAAAATTCAATAGATACCTATTAATAAGGTACCTACTAAATGGTTCGTCCTAAATGAGCATATCCTCGCGAGGCATATACAACATGTAACTGGAATAATGCACACCCTGCCCGATACACCCCAATTAGAAAATTAGGTTACAGTCATAATTTATGCACTGAAGCACCTAAGTAGTGTTTTTTAGGGTTCCGTACCTAAAGGGTAAGACGGGACCCTATTACTAAGACTCCGCTGTCTGTCTGTCTGTCACCAGGCTATATCTCATGAACCGTGATAGTTAGACAGTTGAAATATTCACAGATGATGTATTTCTGTTGCCGCTGTACAACAAATACTAAAAAAACAGAATAAAATAAATATTTAAGGGGGCTCGATATTGATAACGGCAACAGACAGACGCTTGTATAGAAAATGGCACGGAACCCTTCGTGCGCGAGTCAGACACGCACTTGGCCGGTTTAAAAAAATTTGCTATCCTAATTGTAGCCAAATAATATATGGACATCGACGGACTACATTGGTAGGTAACGCCTCGGTATTTGTATCTAAAGGCACACACACAAACACGCTATTGACGTGAAAAATCAAGGTAGCTTACATATTAATCTGCAATCATACGGCGCGCGGCGCGGCGGCGTCCTCTTTTCAAAACACTCAAATTGTCCACCACCTTGTTCAATGCACTTAAATGCCCGCATTCGTAATTGTTCTTTAAATTTTTTACACAAACAAACATCGCTGTACTCCCGGTGGAGGAATAAAGAAAAAATCCTTTAGAGCAAGTTTGTTTATTTACCTATTCTTTTTTAAGTACTTTGAGCGGCGCGAACGCCGAAGCGCCGCGCCGGTGACGTGCAGCAGGGGAAACCCTCGTTCTATCTCGCACTTTTCCCCGTTTTTGTATTTGCGGAATACCTATAATAGTGATAACAACACTTGAGTTCGTAACTATTCATAAGTTCCACTTTAATTAAACTGGCCGACTTTAACTTACGTGACGGGCAACTCGTTATAAGTCTCTCTTTCTTACTTACCGTAAATGAAACGGAGCGCAGCGATCTATCTGCCAGCGACTAAGTGGTAAATGCACATTGTGTTAGATAAATAATTACATATATTTATTGTAGATTTGTTTATAGGTAATGAATACAGCTTTCCTTTGGTGGTTGAAATTATAGAATAAGTTTATATTTATTTAATTCGAAATAAACATTCCTCAATATGACGTCATAGATACTGTCTAGAAACTACATAAAGTATTTTGTACTTGCTTGTACCTCTGGGGAAATTGAATTCTTTAATATCTTTTTAATTACACACCGACAAAATCTGTAACTTGGCGACAAAATATTGGAGAAAACAGATCTTCGCTAGGTGCCCTAGTTTTAGAGATATAAATGTGGCCCTGCTGGGGAGACTCTCCAGATCGGCCACCCTTTTATCTTTTGAACCAGTGACCGACAAATTCTGATATTTGGCGACAAATTTCGACAAATTAGCGTGTAATCAAAATTAAAATCCCTGTTGGTGGCCCTGCCAGAGTCAATGACACTCACTTTTCATATTTTCATTACGCGCCTCTCAGTAATAAGCAGCCGACCCCAACATAGTTGGGGAAAAGGCTAGGCAGATTGATTGATTGCCTCTTAGCAATAAGAATCGTTATTACGGATATTGCAATAAAAGATAACACCTAATAAATATATAATTTATTTACATTAAACTATCAATTCATAATCTCACACGTAACATGCCAGCAAGTATAAAAAGTAGTCATCATTCTCACACACGGAACATTCACTCGCGAGGCACACAGCGCTCGGCGGGCGGCGCCTACAGCTCCTCGTGCTCGGCCGCCAGCTCCTCGGCCTCGGCCTCCAGCTCGTCGGCGTCGGGCGCGGCGTCCGGCTCGTCGTCGTCGTCGGGCGCGGCGCCGGGCGGCACGCCCAGCGACTGCTGCAGCATGTCCTCCACGGCCTCGGCGAAGGCCGTGGCCTGCCCCTCCTGCAGCAGGTAGCCCGAGCGGATGGCGGCCGTGCGGTACAGCGTGTCGGCCGCGCGCGCCGTGTCGGGCGCGTCGGGCGCGTCGCGCACGCGCCGCAGCAGCTCCGCGATGAGCGGGTGGCGCGGGTTGATCTCCAGCATCTTCTTCTGCGTCAGGTGGTGCTTGCGCTGCGCGTCGTCGGCCTTCTGGTGCGCGTTGGCCATGGCCAGGCGCTCCATGTTGCCGGTCCAGCCGAAGGCCGTCGCGGCCAGCGCGGCGGGCGAGCGGTCGAGGCGCCGCGACACGACGCAGCGCGTCACCCACGCGCCCAGCTTGTTGCCGAGCCACGTCGTCAGCGGCTCGAACTGCTTCTTGTACGCTTCCAGGCGCTCCTTCTGCTGATCGTCTGCGGAACAGGTGTTACTGTCAGTCCCGTGACTCGCTAACGATATATAGACACGGGAGAGCGTACTCACTCTCTTCCAAGTCGAAGATCTCCTTGGCGATATTCTGGAACTTCTTGCCGTCGTACTCGGGCAGCGAGGACAGGCAGTACTCGTCCACGGCCTCCGTGAGGTACAGCACTTCGTAACCGCGACGCACTAGACGCTCCGCGAACGGCGACTTCTCAACCTACACACAAAGAAGAACTCTGGTTACCGTTTTTTCCAAAAAAATATAAAAAAGGCTACTCGAAACTGAACTAGGTAGACGAGATTAATTATTTAAACAAATGCTACTAATAAAATAAAAAAAACTACCAGAATAGTTAATATCATTATACAGGGTGGATTTTTGAGATGGGGCAGTAAGGACAGCTACCTTAACCGTTGTCGCTTGAAGAAAACGGTCTTAGAAGACTGCCCTTAACTTTTTGAGACATTATTTTATCAGCATTCACAGATTTTGAAAAAAATCTACAGTCAGCAAGAAGATGTGCAGTTTTCACAAAAACTCTTTTTGGTGCCAATCGATTCTGTTTCTTATAAGGATCAATAAACTCTATTGGACCAACTGAGGTTTGAGTACTAGAAAAGTCAGAAATCGCAAAAAACATTTCGTAAGAAAGAAACTCCAATGTTATTTATTCTAATACTGGCTAGTATTAGAATAAATAACATTGTAGTTTCAAACAGAAACAAAAAATTTGAACTTCGAACGAATACGCGTTATAATTTTATTTACTATATGAACAAGATAGTTTGTAGCTTGTGATGTTCGACATTCTGAGAAAAAAACCAGCTAAGTGCGTATCGGATCACGCACAATGAAGGGTTCCGTAGTTGGGATGAATTTATCGCAAAAACATAACATGACATGTAACATTGTAGTTGTAAAACATGTTCTCCCATACATCGATACGTCACGGTCAATTCTCTGCAAGTGTAAGTTTGTAAACGAATTATTTTTTGTGTGACAAAACTACAAATTACCGATTTTCGGAATTTTCGCTTTACTTGTGTAAAAAGAAAAGACCTTTCTTCTTGCCAAATTTCATCATTAGGCTAGGTTAATTTCCTAGGTTAACGGGAAGTACCCGGTTTTTTAGCAGCCCATGTGCTGTTATACTGCCCGGTGGTCGCCACATACAGGGCAAAGTACTTCGGTAACCCAGGTACCCTAAGTGAGATTGTCAGTGACACTAAAGGCGTTGCTGGCCTTCTTTGAGGAGCTGGGGTGGATCGAATAACAAATTTTCCCACCCGTACGCAAAATACGCGCTTAGTCGTGGAGTTGCGGATACCAGCCCGTATTACGTATTACCAGACCAGGAGATTTAATTAACTTCTGGAGGGAGGTGGCTTCTGGAGCGAGGTGGGCTGGTTGGAATAACCACCAACAGCCGCTATGGGCCACGCTCAATGGTCCACTGAAGGATTAAGTGCGGAAACCAAACCCCATAACATAGAACATAGTTACACTATTTATAACTCAAGAACGGCTGAACCGATTTAGCTGAAAATTGGCCGAGAGGTAGCTTAGAACCAGAAGTCTAACATAGGATAGGTCTACTTTTTTGGGCTAATTTCACCAATGAAACTGAACGCGATTAGCACATCTTAACCGCGTTCAATAGCTGTCAGTGTCAATATTCCCTAAGAATTCTGACAGTGACATCTCTTGAACGCGGTTTCAATGAGCTGATCGCGTTCAGTTTCAATGGTAAAATTGACCCTTAGTAGGGTAGGTAGGGTTTTTTTATATTCGATTGATTGCGGAACAAAGTTCACCAGGTCAGCTAGTGTAAAATAAATGGCTTTTGCACAGCACAACGATAGCGATCAATGTTTTCGTATGAGTGAGTTGTACCGTGCATGGTAAATGCACGCTGTGTCTGATGGGATAAAGTTTATAATTGATGAGCGCGACCTCGTATTTATTGGGTTTACTGATCTGCATGTGTAGTTGTGGCAAAGAAGGGGATCTACTGAAGACATTGGGTTTCGATACATTTTCAACTACCGGGCATATCTCCTTCTTTCTTACATCTATGTTTTTATCATTCTCTTATGTTAGGAGTTACAGGGGGACACACACATTTTACTACTTTGGAAGTCTCTCGCGCAAACTATTCAGTTTAGAAAAAATTATATTAGAAACCTCATTATCATTTTTGAAGACCTATCCATAGATACCCCACACGTATGAAAAATAATAATTGAGTTTCAGTTCTAAGTATGGGGACCCCCAGAATTTATTGTTTTTTTTCTATTTTTGTTTGAAAATATTAATGCGGTTCACAGAATACATCTACTTACCAAGTTTCAACAGTAGAGTTCTTAGTATCGGAAAAAAGTGGCTGTGACATACGGACGGACGGACGGACGGACAGACATAACGAATCCATAAGGATTCCGTTTTTGGCATTTGGCTACGGAACCCTAAAAAGGGGAACGCCAGTGGGACACAAAACAGACTAATAAAAAAAAAATGATGTGACGACATGTTTAAACAGTTAAATATTAATGTACACAGGCTTAGCTTTGTAAGAACTTTCACTATAGGTCCAACGCTGAAATCGCGAAAAAATAATGTACTGTTTCCTACATTTCGACGAGGTATGCGAACATAAATGTAGGGAACAGCTGATTTTTTTTTTCGCGATTCCCGCGTTTGTTCCATAGTGAAAGTTGTTGATAATGATGAGTACAATGACCCCTTAAGAGGTTTAGGGTAAACAAAAACTAAGGTTGTATACACATAAACCTCCCGGAATAAATTCTCTAATTGATGAAGAAAACCGTATCTAAATCCATTGTGTAGTTTAAAAGAACTAAAAAGCGGTCACGCGTACACACTATTTATACATGAAATAATCATAATGCGCATACCTCGGCGCGGCTGGAGCCGGCGATGTAGTAGATGTGGTTCTGGTTGGGCTTCATGCGCGCCACGTAGTCGGCCAGGAACGTCATGGACTCGCCGCGCGACGACTGGAAGCGCAGCAGCTTGGCCAGACGCGAGCGGTTGCTGGGGTCCTCGATCACGCCCAGCTTCATGCTGCGACAACACACAGTTACACACTCTGCGCCCATGGCGGCTACCATACTCGTTAATAATAGGGCGGTACACGTCGCGGTCGGTGTGCACGGTCGTGTCGTGAACTAACTTGGTGGAGTACTCCTTCCAGAAGCCGTCGTACTCGGCGTCGGGGATCTTCTTGAGCATGTCCAGCACCTTGCGCACGAGCTTCTTCTTGATGATCTTGATGAGCTTGTGCTGCTGCAGCGTCTCGCGGCTCACGTTCAGCGGCAGGTCGTCGCTGTCCACGATGCCCTGCACACACGCACACGGTCAGCGCTCGGTCGGTCGGTCGGTCGGTCGGTCGGTCGGTCGGTCGGTCGGTCGGTCCGGACGTACCTGTATGAAGGCCAGGTAGTTGGGCATGAGGTCGTTGAACTCGTCGGTGATGAAGACGCGGCGCACGTACAGCTTGATGTGGTCGGTCTTGGTGCCGTAGCGGTTGAAGGAGTCGGCCGGCTGCACGCGCGGCACGAACAGCAGCGCGCGGAACGTGACCTCGCCCTCCGCCACGAAGTGAGCCCTGCGCGGCACGAGACAGAGCTGTCAGAGCCGTTTATGATCTACGTCGTCGCGAATCTCTCAGGGAACTAATTGGAAAGATTAATATTATGACGGTACCTTGCCGATTCATTTATGAAAATATTAGAAAAAATCTACATATTTTAAATAAAATAAGTGATAGACATAATTTTAATACTAGAAATAAAGATAATATAGATAAACCATTTTTCAGATTACCTATCTAAAGTACAAACATCTTTTATGGGGTACTGTGTTAAATTTTACAACAAAATACCTTGTGATATATTACAATTAAATAAAAGAAAATTTAAAACTCATATTAAAAGTACACTTTGTAAACAAGCATAATACAAATTAGAGGATTATATCCAAGATAAGAATGCTTGGAAAAATGCTGGTCCTGCTCCATAGGATAATCTAGAATCTAGACAAAATTAAACTGGTTGCTAATTTAAGTTGTATAAATTATTATATTTTATTATATGACATTGATTTTACATTCTGTGATTACTTCCTCACACTGACTTCTTAATTGTAAATATGTGAGAACCATGTATCTATCACTTAAGTAATTAATTTATTTGTTATTGCTTTTTTTTTAATTATTTTTACCTATTGTTGTATAGTCATTTATTTTTTTATTTTTAAATGCATCGTCTTCACATCTTCTTTATCTTTACATAGTATAAAACAAAGTCGCTTCGCGCTGTCTGTCCCTATGTATATGTATGCTTAGATCTTTAAAACTACGCAACGGATTTTGGTACGTTTTTTTTTAATAGATAAGAAGGAAGGTTTTTGTGTATTTATTATACACAAAAACCTAATTAAGGTTTTGTGTAAATTGGCTGAAATATGACGATTATTGTCGAAGATATCGGAAAAAATCATGCCGACTGGGAGCTTTACTGGCGTGCGCCGCGTAAGCCAGTAAGTCGTAAGTAAGAGATACATCAAATTTATGTTTTACAGAATTGTATATCTTAAGAAGTTCAAAAATAAAGTCCGCGATAGCATATCTATCTTGTAAGGATGACCTACAGTAACCATTTTTATCTTTCAGATAATTTGATAAAGATTTCATTGTTATTTCCGAAGCTATTTTGACCGGTATTTTATTTATCCTTATCCAATATAATAACGTGACAAAATAATTATGGTTGCCGACAACGCGGGCGTAGCGGTAGGAATCAATGACTTTTCCTCGGATATTAGGTATGATCTAACTAATCCCGGTAGTACGTACCCGTGGGATATTTTCCGACATCCACGCGGGCGTAGCCGCGGGCAAAAGCTAGTAGTTACATAACGAATGTACCTAAATAAACAAAATATTGTAAAACATTTTAAAAGAGTAACGGTGGAGTTTTTTGCCCATTCTTCTCCATACGAAAACTACCTTTTGGAAGGGGCGACAAGAATCAATTATTTTTTTTGTAATTTTTGACGTTCAAAAGTGCCTTGCAAGGGTCTATTTGAAATAAATGATTTGACTTTGACATACGTGAGAAAGAACTTCGTTCCTGACGGGGGTCCTCCGAACGCACACGTTTTTTCATTTTCATTGTGTCTGTATTAATACTAAGGATTCGAGTTAATCGGACTACGCGTTAAATTATTAACACCTCTTTAGAGGGGTAGTTTTGAAAAGCTAATACTTCATTAGTTACTTAGGCAAGTATTCGTGCCAAGTTTCAAGTTCATTAACTAAAGGAATAACATATTTAATATAAACAAAATCCCCCCTTAAAGGTTAAATTTCCAAAAACCCCTTCTCAGTGCTTGTACATTATAAAAGGAAGGCTTGTGCAAAATGTCACGTTCCCTAGGCCCAGTAGTTTCAGCTGTGTGTTGTTTGATATGTCAGTCAGTTTCTCCTTTTATATTTAAATAGATATTCCAGTTCCGCCGGCGGTAGTTGAATGAACCGAAGTACTTTTGTTGTTCTCTGCAAGTTTAATTAAGAAAACTAGTAAAAAGTGATTGTGAACGTTCTTTATTCTGTGCAAACCAATGTGCATAACTCAGTGAGCAATCTGTGTTAAAACTGTGACCAAACACTAATTTTATAACTCCTAAAATCAGTTTTCTAAACCACAAACGGAGATTATTTTTTTGCATTTTGTGTTGGTGACAAACGAAATAAGTGATCTTTGGACTCGTTAGTTAAGTACCCCCACCGGCAGGCACACAGCGCTGTACAATACACTTCGCTTTATGGCTAAGTAACTGTCCTGTGACTGTGTGAACCAGCTGGTTCCGAGGTCTAAGCACTATAAGAGAATAGTTGAATTGACAGAGTCGGTTCGAATCCAAGTCACGACACACACTTTTTGCATTTTTTAATTTTTTATTTTGTGGTTTTTATAATCAGTCGGTTAAATATGCCTAAAGTCGTACGCACTCCACCAAACCTGAGTACTCCAAAACCAGTTGTTATAGAATCGGAATTAGATATGGTTGAAACCCCGCTGTCCCGTGACCAAGATTCGGAGAAAATTATTTCTTCAAGGGTCAAACGTCCGCGCCCAACTGACTCGCCCCAGGAACAACCACCTAATGAGCATTTTGTATGTACTGAGTACTCTTTTACTGCGGAAATTATCGATACTATACGTGTCGAGATACGCAAAGCCTTAACTGACGAGATAGTCACCACCATCAAAAACTGCGTTACCACCGAACTTTCCAAAATTAATGAACATCTATCTTCACTGCCTGGGTTGGCTAAATCAGTTCAATTTATGAGTGACGAGTTCGACCGTATTAGCGCTGAATTTACCGTCAACAAAGAAAAAGTTAAGGTTTTGGAAAAGGAAAATGATACCCTGCGGACATCTGTTCAGGAATTATCGTCTCGACTAAATACACTGGAGCAATTTACCCGACAGGAGAATGTTGAGATTAACGGTGTTCCCGAAAATAATAATGAAAACCTCATAAAAACAGTCGTACAGCTTTCTAACGCCGTCTCTAATATCATCCAAGAACAGGATGTGCTTTCTGCAAACAGAGTCAGGAAAATGGATACGAAAAATAATCGACCTAGATCAATTATTGTCCGGTTTAAGAATGCGGGCATCCGTGACAGTCTCTTGACTTCAGTTGCGAATTTCAACAAAGCCCACAGCGATAGCAAGCTGAACTCTCAACATCTTGGTTATGGGGGTGAAAAAAGGCCAGTATTTGTATCTGAGCACCTATCTCCATCAAATAAGGAAATTCACGCTGCTGTTCGAAAGGTCGCCAAAGAAAAGGCGTACAAATTTGTTTGGATTCGTGATGGCCGTATCTTGGTGCGGAAGGAAGAAAAAATGCCGGCAAAGCATATTAAGTGCCTCGATGCTGTTGCGCTTCTTTAAAACCGTTTTATTGTCACCTGATATTTGTTGTTTGTAAAACTTACTCTTAAATTCATGTTGCTAACTATTGTAAACAAATATTTCCTTTTCCATACACCCTTACACACATTGCTCTTTTTTAATATTTTATCCTATAAGTTGTCCAGGGAGTTAACTCCCATTATTACTAGAACAAACATTTTTAATTTTATTTATTTCTACCCCCTCACTTTGTTTCCTGCAATGACGTTGACATTAATAGAGTGCATTGCCTTTTCGTTCATCCCCTTCCCACTTCAGAGCAATCTACCTGGAAACTATAAATTGTATTCGATAATGTAGACGAAATAAACTCGATCTTGGATTCGGTTTCAGTTGCAAAATCTCATCTATGTGACGTTGAAGACATTTCTACCCACATACCTAAATCAAAACAGTACTTCTCATTCATCCACCAAAACATTAGAAGCATTAGACGCAACCTTCCCGCATTCCAAACATTAATCAGCAGGAGTAATATAAATTGGGATCTCATTATATTGACCGAATGTTGGCTGCCATGCACCCAGGTCATTCCTTCTCTTAACAACTATACGTCACACTCTACCTCTACTAACAATACCCAAAACGAAGGTGTAGTAATTTATCATAATTGTAGTATGAAACTTTCTGTTGAAGAACCTTTACTTATTGATGCAAACTGTCTTTTGGTAAAAATAAATATAGATACTGTTATAATAGCAATTTACCGTCCTCCTGCCCAGAAAAATATCTCTAGTTTCTTGAACTCTTTGAATGAACTCCTCATAAAGTACTCATCTACTAAAAATATTGTGTTGGTCGGTGACATCAATATTGATATTACAGAAAACAATTCTGACCCTCGATCTCATGGCTACCTTAATTTGATGGCATCTCACGGCCTACTACCAGCTCATAACTTTCCCACTCATGGTCGTACCTGCCTTGATCATGTAATCCTAAAAACCAAAAGGAACGCGCATTGTTTCGTAATGCATTCCTCAGTGACTGACCACGACAGTATCTCCCTTTTTCTGCCTTTGACAACCCGACCTATGCACCCAAAGAAATTCAAAAAGGTAATTGACTTTGGTGGCTTGGATGATGCTATGAAAGCATTGGACTTTTCCCCATTGTACGCCATGAGTGACGCGAATTTAACAGCTACTTATCTGATTGATATTTTAACTAATGTCATTTCTCTTCACACGAGGGTTGTCCCTGTCAGTAACCGTCGCCGTATTATTAAGCCCTGGATCACTCCAGGACTTTTGAGATGCTCAATTAATAGAGACAACCTTCATAAAAAGGTGAAAAAGTATCCGAATGATGAGTCATTACAAATCACGTACAAAAGATACCGCAATTTTTGTAATGACCTATTGAAAAAAATCAGACAAGATTACGAGAAAGAGGAGATTCGTAACGCGAAGCATAATAGTAAAAAGCTTTGGAAAGTCATTAGAAAAATTACTGACACAGACAAACCAAAGCCGCCCGCCCAAGGACTCATAAAAGTTGAAAACCCTCAAGAGTCTGTCAATGAGGTAAATTACTTTTTTTCTAATATTGGCAAATCCCTAGCTGATAGGATAATGGATCATCACGTTCCTAACCCTACCAGTGTCTCAGTCACTCATCCCCACCAATCAATGGCTTTTCTTCCCACAGATGAAAAGGAGGTAGACTCCCTCATCTCTAACCTAAAAAACACTTGCTCTGAAAGTGTTGACCCCATTTCTGTTCGGTTTCTAAAGCATTACAAGAACTACCTGGTTCCCCCACTTACCCAGTTATTTAATCTTGCATTTTACACAGGCACCTTTCCTTTCCCTTACCTTTGAAAAAATCACTTGTACATCCTATCCACAAGGCTGGGGACAGAGGCTGTGTCAACAATTATAGGCCGATCTCTATTCTACCTACTCTTTCCAAATTATTGGAACGCCTCATGAACAGCAGACTTACCGAATACCTTGAACGCAATAACCTCTTATCTCAGGGTCAATTTGGGTTCAGGGCTGGGAAATCTTGTGCCGACGCTGTTCATGCTCTGACGGATCATCTTGTTAACGGTCTTGATGGTAAAAAGAAGGCACTTGTCATATTCCTTGACCTGGCCAAAGCGTTTGACACAGTCTCTGTACCCAACCTACTTGACAAGCTGGAAAACATGGGAATCAGGGGTCTGCCACTTAAACTCTTCCAGGACTACTTGTCTGATCGTTTCCAGAGGGTTAAAATAGGTGACTTTGTTAGTGATGATCTACCTGTCACTTTTGGTGTGCCACAGGGAAGTGTGATTGGGCCCTCCCTCTTCCTTGCCTATATTAATGATCTCTGTAACCTACAGCTGCCCCATGGTAAAATCATATCTTTTGCCGATGATACGGCACTACTTTTCACAGCAGATTCATGGGCTGATGTCTACTTTTACGCACAGAAAGGTTTTGATACGGTCCTAGCTTGGTTAAAAAATAATGTCCTTACCCTTAACGTCGACAAAACCAAGTATCTAGCTTTCTCCCTCACAAACAAATGCAATGAATTCATATGCCAGTTCCAGATTAAAGCGCACTCTTGCATTGAATCTAAATTGAACCTTTGCTCCTGTCCTGTTCTACAAAAAACTACCACTATTAAGTACCTTGGAATTATAATAGATAATAATTTAAGCTTCCAGCCACAAATAGATAGTCTAACAGCAAGAATTCGCAAATTAATCTTTCTGTTCAGGGGTCTTCGTCACGTAGCTGACACTGAGGTTATAAGGTGGGTATATTATGCGATGTGTCAGTCCCTTCTGACATACTGCATAGTATCATGGGGGGGGGCTCCCAAATCCAACATTTTGAAATTAGAAAGAGCCCAGCGGGTGGTACTGAAGGTAGCCTGTTTTCTGCCATACATGTTTCCTACTGTTGATCTCTACAAACACTTCAAAGTCCTGTCAGTGAGGCAACTTTTTGTTTTATACACTGTTCTCAAGAAGCACTCCTCCTTAATATTTGATCCCCACTCTATCTCGAGTAAACGCAGAAAATACTCTGTTTGCAATACAGCTAAGGGTCTAAGAACGAGCTTCTCACAAAGATTTTATACATTCCTAGGTTCCCACCTTTATAATAAAATTAATCGCATTACCACTATCTATCACCTAACAAAAAATACCTGTAAGAGTACTCTAGTAGAATGGCTCCTTCAGTTGGATTATAAAGCAACTGAGGAATTACTTACTCATCCAAAATAGTCCGTCCCACTAATTTCCCCACACATCATATTTCACGCATTTTTCACTTCTTTATTGTTTTTTTTTTAAGGGGTTTTTGTTTTTTTTCACTTTTGATTTGGTTTTTATTGATTCCATTGTTTTATATTTAATATTGTTGTATATTTTATGCTCAGCTCCTTCACATTTACTATAACACTTCACAACTATAACTAATTATGTTTACATTCCGCGTGGTGGGACCCTGGTGATCTGCTATACAGGTTTTCCTAGTGCAGACACCAGTCTCTCATAAACTTTGTCACGTAATCTTTAAGCTTGTTTTAAATATTTATCATGTTAATGTTTGTGAAGAGAAAATAAATTATTTGAATTTGAATTTGAGATATATCATTTGATTTGCCTGTCAACATGGTCAAACAAAATACAATGTTAATGAAATATTTGTCAATTTCACAAGTTAAACATGTGTTGGAATATTATTTACGATCAATTTCGGGGCACAGTGCACAGATGGTACAGAGAGGCGCACGAGGCGCTCGTACCTGGCCAGCTGCGGCGAGGTGTCCTTGGTGAGGCTCTTGTAGAACTGCGTGTACTCGTCGTCGTTGACCTCGTTAGGCTTGCGTGTCCAGATGGGCTTGTTGTCGTTCATCAGCTCCCAGTCCCACACGGTCTTCTCGGTCTTCTTGGTTTCGCGTTTTTCTTCGGCAGCGTCCTCGACCTACCGGCAAGATTAATTCATTCATTACGCATCAGCTCATGCCAGCGACTTCATTCGCGTTGAAGTCGTAAAAAAACCGGCCAAGTGCGTGTCGGACCACGCACAAGGAAGGGTTCCGTAGTTGGGATGAATTTATCCCAAGAACTAACTTAACATTGTAGTTGAAAAACATGTTCTCCCATACATTCCAACTGCAAATGTAAGTTTGTACGCACAATATTGGGAGATTTACAATGTCATTTTTAAGAGCGTTTATACTAAAAGTTGGCAACGTCGCAAATAGCAGTGTTTTGATTAATTTGGCAATATTACTGTATGGAAATATGAAATGTGGCTAGCTAGAAAACTAGAATATTAATAATGAATTGCAATTATAACACTGAATTTGATATTGTAACCGTTTCAGGTGTAAAAAAGGCATTTGGAAAGTTTCCAAATACTTTTTACATATAAAACTAAATATTCGGTGTTACGATATTAATTCTTGTAATTCTCATTTTTATTTATAATTTTATATTAAACAACAATGTTTTAAAAAGTTTGAAATAAAACAATGTTTTTAATTAAGTGTTTAAAATAACAGTTTAAAACAAATTAAGAACAAAATACTTGTTTTATATATAGCAAATGAATGGAAATAAATGAAAAGTTATAAATGCTAAGAACTTGAAATAGCTCGTAAAGAAATGAAAAAGGTTAGATAGTAAATTAGATTTTGTAATTTAAATTATGAAAGTGAATTGAGCTATCAGACTGAAAGTCCGACCGAGTAGGCGAGTATACACTTCGTTGCCGGTTGAAATGAAGTAATTCCCTGCAACTATTTTGGGGATTCCCTTTATTTGAATATAGTACTTACGGGTTATTCGTACGTCGTCCCATTCGCACTTCGTACCGCGTTCGCTATTGGTCCCATTCGCACTTAGTCCCATGCAAGTCGTTTGTAAGGGAAGGGGTAGGTTTATGGAACAAAGTGGGTTGGATTTATAAAAAAACCGGTCAAGTGCGAGTCGGACTCGCGTACCGAGGGCTCGTAGAAATTTGTAGGTATGTAAATAGTTTATCACGGGTTTTTTTTTTGATAATGTGTGTCAAAGGTAAGTCAAAGGGATACTTCCCGTGGACTCTATCTATACTTCGTCACCGTTCTGTCACTTTTCGAAAAGAGGTAATTCCCCGCAATTATTTTGGGGTCTTCCCGTATTTAGATATACTTTCGCAACTCGGAACGTACACACGGCTACACATCAAGCTATACATTTCTATTATAAGCTGACCTCGCATTGTACGGAAATCCGATACAATGCGAGATCAGCATAAACTGGAAATGTATAGCCGTGTGTACCTACAGGGTGTATGTAAGTGGTTCAGTATCCGTGTTTTAAACTTAGACTAATAACAAAAATAAAATTTTGTATGTTCACAGATTAGATAGTGCCTATAATAGTTAGTTATAACTAGTATGTTATTCTGATCGATTTTTGTAAATGTTTCCTCAGGTTAATTTTAAAATAATCTAGAAATGAATTATATTAGGCCTGATCGATTTGTGTTGATAATGAATTTGATAAATCGCTCATAAGAAAAAAAAAAGCTCTTGTTTAAAACGTATTATTGAAATGCTTGTGTTATAAAATTAAAAGAAAAAGCAGTTTTTTTCTAACCCTGAGTGATATTGATATTGAATGGGTACAAAATCCATTTTTCGTCAGAAGTCAACCTGCGGTGCTAACCATCCTGGATTATGACGCATTCATAGATCTTCAAAGTTCATCTACATTAACACACATTTGAGTCTGTATCTTTGAATGAGTTTTGGGTTGGTGTTAGGAGTGTGTGTGTTGTGCATTCACACAACATATTGTTGTGAAACAGGTTGTCCAGCTTACACTTATACCAAAAACCAATTCAAGGCGAGAATGGATGCTACCCCAGATATGCGCATACAACTGTCGGATATAATACCGAACTATGAAGCAATTATAGATAAAACAAGATAAAGATAAATTGTACTTATAAATGAAACAATTCATTCTTCACATTAAAAGTTAAAGTAAAGAATGGAAATGTTTCACTTTTAAAATATATCAAATTCTTTTTAGTTCTTAATTAAATTAGTGTCTTTGATTTGTTATCATTTGCTAGGGGTTTCCATAAAACAAAAGGTATTTGGTGAGTGTTTCCTTTATCTTACGAGTTTAGGAACCCCTGCTCTATTTAATTGTATTAACACGTTGAACGCCAACGCAGTCATTGCTGACCGACAGCGAACTTTCCCTTGAGGCCAAGCAAAAATCACAGTTCTATCCAAAAATAGACCAAATGTTTTTTCTATTAGATAATTATATCTAATGTCCAAATGTATGTTTTTATTAACAAAAGTCAATTTTAGTAATTATTTATGGAGATATTAAACGTCGGGCAGCACTGACCGACGCGGCTCCAAGAGACGAAAAATCGACATTCCGTTACAGGGGGCCGCGCGGGTCGCGGTGTCAGGTGTCACGCGGCTCCCGAGTTTGTAATTTCACCCGCGCTTACGCAGTTGACGCCCAAATCTTGAGCTGAACCGCCGTTACATCGAACAACAGTTTCAATAGCGTATTTATTTGTTTGTTATAATATAGTATTTTTTTTTTTTGCGGCTGTAATGTGCGCTTGGATATACCACATTTGTATACAATCTTCAACTTCTTGTATTCGACATG
The DNA here is from genome assembly GCA_916701695.1 of Agrochola macilenta. Lineage (NCBI taxonomy): Eukaryota > Metazoa > Arthropoda > Insecta > Lepidoptera > Noctuidae > Agrochola > Agrochola macilenta. The sequence goes on along the minus strand of OU753558.1, from coordinate 24,222,972 downwards.
CTCAAGGAAAAGTTAAAAAATCCCTAAAGGAGGGAGGGATTACATTATATTTCTAAGTTTCTGTTATCAGTAGTTTAGGCGGTGTGTTGTCTGTCAAACCGTCATTAGTAGAAGAACACCTTTGTGAAAGAGTTTCTCATTTTTTCCCATCGAAAAACATAAAAATGTCATGAGACTAACATAGGCGGAAAAAGCACTTAATTTTTACTTCAATAAACTTTTTGGTACCTATACAAAATTAGTTTTTTGTTTATAGTTTTCGCTAAATATTTTACAAACTCACACACTCGCGCACACCCCCTTTTTTTTTTTTTTTTTGAGTGAGAAATCGTCAAATGACTCCTCCCGCTCTGGGCAGAGCGAGAGGGAGTGTCAGACTTTTACTGACTAAAACCCACCCGTGTACCTTCCGTTGCCTATGTGCTGGGGCCGCGATATCCCTTTCAGACAAACCACTTATTCACTTTTCGCAAATTTCCTTCGCAATCCTTTCGGTGAAAAAAGTCCCAGGCAGTTAAAATTGGCGAATCGTTCAATTTGTTTTAAAAGAAATTGTACATATTGCATACCGTTAGATTGGGCATGAACCAAAGATGTTTTCCTAAAATTAGAACTGCTCTATCACTGTTAGTTTTTTTTTAACGCAGTTCAAAGTCGGGCTTTCGGTATTTATTTTTGATTTGTTTGTAGTTTAGGCGTTAGTATTTACTTTTCTAGCAATCATCTGCGTCAAATACGAATTTTATAAGATTCTACAGTTACTTTAGATGAAAATAAAAATAAAATGTTGCCAGTTTTGTTGTTTTTAAATGAAGTTATTGACGTTTAAAGTTTGGGCAACGACAAACTACAAAAAAAAAAAGGTCTTGTTATTGGGCCTAAAAACGTAGTAGACGGCCCCACGGATCCGCCATTTTCGTATGTTCAACATTCTGCCGAACACCCTGTATAACCTTAGAGTTATGGGATATCAAAAGGAACGCCTTCTATAGTATAGAAGTATAGATTCCTCTATCAGCAGTGCTCGTCAGTTGCAACAAACCGCCGAGATCCGCGCGCGTAATGTCACACACATACCTGCGCGTCGTCGTCGGCGTCGGCCTTGTCATCGGCGTCGGTGTCGGGCTCCTCCACGGTCTCGGTGCGCGACGCCCACAGGTAGATGGGGAAGTTGATAAACTGCGAGTACTTCTTCACGAGGTTACGGATGGTGTCGGGCTGCAGGTAGTCCGCCGCCTCCTCCTTCACGTGCAGTCTGCAACACACGAGTTCGCTCAACAAAGTGCTCCCGCGCCGCAGTCCGGCTCGGGCGGCGAGCAGAGTGTACTGACGTGATGTGCGTGCCGCGCTTGAGCGTGTCGCCGCGCGGGTCCTCGGCCACGCTGAACGCGTTGGCGTCGGACTCCCACACGTGCTGCTTGTCGGCGTTGTTCTTGGACACCACGGTCACCTTGTCGGCCACCAGGAAGGCGGAGTAGAAGCCCACGCCGAACTGGCCGATCATGTCGTTCATCTCGTGCGCCTCGCTCTGCAAGGTGTAGGACATATAGTGACCGGAACCTGTGCGATACAGACTGCAGTACCTACGTCTGAGATACACGTACCTTCTCCGTGTCCTGCATCTTGGAAAGGAACTCGGCGGTGCCGGACTTGGCGATGGTGCCGAGGTTGTTGATGAGCTCGTTGCGCGACATGCCGATGCCGGAGTCGATGATGTGCAGCAGGCGCTTCTCGGGCTCGGCCTTGATGCGGATGCTGAGGTCGGAGTTGGTCTCCAGCACGTCGCGGTCCGTCAACGACATCAGCCGGATCTTGTCCAGCGCGTCTGAGCCGTTCGAGATCAACTCTCGTAGGAATATCTGAAACGACGCTCTCGTTAGTACCGTTCACTATTCGCCATCGCTACTTGGAGCTCCATCAGACGGAATGAGTCGAGCGGCACCTCTTTGTTCCTGTACAGCGAGTTGATGATGAGTTTCATCATACGGTTGACTTCTGTCTGGAAGGTGTAGTTCTGCGCGTGCTCTTTGATCTCCCGCATCTGCGCGACGCTCAGCTCATCCGGCGAGATAGCCTCCTCCTCTCGTAACACTGCCTCAGCATCTAACGAAAGCAAATTCATAAGTTTTTGTTGTTCCCCATGTAAGAAATGAACGATGATAACTATATCAAAACGTATAAACGAATTTAGTTAAAATTAAATACAGAAATTGTATGAACTCTTAGACTATATATATTATATTTAATACATATAAAATGCTTTGTCCTGAATGACTGACTGACGGATCAACGCACAGCCTAAACCGCTGATCGTAGAGACCTGAAACTTGGAGGGTGTGTTCTTTGTATGACGTAGGCATCCGATAAGAAAGGATTTTTCGAAGTTGATATCAATACTCCTTAGTGCTTTTGATTTAAATTACATTTTATTTTGACACATGTTTGAAAAGTCAATCCGATTTTATTCAAAAATGGTTGAACTCACGTAAAGGCTTGGTGCTTGCAATACAAATACTCTTTAAAATAAATAAATAAAAAAATCTTTAAATTCAAAATCCATCATCTGAGTTACAATGAACGATGCGCTCGATTCCACTTACTCCCGCTCGTAGCTCGGAGAAACATATCTGACTTACGGTTTCTAGTGAAAATAGCACAATCAAGGATTGAATGTCCTGAACTTCTTTCTAAGCTGTCTCTGAATGTTCCACCTCGTCATTCTCGTTTGAGAAATCTCCTTCATGCTCCTTACGCTCGCACAGTTTACCGTACTAATTCTTATATAATTCGCTCAGTCAAAGTATTTAACGAAATTATTAAGAATAAACACCCCTCAATCGATTTGTTTGCAAGCAGCTTAGCATCCATTTCTACTATTTTATCTAAACACTATATTAATGTTGCTGATGTATTGTAATAGCGGTTGCGCATGCATCTTTGCCTACCCAGTACTTACTTAATTTAATAGTTAGTTTTAAAAGTATACTTAGTGTTAGTGTTATATACATAATGTTATAGTTTTTGAATTGGTATTCAATTTGAACATTTGTACAACAATAGTCTATTGCTAACTGTGGAGGCTTGTAAATGGCTTGTCGTCAATTACCTCACTGTTACTTTTGTATTGATAGCTGTAAGCCACCCAAATACAATAAAATAAAATAAAATTGGAATGTCTCGAAAGTCACTGTACTATACATATTAGTACCGCATTTGAAGGTTTCTAAGCTTTATAGAGGTCTGTATTTATTCCTAGGATTCCCCTAACACCATCAAATTACCCCTTCGAATTCAAGAGAGTGTAGTTTCCCATCAAAGTATGCTTCGCAATGACTATAAACAAAGCTCAATGTCAAACTCTTAAGGTAGCGGGAGTAGACTTGAGGGAAAGCTGCTTCTCCAACGGCCAGTGGTATGTGGCATGCTCCAGAGTAAGCGCACAGAGTAGCCTGGTGATTCCAGCAGCCGAAAGAAAAACAAAAAATATTCTTTACAAAGAAATACAGCGGTAGGTGTAGTATTTCGATTTCGTTGTAAAAAGATAATACACCCGTGTAACTTTCGCCAGATCAAAGGATCGTGTTCATAAAATATAACAAAAAAAAAACAGGTTTATTTAACCTTTATATCCCTAATAAAGATTTTTATAATTATTCAAACATTTTAACATAATAATTTATATGTTATAATAAAATTAATAACGTAAAAAACCAATAAAAATCCCGTTAGAACCATTTTCGACTTCTACGCGGACGAAGTCGCGGGTAAAAGCTAGTATTTAATAAGACAAGTATACGGGACCATATACATACTCGCGCTTTTGTGCATAGTGGAAGCGATGCATAAAGCGTCACTGAAATAGGTATACACATATTAAGTAAGTATCGTTCTGCGGGCTTTAGTTACCGACGGCGCTTGATGCGTGTCTGTGGGACCATTGCCGGTTATATTTCCTGCCTAGCAACACCTCGACACATCGATCCAACTGGTCATTCGTCGCTCTACACTGTAAGTGAAAGCATAGCTGTCAGGAATGGCGGCGGACAGCACCTCGAGCCCGGCTGGCGCGGCCGGCCCGGGCGAGGCCGGCCCGAGCGAGGCCGGCCCGGGCGGGACCGGCCCGGGCGAGACGGGCGCGCGCGATCTGCACGCGCGGTCCTTCAAGCTGCGCTTTGCGTCGCACCGCGAGCAGGGCCGCTCCTACGTGTCGCTCGTGAAACCTCTCGGCCTGCGTAAGTTGTGGCGCCGGCCGACTGTGAGTCGACCGAGCCCTGTGACATGTTGTGTGTGTTGGCAGCTGCCACGGTGACGGGCAAGTTCTACGTGCGCGAGCAGACAGGCGCGGCAGACGAGGAGGGCACGCGGCGCGCGCTGCAGCGGATAGAGGACATGTTCGACCGCGGCCCGCGCGACAAGTACGACGCGCCGCTCACCAGCTCGCAAGTGTTCGTCCATGTCTTATGTACTTAGCATAGCTTAGCAACATTTCATTGAAAAACTATCGTTAATTTTATACGAAGAATAACAGCATAGTGTGTCCCGCGTTTCTAGCATTCCAGATCACACTTATCTCATACTCGCCATTCAGCGCCATAGTTAATCAAAGGTCTATTGCTGCTTTAATAATTTTTGATATATGTAGCATATAAACATCGCTCAGCTCAGCAGTGCGTGTGTGCAGGGTGGGCTGGTGGGCGCACGGCCGCGCGCCGGCTCCGCGCTCGGACCGGCGCCTGGCGCACCACGTGCGCGACTCGGCGTGGCTGAAGGCGCGCCTGTGCGTGCTCGCCGCGGACGACAAACTCAAGCATCGATAATTCTAGTGTTAATCATTACTTAACTTTAAGCAACGTTTATAAGAGGATTAACGTTCTTCCAGTGGTCAGGGCTCTAGACTTGCAGAGAGAGGAACCTCCTTACTATGTGTGCCGTATCCAGGAGCACTCAAACATCATATTTTATTAAGATCTTTAATCTACTCAATAAGATGATGTTCTGACAATCATGAACCAGGAGGTTGAGTAAATAAACATTTCTGAATTTAACAGTACTTGAATACTAATCTACTTCCCTAAAATGAATTATCAGTGTGTTTAATGGATTAGATAAAGTGATAAATGCGAAAAATGTATCCTTTAGATTATTTTATCAATTAATATAAGTAGTATAATCAGGTTAAGCCATGCTAGTATGACCCTCTGTTACTATTATAGAATTAAACAACTAACTTATAGGTAAAAGTACAGTACTATCTCGCAAATCCGGCACTAACTCAGACACAAGTATTAGTGGAATATGGGAAAATAATGCAAAATATTGGGACATAAGTAGTTCTTATTTCAAATACAATGAACTTAATGTTTCTTGAAATAACCTTTAGCCCTTGTTTAAAAACTTTCCATCTCTCACCCAAGGTCAAAGTTTTATGTTTTCTTTTAAACTACTTGTACTAGTAGAAGTCATAATGACAGATTAAGCGTATGAAACTGAATTATCAGCGAAAATCAATCTCGTGTTTAAACTACTTGTACTAGTATAAGTCATAATGACAGATTAAGCGTATGAAACTGAATTATCAGCGAAAATCAATCTCGTGTTTACGGTTTCGGTGCGCACTCGCTTTATAGCCCACAAGGCTACTGACCTTCGAGGAATACAAAATGCGAACGAATACTGTACCGGATTACTGGACGTGCCGTTGTATTGAAGTGCCGGATTACCCAGATTATGCTGTATTCCTATTCTTGATTGATTGAAATTTGTTAGACAGCCCATCATCATTTTTGAGTAAGTCCATTTCTAACCGACTTCCAAAAATGAGGAGGTTAAATGTTCGTAGCATATGTTTTTTTTTAATGTATGTGTGTCCATCAATATTTTCGTCCATTGAGGATGGATTTGATTTTTTCATTCGGTAGAGGAAGCTTGCGTGGTGGTCCCATATAAATTTTATTAACTTTACTTGGGTAATTTTTGAGGTAGCATGTATACATAGGAAGAAAAAATAGTTTTAGAAATAAAACCCAACTACGAAAAAAACACCAACTAAAAAGGTATAAACTAGATATCACAGACAGACAAATAAAAAATCCAGAGACATATGTCGTCTTCAAACAGATATGTGACTCTGGCTTTTAAATTTGTCTGTCTGTGATGTCTTGTTTCTGTCATCTTACTTCTATCTGTGATTTTTTTTAAATTAAGGAATCATAGTCTGGCAAGGAATTGTTTTGCCAACCCAATCACAATATATTTTTAACATACCTACTGGATTTGATATAATTATGTAAAATACTTTTCATCTATTAAACAAATGGGTGAAGGTTGTCTCTAGGTCGTATCTTAGACCAATACTACTGAATTAAATCCAAAGAAAATAAATAGTTATACAGTATACTGGGTAGTGTGAAGCCAGTCATGCACTACAATTTATCAATAACTGATAACACAAAATCAACTAAACTTAGGCCCGTATTACAGAACCTCACTCAAAAGTCAAGCATTACTTAAACCTTATGATTGGTTGAAACTAGTTTAAATAATGCTCGAGTCTTGAGTGAGGTTCTGTAATACGGGCTTTAGAGTACAAAAACAGTGGCAGAACAAAGTGTGTGCAAGTGAATGGGCAAGCCACAGGAGGCGTGGTTGTGTTGGCGGAGTAGTTACCGGTGCGGGATCCCTCGCGCGACGCGCCTAGGTCGGCGTCCACTGTCACCTCCTCCACCGAGCCTACGCCCGCGCCCGCCTCCTGCGCCACACACCATCCTGTAACATTTCAAACATTACACATTGGCTACAACAAACACAATGCAAACTACGGTTTGTGGGCATACCAACCGACTACCGCAGAAAATTCTAGTCGCAGCAAATGGACAAATTAAATCTACGAAAGTACGAAGATTTTCTAAACTTTTAATAGGCTGTTACATTTTCATAATTTAATGATAATATATGTCTTTCATAAAACACAAGAAACTTAATCATTTACTACCAAAATCAGTAAAATAAATAGACGCGCTACGTAGACAAAACAACTCACCTGCAAGTAACAGGACGCCGACTACTAACAAATTAAAATACTTCATCGTATTCCAAGACCTAACAACACGATCTAAGTTGAGTTCTTCCCAGAATAGATTTTCACAAACTGGAATACACTAAACAAGAACCTCTCGGCGGTCCACGTTCACTAAAAGCGTGTGAACCACAGAGTACTTTTTACAGGTGCTGTGCTAGCTCTGCTTGCTTTTCCAAAATGAGTTTAGGAAGTAATTTGACGTTTCACATTAGTTACAAGTCGCTTCCTATTGGTAAGATAATATCGAGTAATAACAGATGGACAAATAGCATACACACACGCCAAATTATCAGCAAATAGTAGATAATGAAATACAAATGTCGTTATTTCATTGGTCGACAGTATTCAACAGTGTTATTCTGCGTCAATAAAGATTTACAAGAAATCATAGAATACACACGAAGGTAACCATAGAGTAGTGGATATTCTCATCAACTACAGTCCTACCAACTTATCTGTGAACTGAAAGAGGACGGCACCGTCGATTCAGTGTTGCTAATTAATATAAGGTGCCCAAAATTGAGTAAGTTTTCAAGAAGGGAATTTCACATTAGACATAATCGTTTTATAAGAATTACAGTTTAAAAAAATTAAAAACAATGATACCTATATAAAAATAATAAAATAAATAAAAAGAATTTGATCATTTACAGTTACGTAGGTACGCTAACAGTTTAGTCCCTCAGCAATAAACAATGGCTTTATCTAAAAAGTAATCCAATGAAGTGGAAATTCAGCAGATAAAATGTTCCACGGGGGGGATACAACTTTCATTTTTAATGCGAAGTTAAGTAGGTACCTACCCTGCAAGAGGTACCTGGATGTCTAGCATTTAGTTATGACCGTACCTAACCCTTTTTTATTTTTTTTATTTGACTAATTATAATTAGCAGTGGTACCTAGTGGTAGTGTACTCGTAGTGTAATAAAAAAAAACAAATTGCTTTACAATAATTTATTGAAAACCAGGTTTACAGTAATTGTGATCTTTAGATGAACCTGCATACACAGCTTCATCCTGGTTGTGAGGCCATACTCCGCTTATTTCCGTACCACTATCATCATTATCACTATCGCTTTCGGTTTCAGTGTTACTTACCACTTCTATAATAAAACGTTTATCTAAATACAAATCATGTTCTATTATGATGATAAAATAAATTTTAGTAGAAATTTGAAATCTGGCAGGTTAGTTGGCTCACTCACTTAGCAGGTTACCTAATAGATGTACGTTACCGTTACGCTAACCTGCAGCAAGAATAGAAACGAATATTTCGTGGACTTAAATAATTAGTTAAGTATCGGGTAATTTATAACAAGAAAGTTGACAACAGTAACCTGTCGCTGCCGAAATTCGTTTGTATATTTGATTAAATGGAATAATCGGAGACCCCACCCGAGCTTCTTCTTCAAAAATGGTTTTAACCTTTACAATAATGTTTCGAGCATCACTTTTAATAGCTTTCGGCATATTTAACTTTATAAATTCAGCAATATCACGACAAAACAACCAGAGAACCCGAATGTAGTAGACACTGACAATCGAATGACATTTCAACATGACGGCCGTAGTTAAAATTTTCGCCATTTCACAGATAAGTTGGTAGGAGTGTAGTCATGACCTCAGACAGAGCCAGCAGAAGCCCTACATAAAAAAAAGGGGTTGTTGTTGGTAAGCATTTGTGAAATTGTAATGGTATCGAAAAAAAGAGATTGTGGCTTTACTTCCGATTTTGGCGATGCACTAAAATATTTTTTTGCCGTTTTATGTACGTAACATACTGTTGTCCTTGGATTCTTACTTTATGTACTTACTAATTCCATGGGGACTAGACAACGTGTTGACGGTGACACTAGTACACTCAATGACAACTAGCACAGAGCAAGCAACAACTAGTGACTTTGATTCTCGCCACGGTGTTCTTGGTTAGCACGTGTGTTTAGAATTTTTATCCGTTTTTTAGTGTTTGTTGATATTTTAGTGACTTGTTTTAATATTAGTGTGTTGTTCTTGTGTTCGTAAACAGGTCTGTATTGTAATTTGTCCTATTTTAAACTCTTTTATCCAACATGGATGAAAATAAACCCCCCGATCCTGATCCCCCCGACATTTCAGTTTTTTCATCTCCTCTTTCCCCAAATCCACTATCGCAATTTGCGGACGTTGTATGTAGTGTTACAGAGATGGATATATCAACCCCTCAATCCCAGTTCAGTCAATCTTCCCGTAAGCGTCCCGGTAACGAAGATATTTTCACACCTACCCCCCCAAGCAAACAAATGAAAAGCCAAATTGGACGTGCCAAATATTCGGCAATAGATAAGGCACCTTATATCGTCCACGTCTCCCGTTTTGACAACCAACTTAACTCAGGCACCTCCTTACATCCAGTTACTTTTTGGTAAGTTTTTAATGACCCACAACATTGCGAACATAGTTCGTGGTGGGGTTAATAGGGTTGGTAGAAACCGCGTTTCTGTAGAGTTCTTGTCCCCTCAGGATGCCAACTCTTTCTTGGTTAATTCTTTGTTAGCCAAGTACAGTTATACTGCTTCTATCCCTACATTCAACATTACAAGGATGGGAGTAGTTACAGGTGTTCCCTCAGATATTTCCGAAGATGAAGCAATGTCATATTTGTCAGCCCCCTCAGGTTGTGGGCAAATTCTTAAAGTGCGTCGAATTAATAGAAAAGTCCATAAGGACGGGGATAATGAATGGAAACCCACTGAAACTTGTGTGATCACATTCGATGGACAAGTCTTACCCAAAAGGATCTTCTGCTGTTACACATCCCTTCCCGTTGAACAATACATATATCCCACCATCCAATGTCGAAAATGTTGTAGATTTGGTCATGTGGCAAATGTATGCAGGTCAAAACCACGCTGCAGTAAATGTGGCCACGATCACCCAGGTGATGGTTGCAACATTTCTGAGGGCGAGGCCTTCTGTATTCTGTGTTCGGGTAATCACTTCGCTAATAGCAGGTCATGCCCCGAGCATGGTAGACAGAAAGCCATTAAGACCGTTATGGCTGAGAAATCTATTCCGTATGCTGAAGCTAGCAAATGCATTCCAACAGTTTCCCGCAACTATGCAAACATCACTAAAACTCCGATTTCTCAGTCTTATCGAAAGACAGTAACTCTTAAACCCTTGGGTTTAAGAGTTAATGGGGAAAGGGGGGCATGGGTCTTGACCCATGCCCCCCTTTCCCCATCTTATGACTATGCTGCTCATCAGCAGATAATTCGTTCCCCCCAACTTTCACAGCCTAATGGCTGCGCTCTCAATAGTAATAATGTCTCTTCTAATAATAGTACTTCCTCTATTATTGAACTTCTTATAAAACTCTTACCTATTGTTATTTCTTCTTCTACTTCTAATTCCCAATCACCGTCCAACGTTGCCGACCAACTTATAACTCTTCTCTTAGATATTAGAAATGGCGTCTCGCCAAGTATTCCTACAGTGGAATGTGAGGAGCGTGTGGCATAAAAAGCACGACCTCATATTTCTTTTAAATAAGTACAAGCCATTGGCTTGTTCCATAGCTGAGACTTGGCTTACTCCAAGTCTTAGCTTTCGAATGCCACATTTTAACATTTTCAGATGTGACAGACCTGATGGCTATGGAGGTTCGGCTCTCTTAGTCAACAATCGGGTCCCACTTTTGCCCTTTCCTTTGCCTTCACTTACGGGTGATATGAGTATTGCCACGGGAACGGTTGAGGGCATCACAGTGTTTTCCATTTATATTGCACATCCTCACCAAGATTTTTTAAACATTTTGAAAGATTTTTTTTCTAATGTTCATGGTCCAATACTGGTCATGGGTGACTTTAACTGCCATCATTATAGATGGGGGTCTGAACGCTGATGCCTTTGGTGTGGCTCTAGTTGATGTTTTGGATGAGTTGGATCTCTGCGTTTTAAACAATGGTTGCTCAACACGACGATGTCTGCCAGGACAGCAAAAGAGTTGTGTAGACCTTACATTATGTTCGGTTGAGTTAGCAGCATCGACTCACTGGGAATGCACAACCTTTACGCATGGTAGTGATCACTACCCTATAGTCATATCTTTGCTCAATAAATCTTATTTAGAAAAAACTTCCCCTCCACTTTTGAAATATAACCTGTCCAAACCAGATTGGACAAAATTTGTATCATTACTGGAGGATAAAATTGATGTTCTTCCAAATTTAAATTCAACTTTTGTAGATCCTTCTGGTCACTGCCATGCCAAGAGCTGTTATGAGGGTTTTGTAACAGCTATGACCTCCAGTGCAGATGCTTGCTTTCCATTGAAAAACAGTGCCTGTAACAAAATCCCTTCACCTCCGTGGTGGGATCCAGAATGCACTTCGGCGATCAGGGATAGGGACGAGGCCGAGGTGTGCTACAATACAGATATGAGCACTGAAAATCTGTTGTCATACTGTCAGCTTAATGCAAGAACCAAACGTTTTCTTCGTAAAAAGAAACGCACGGGTTGGGTTAAGTTTTGCACCTCCTTATCTCCCTCTACTCCAGCTTCAGTTGTCTGGAAAAATATCAATAGATTTAGACGTGGATGTTCCCCATCAATCTCTTCACCAATCACTCGGGAAACAGCTGAACATTTTTTTGACAAAATAGCACCTTCATATGTTCCACTCTCATCTGAATGTCAAAACCCGCCCCTACATAATGTAGCAGAGGATCCTTTTGATGCGCCATTTACTTTGGAGGAATTAAATATGGTGCTCAAACACGTCCGGGACTCAGCTCCTGGTATTGATGGTGTGCCATATTCTTTTATAACCCATTCCGGCGAAAAGGCTAAAATCTACTTTCTAAATATTTTAAATTTTTGTTATATTCATGGTTGGATCCCAGACAAGTGGAAAATACAAATTATTATTCCTCTGTTGAAACCAGGTAAACATGCAGATGATCCGAATGGCCTTAGGCCAATTGCTCTATCTTCAGTCCTTGTTTAAGACTTGATTATTTGTAAAGCTTCCTGCGTGCTCGATAGATGGCGTTGGCGTCTAATTAAAAGTCGCTATGGTTTCGTTACCGCAAATAGTATAAGCAAACAGTTTTTTTTTAAATAAAGTAGCTATCATATCAGATCAGTACACAGTGGTTTTATTTACTACTCTCACTAGTGTACCTTAAGGTCAACCTTCCCCAAATACCCTCCGGTATTTAACATTGGTCCTACGAGCCGGGTAATTTGGACAGGTTTTGAAAGAAGCGTAGCCACCGTTGGCCGCTTCTCCGGTCCGTGTACTTGCAGTGGATCGCTGCAGCAAGGTACACGGTTCTCCGCACTAGCTTCGCCCAGCATTGGCGGGTGAGCTGATTCAGCTTTGGCGGACGAGTTCAAGAAGTGGCCGCAGAGGGCGCCACTCGCAGATCAACACTTCACTAGGTGACGCAGGCGCAGCCAACAGCAGCAACAGGACGCGACGTCAAAGGTGACGTCACGAGCAGTTCAAATAGCGACCACAGAGGGCGCCACTTGCAGGTTGAAATCGGTGGTTTGTGTGAAGTACAGTTTTGTGAGTACATTTTATTTATTTTTCTCGTCCACGAATTGGACAATCGGCCGAGGCAAACGATTTTAAACTCTATTCCAACGACAAATTAAACTTGAAGAAATAGTGAAGAAGTTTCGACTTAGAAAATTATTTCGTGATCTTGGACTTGTAAAATTTTAACAATATTTTTAAATTTGGAAAACTTTGTTAGTATATTTGTGTGCATGTTAGAATTAGGACTTAGAATATTTTAATTTTAAAGAAAACAGGGGAACGGGGAACCTATACCCGATTTCCACCAGATTTTGTGTTTCCAAAACACTTGTAAAATATTAAGTTGTCATTTGGGATTTGTATTATTCTGTTTAATAAAATTGTACAACTTAGAAAGTTTTTGTCGGATGTTATGAACTTATAAGTTTGCAACACTCAGAAATTTTGCATATTTTATCTCTTTTAGAAAAGGTGTTTTTCATTTTGTATTTTTATATTAATTTTATCAACTTATACATTTGTTGTGTTTATAAAAATTTAGTCAAGGTCAAATCTATTGAAACGCATGTTATTTATTTATTAAGTACCTAAAGGCAATTATAAAAATGGATGGAATAATTAACGTTTTAAAGGATCAACAGAATGTTATCACAAAGGGATTGACAAATTTTAAAAAATGTAGTAAAGATAGAATAACGCCAGAATACATAGAAACAAGGCAAGAATTATTGGAAAGAGATTGGGCATTGTTTAAAGAAAACAACACAAAATTATATGAACGCTATAAAGCAGAGGATATAGTACAGAAAGTGGTTGATATTTATGACGCGACAGAGGACACTTATATTATTTACAAAAGTTTGATGAAAACAGCTCTTAATAAAATTCGGTTAGCTAAGGATTCTGAACACCAAACCGATAATGCTTCAACTAGTTTAAATAAATCAAGTAGTTCTTTTGTTAAATTGCCCAAAATATCCATTCCAATATTCTCAGGAAAATATGATGAATGGACAACATTCCATGATCTTTTTACATCATTAGTACACAAAAATGATACTCTAGATAATGTGCAAAGGCTCCATTATTTAAAAGGTCACCTTTCTGGCGAAGCAGAGCAATTGATACGTCATACTCCTATAACTGATGTCAATTATATTCAGTGCTGGACTCAGTTACAGAAGCGTTATAGCAATAAGAAATACTTAACAAATTGTATTCTTAGGAGGTTGTTCGGTCAAAAACGTATGCAGGTGGAATCAGCTACAGCTTTGAAAGAGTTGCTTGATACCACGTGCGATTGTCTTAATGCGTTGAGTAATTTGGCGATAAACGTGGGTACATGGGACGTCATTATCATACACATTGTTACCTTTAAATTAGACAACGAAACGCGTAAACAATGGGAGCTTAGTATTTGCAACAATGACTCCAACAATGACTTACCAACTTTCGAGCAATTTAAAACTTTTATAGAAAATCGGTTTCGTGCATTAGAGTGTTTAGAGCCTAAGAGGGCACCAGTTTATCAGGGCAACAACAATAATAAAAGTTCATTTGCTCATACTCCAAAGGCAATGTTGGCTACGAGTTCATCAATACAATGTGAATTCTGCTCAGAAGGACACAAACTTTGTTTCTGCAAGAAATTCTCAAAACAGACAGTTGAAGTTAGACGTGATTTTGTTGCAAAAAATAAAATATGCTTCAACTGTTTAGGCGGCAATCACATTGTTTCTGAATGCAGAAAACCTACCACATGTAAGGTTTGTAAAAGGCGCCATCATTCGCTGTTGCATTTAGGTCAGGAGTCGGACAAAAGAGACCAACCTTCGACATTATCGACTATCGACAGTGTTAGTTCACCTAATACTACTCCGATTGTTTCTTGCCTGTCGACAGGCAATATTCCCAAGCCTAGACAGGTTTTATTAGCCACAGCGCTAATAAAAGCCGAGTCACGCTCTGGTGAATTTCAGACTGTCCGAGCCTTGCTCGATCAGGGTTCGCAGGCATGTTTTGTAACAGAGGCCGTAGTTCAGCTACTCAACCTGAAAAAAATCCCTATTCAAGGAACTATTTCAGGCCTTGGTGGTAATAGTTCAACCATGGCAACGTACATGGTACATTTGAATATCCAATCTCGGGTAGATTCAAATTTTAATCTTAAAGTTAATGCTTACGTACTAAGTAAAATAACATCGTACTTACCTGAGAGTAGAGTCGACGTTACCTTTGATTGGTTAAGAGTTAATAATCTGCAGCTTGCAGATCCACAGTTCAACACTCCTAATAAAATAGATGTTTTACTAGGCGCTGATGCTTACAGCTGCATTATAAAGGCAAGCATATTTAAGAGTCCGTCAGGTACTCTGATTGCTCAAAGCACTACGTTAGGGTGGATCCTATCCGGTGCAATTAGTAGGGACACATCTAAAGGTTCATCTAAAATTAATGTGTTGCATGCACAAGTTAATGAAGATGAAATATTAAAGAAATTTTGGGAAATTGAAGAGCAAAATAGTTCAAGGAAAATGCTAACACCTGAAGAAAAGAAGTGTGAAGAGTTTTATACTAAAACTACAGTAAGGGACAGCAGTGGAAGGTACGTAGTGAGACTACCTTTCCGCGATGACAATCCCTCTTGTAAAGGTGGAAGCTCTCGTGCTATCGCTGAAAAAAGATTTAAGTCATTAGAAAAAAGACTAGAAAGAAATACAGATCTAAAGAAAAAGGACAAGCAGGTAATAGAAGAATATTTACAACTAGGACACATGAGGCAGATAGACGAGAATGATAAGAATAAGGAAGTGGCGGTATACTTACCTCACCATGCTGTAATCCGGGAAGACAAAACTACCTCGAAGGTACGTGTTGTCTTCAACGCGTCCGAGAAGAACAACAATGGAGTCTCACTCAATGACACGTTGATGGTGGGACCTACATTGCAGTCTGATTTAAGACACACAGTGTTAAGATGGAGACTTCATCCCATAGCACTGGTAGCGGACATCGTCAAAATGTATCGCCAGGTCAGGATTTTGGAAGAAGACACAATGTTTCAGCGCATATTATGGCGAGACAGTCCTGACACTAAAATCAAGGATTACGAGCTAGTAACGGTTACCTTTGGTACGGCATCAGCACCATACCAAGCAGTTAAAACCCTACATCAAGTCGCCTACGATGAAGGTAAAAGTTACAATCTCGCTGCCGATATGGTTCTGAACTGCTTCTACATGGACGACTTGATGACCGGTTGTAATAACGTAGAAGCAGGACTGGAAATCTACAGGCAAATGACAGCGTTATTAGCAAAGGGTGGATTCACGCTCCAAAAATGGAACAGTAATATCCAAGAAATAGTAGACAGGATACAGGAAATAGAAAGTAACCAATTGAAAGGACAAATAGATCAAATTAAGACAATGGACAACACGAATAAGGACAACACAAATAAGCACAAAATCATACAGGACATAAAACAAGCAATAGAGTACAACCAACCAAAGAAACTAATAGAACACAAAGAAAATGAAGTAGATATAAAATTAGATAGTACCATCAAAATTCTAGGACTTACCTGGAACCGCACCGCAGACACCTTCCAGTACACGGTGAATCTCCCGTCATCGACCACAGCACCTGTGACTAAAAGATCCATTATTTCTGTGATAGCACGACTTTTTGATCCATTAGGCTGGTTAGCCCCTAGTGTGATTTTAGCGAAAGTATTTATCCAGAAATTGTGGCTTGCAGGTGTGGGTTGGGATGAGGAGCTAACCAACGAATTAAAAAATGAATGGAGATCATATCGTGAAGAATTGTTACTACTCACCAAGGTTCGGATTCCTCGTTGGCTTGGCACCAAGTCGAACGACTATCTGGAACTTCACGGTTTTAGTGACGCATCCAAAACAGCGTACTCAGCTGTGATTTACTTACGTATTGTAGACGCAGATGGCAATGTAGAAGTGTCGTTGCTGGTTGCTAAGACCAGGGTTGCACCAGTAAAGCAGATAAGTATTCCGCGGTTAGAGCTCTGCGGAGCAGTCTTGTTGTCACAGATACTGTCTCAAACATCTGAAGTCTTGAGTATCTCCCAAGACAAGGTCAAAGCGTGGACGGATTCCACTGTGGTGTTGGCCTGGATAAATAGCCACCCAAGTAAATGGAAGACGTTTGTGGCCAATAGGACGTCTGAAATATTGACCTCTATGAAAGCGTCGCAATGGTTTCACGTTCCAACTAAAGAGAATCCAGCAGACTGTGCCTCTAGAGGGATACTTCCCGGTTCACTGCTAGAACACGATTTATGGTTTTCTGGACCATCGTTTCTTAAATTACAAAACGTAGTTTACAAAAGGTCAAATAATTATTGCAGTACCGATTTAGAAGAGTCGGCAAAGGTATATGTAGCGATCATTCCAAACTGTTCCTTCTTCGATCAATTTTCCAAGTTACGAACATTAGTTAGGATTGTTGCGTACTGCCGAAGATTTTTAAAGGAGAACAAAACATACAGGAAGGGATATTTACAAAAAACAGAGTTAGACGCTGCACTCGAATGTTGTATTAGGAAAACACAGGAAGAACTATTTGCAACAGAATATAAGGAAGTAAAGGACAAAGGCTATATACAGTCAAAAACAAGTCCATTAAGGTCACTCTGCCCCTACCTCGATGATAAGGACATTCTGAGAGTTAGAGGTAGACTGGAGAAATCAGAACTAAGCGAACAAATGAAACATCCGATAGTCCTGCCTCACTCCAGTCATCTAACTCGGCTAATCATAGCTGACGCATATCATAAAACCCTTCACGGGGGTCCTGATAAATTATTTGAGGACAGCCTACTGGATTATAGGGGTCAGAAATGTGGTCAAACACCATGTCATGAAGTGTGTGACATGTGCCAGGCAAAGAGCCAGTACTAAAAACCAATTCATGGGTTCCCTACCAGCTGTTCGGTGCACCCCAGCTCGACCATTTTTGCATAGCGGGGTTGATTATGCTGGTCCAATTAATGTGAGGACAACGAAAGGTCGTGGCCACCGTTCATACAAAGGCTATATATGCCTGTTTGTATGCATGGTCACTCGTGCACTGCATTTAGAAGTAGTGAGTGACATGAGCACTCAAACCTTTTTAGCAGCGTTTAGACGTTTTGTCTCGAGACGAGGTCATTGTGCCAAACTGTGGAGTGACAATGGCACCACGTTCGTAGGTGCCTCCAGGGAGTTGCTGCAGTTGACAGCTATCCAATCGTCCATAGCCGAACACCTCGAAGCGAATGGTACGGAGTGGCACTTCATTCCTCCTCACAGTCCCAACTTTGGCGGACTTTGGGAGGCAGGAGTGAAGTCCACAAAGTTCCATTTGAAACGAGTGATCGGTGAAGCGACTCTCACATTTGAAGAACTGACGACACTCCTCAGTCAGGTCGAAGCGTGCTTGAACTCGCGACCTATGAGCACAATTAAGGTTGATGATCCTGGTGAACCGTTGCCATTAACACCTGGACATTTCCTAATTGGAGAGCCCTTAGTGAATGTACCAGATAACAAGTACGAAGATTCGAATGTTAATTATTTATCACGCTGGCAATTCGTTCAACGAATGCTTCAGTCGTTTTGGAGACGTTGGTCTCACGAATATCTCGTTACTTTGACGAATCGTTACAAATGGTCTTCTCAAGTTGCTGAGCCAAAAATTGGAGACATTGTGCTAGTGAAAGAAGACGACTTGCCGCCAAGTCGTTGGTTGATGGGTAGGATATTACAAAAACATCCTGGGGATGATAACATCACCCGTGTCGTCACATTACGCACCAAATCCTCAACAATCAAAAGACCAACATCCAAAATATGTATTTTACCCGTAGTCGAATAAGAAAGTTGAATTGTTTTTATTGTTTACATAATTTATTAAACCATGTTTGTTACAACTAATTTACACTTTTTGTCTTATGATTAATTTATACAACCATTTTTACAACTTTAGATCAACTGTGAAAAATCAAATAATACACATATTTTGTTTTTTTTACACCTGTTATAATTTTTATGCAAATTTGTGTAACAACATGTATGTATAATGTATGCAACTTTAGCTCTAAGTTATTGTAACATTCATATTAGCCACTACGAATTGAGTGTTATAGTTATATATGAACCATAGCTTGACGATTTCAGTTTAAATTATTTTCTCATGTAGTACAAAGTTTAGTTCAACTTGCTTTTGCAATGTGCCACTTTAGTTCAGTTTAGAAGGACATTCCGTCAATAACGTCCTTGGTGGGCGGTATGTTTAAGACTTGATTATTTGTAAAGCTTCCTGCGTGCTCGATAGATGGCGTTGGCGTCTAATTAGAAGTCACTATGGTTTCGTTACCGCAAATAGTATAAGCAAACAGTTTTTTTTTAAATAAAGTAGCTATCATATCAGATCAGTACACAGTGGTTTTATTTACTACTCTCACTAGTGTACCTTAAGGTCAACCTTCCCCAAATACCCTCCGGTATTTAACAGTCCTAGCCAAATTACTGGAGCACCTTATTAAAAACCGTCTCGAGTGGATAGTCGAATCGAGAGACTTACTGCCGAATCACCAATTTGGTTTTAGAAAAGGACTTAGTACAATGGACAGTGTTGGTACTTTAGTTGCGGATATCCGCTTAGCTTTTTCCAGAAACGAATCCGTAGTTGCCACCTTCCTTGACATCTCCTCTGCGTATGACAATGTACTTCTTCCCGTACTCAGGCAAAAACTGCAACAGCTGAGTCTTCCGGCTAAGATGATACAATGCATATGTGAACTACTGTTGTCCCGCTCCTTGGTTCTGAGAGTCCAGGGTGAGGAATTCGATGAAAGGCAGACATGGAGGGGACTCCCACAAGGCTATGTCCTCAGTCCCATACTCTACAATTTATACACGTGCGATATTGGGTCCTGCCTAAATAACAATTGTCAGATGTTACAGTATGCCGATGACATTGTTCTGTATGTGACAGATTCCTCCATGGTTGACGCTGCGTCATCTTTGTGCCTCTCTCTGGATTCATTGAACCAATGACTGTTAAGCCATGGGCTGTCATTATCTGCACCAGAGTTTGGCAGTTATTTTCTCTCGCAAAAGATTCATTCCACATATTTCTGTGAACATTTTAGGCCAAAATATTCCTATAGTTAGTAAAGTTAAATTTTTAGGCGTTATTTTAGATTCAAAATTAACTGGCAAATATCACATAAATTTTCTTGTTCAAAAATGTGAAAGAATAATTTCAATTTTAAAAGTTCTTGCGGGTGTTTGGTGGGGTGCTCACCCCTACACCATGAAATTAGTTTACAATGCCTTAGTTCGTAGTGTTTTAGACTATGGAACATATCTTCTGATTCCTTGCAACAAAGGTGCTTTGGCTGGGCTGGATAGAATTCAGTCCAAATGCCTTCGAATCATCTCAGGTTGTATGAAGTCCTCTCCCGTTAACGCATTGCAAGTCGAATGTGCTGAACCTCCACTAGCCCTTAGACGACAATATTTGGCCTCCCGTTTTGTGTCTAGATTAATATGTAGATCTTCCCATCCTCTCAAAGGCAGACTGAACGAGTTAGATGTCATATGAAGAAGATCAAATTACTGGAAAAATAAAGAAGTCCCCTTAATCCTAAAATCCTTTCGACTAATTCTAAATTTAGTAAGCCCAATCGTCCAGTATCCCCGATTACCCCTTTTCAATTTTGATTATGAAGTTTTAAGATATACCCCAAACATTTTCTTTAATATCGGTATATTCAAAAAATCCCCATCAGCGAATTTGGCTTTCAATGCGGTGGTGGGCGAGCGATGGACTGGTTTTCAATTATTTTTTACTGATGCTTCGAAACTATCCGATCTTAGTCACACTGGCGCTGCGGTCTATTACCAAAGCTCCAAAATAATCTTGCAGTTTAAATGCCCTAAGGAGTCTTCTGTATTCACTGGCGAGTGTGTGGCTATATTGGAAGCCTGTCTTTTTATTGAGTCACACCACAATATTGAGAAAGCCGTTATTTTTACAGATTCCCTTAGCTGTTTGCAAGCCTTAGTCCAAAATCCATTTAAAAGAAAATTGCACAGTTCCCTTATTTTAAAAATAAAAAAATCTTTATTTTCCTGCGCTAGTAATGAAAAAAGATGTTCAGTTAGTTTGGATACCTAGTCATTGTGGCATTAAGGGTAACGAATGTGTTGATGCTTTGGCTAAAGATGCTTGTTCATCTTTATCGTCAGATCTCACGCACAATACCTATCAGGGTTACGACCTATTGTCCCTTCCAAGACTGAATCTGCAGTGTTCCTGGCAGGAGCAGTGGAATATGTCCAGCAAAAAGAAAGGCAGTTTTTTTTTATGCAGTGCAACCGACAATAAAACCAAAACCGTGGTTTTTCAGTCACAAAAAAGTATCAAAAACTGTTATTTCCGTTCTCTGTAGAATCCGCTTAGGTTTTTGTTGCACTCCCGTCTTTTTACACAAAATCCGTGTCCGTGACTCCTCTCTCTGCGAGTGCGGGTTGGACGAGGGCACCCTGGATCATATATTTTTTGAATGTTCCAACAACATCCCACCTCTAGATCTGTATAGCCGTCTCCTTAAATTTAAGATTCCTCTTCCCATTAATTTCCCCTCCCTTTTAACGTATCCGTCTCCAGAACTGCTTGTGGCGCTGATGATTTTCATCCGTCACAATAATATAAAATTATGACCAGTCTCCCAAAAATATTCTGTCTGTGTGGATGTGGTATTATATGTTTTTAAATGTTCTAACAATAATTATAATATTTATGTAATTTTCTTTATTTTGTTTGTTTCAGTCCAGTACTAACCCCACAAGTTGCTCAACTGTATCATCGATGATTTTTACTATTTTTTATATTTATTATTTTAACAATACACACTTGCTTTTCCAAATTCACTTTAGACATTGGCAGAATAGTCGACATCGGCTTTGCTTGCCATAACAAAAAATAGAATAGAATAGAACTAGTGACTGACAGCCATGCCATTTTTGTAATTTGTAAAATGTAAACAATAATTCTGAATTTTTGACTCATACTCACTCTACGACTACATCTAAAATTTATCCTTTCCGCTGGTGTTGTCAAAACGTTGTGTTCCCAGAAATTAAATAGATTATTTATTTTTGTACAAAAATAAAAATGGAAATCGGTACCTCTCCTCGAGTCACAAGTTCTCGAAAACGAATTACATACAAGCCCAGTGGATGGCGCGTCCATCAGTTTGAAATATGGAGTGGCGAGTTGGTATGCAGAGCTGTGGCGTTGCGCGTGTCCGGCGCTCTGCTGCTGTGGGTGGGTGGCAGCGGTGCAGCGGATCTTACCGAGGTAGCTCTGGGCATGCCGGCTACCGAGGACGGTGGAGGCCGCGCCGCACTGGCCAGCACACTGCTGGGCGCGGAGGGTGCAGCGGCGGCGCTGGCTCTTCGGCTGTCCGCGGCGCTAGCCCGTCCCGTCTACGTGTGCAGCGGGCTTGTGTTCGACCGCTTTACGATGCCGCTTGTTGAACGTGGACTAATCACAGAAATTAAAAGCAGGCCTGAATGCTTTTAATAGTTTAGTTCTTGTAAACTTATTGATCTACTGTCAAATCAAAACGCATTAGAAACCAGGAGCAGATAAACTTGAAAGCGTTAATACTTGTGATTGCCTGTTCCTCAGAATGTGCCTATGCTATGCTGATGAAACTATTTTATCCCTCGTTTAATATAATAAACAGTGGAGGAGCCAAAATGTCTATGTACTTTCTCTCCAGGTGGTAACTAAATATGAATGATTGTGCGCAGGACAGGAAACAGGAGATTGTGTGAGACACAATGTGTCTCAGTAGCTCTGGAAGGTTTTACTATCAATTTGTTACATTTATCAGAAATACATCAGCTATCTAATAGCATAACACATTTTCGTAAATGATTAAGACTAATCTGTTTCATTTTGACAGTTCAACAACATTCATTGTGTTATTTACGTTGTTGAGCAGATATTTTTTCGAACTTGTGAAGTTATGGATTAGCAATCTGTTTCAAAATGATTTGGATTGTGATTTATGATGTATTATGCAATTAGGGTGCAGGTGCATGTGAAACATTATAATAATAATAAAAATTGTGAGGGCATTATTGTAGTATTCCTCTAGTTTTTATTCTTGAAAAATTGTTTAATGTGCATAACTATTCAAGTTTGTATTGTAGAAAAAGTGATTAATCTTGGGTGCAGTGTTTTCATCCTTCTATAATAGTGGTACAATATAAATCACTATAATAGCACCAGTCCTTGTTTATGCATTACTCTCAAAAGGAAGGTGACTACCATGCTCTATATTAAATTCGTATCAGCCTGTTAATATTCATCTGCAGGGTATGTTCTCTTAAATAGTAGTAATCTATTTAGCTTTATTTAGTATATGTCGCATGGAAGTCAGACGGACCGATTATAGTGACAAGTTTGTATTTCTTGACACCAACATTTTTGTTGAAACGCTGAAATCAACTAGGGGTAGGTACTGTGTATCTGCCTGTTAGTTTTAGACACATAATAGCACGGCTATTAGCTTTTTATATAAACTCAGACATAGTAGTATGTCGAAGTCTTGTGTTATTAACACCATCAAGATTAGTAATAGTACTAATAGCTCAAATGCTATAAATATTTATACAAATTGTACGAAGGAGGCTCCATGTACCTCACTCACTATGAGCTCACTGCCTTGTGATGACATTGAAGTCTTGGGGTCAACTCCGGATTTAAACTAGTTTGTAAGACAACAGAAGGTACCAGTAAGAATATTCTTATAACTAACAACAACAACAAGGTGTCTTCTGGCTCTAAAATAAGTTTTTACCAAAAAGGAGATGAGCAGAATGCCTTGAAATTATTTCATCAAAATATTCAAGGTATTTCTTCAAAATTATTAGAAATTGAAATGTTTTTAGAAAAAACAAAGTTTGATATTGTTTGTTTTACTGAGCATTGGTTAAAGGATTACCAAATGCTAATTAATTATGTCAACTATAGTATGGGCAGTTCTTTTAACCGTAAATCTATGCTACGTGGAGGATCTCTAATCTTGGTAAAAAATTGTTTAAAATTTAAGCAACGTAATGACATAGTTTGTTTATCAGTTGAACATTGCATCGAACTGTCCTGTGTTGAGCTGGATAAGCATGTTGTAGTGTGCGTGTACAGACCCCCTAATTATCAGAACTTTTCTTTATTTGAGTCAATAATGGAAGATGTCGTAGCGAAACTTGCATCCAGTAACAAAGCTGCAATTATTTGTGGTGATTTTAATATTAATATTTTGGAAAATAATTTAAATAGCAGTAGATTACTAAGCCTTTTTTAAATCGTTCAATTTAAGTATTTAATATTTTTACAGAACCGACTAGAATAACTCCAACTTCTGCTACTTGTATCGATAATGTCTTCTGCGATTGTGATTATTTAGCTAAAGCCATTGTAAATTATTTGCCGTCTGATCATAGTGGAGAGTAACTTTTAAGTTCAAAACACCTTTGCAAAAAGTACAAATACAATTTCGACCAATAACAACTGGCAAATTAAATAGATTCAATAGTACCCTAAATAATAAATTAAACATTCTGAGCCTTAATATGGTCAATGCAAATCAATTGTATGAGGATTTCTTTTCAGTAGTCGACACTGAATTCAATAAAACTTTTGAAAAGAAAACAAAAAATATTTGCCATCATTTTATATTTAGTGACTGGGCAACTAGAGGTATTAGGGTAAGTAGGGAAAGACTGTTCGAGCTATATGGCCTTAAGCCTTACATTAAAACTGAAACTTTCAGCAAGTAGGTATGTTGCTACATATTCCAAAATTTTTAGAAATACCTGCAAGATAGCTAAAGCCCTGTATATTAGCAACAAGATTAAATCAGCAGAAAATAAAATAAAAACAGTTTGGAAAGTTATAAATAATGAAACGAATAGGAAAAAAATACGAAACACTGAGTACACTTTGGAGACTTCACATGGTGCCATAAGCTCTAACTTAGAAGTAGCTCAAGAATTTGTACGTTTCTTTACTGATATTCCATCTAAAACGACGGAAGCTTTAAATTCTTCACCCGATGTCTCACTTGATTTATTAAGTGCGAACGTTGCAGGCTGCCCGGTTGAATTTCAATTTAAACATATAAACCCTATGATAGTTATAAAAGCTTTTCGGCAAATTAAAATCATATTGACCGAAGATCTATGGGGATTATCTATCAAAGTTTGTACATCCATAATCGAAACTATAGCACCATATTTGGCTTTAATATTTAATTTGTGTGTGGACCAAGGAGTCTTCCCAGATTTAATGAAATACAGTAAGGTAATACCACTTTTTAAATCTGGGGACAGTAAAGACACCAATAATTATAGACCAGTATCCGTGCTCCCGGTATTCAGCAAGGTGTTCGAAAAGGTAATGCTCAATCAAATGCTTAATCATTTTAACACCAACCATGTCTTACACGATCAGCAATATGGGTTCACCAAAGGACGTTGTACGACTGACGCCGGTGTCACCTTATTAAAACACATATTCACAGCGTGGGAGGAGGCCCAAGATGCCATAGGAATTTTTTGTGATCTGTCCAAAGCATTTGACTGCGTAAATCATGAAACCTTACTCTTGAAACTTAAGCATTACGGACTAGGTAAACTTGCGCTTAGTTTGGTAAAATCTTATTTATATGATAGACAACAGCAAGTACAAATTAATGGAATCAATTCACTCGGTTTAAAAGTAAAAAGTGTTCCACAAGGCTCGATATTGGGTCCTTTCCTCTTTTTAGTATATATTAATGATCTACCCCAATTATTAAAAAAACAACCACAAATGGTGTTATTTGCTGATGATACTTCTCTAATTTTTAAGATAAATAGACGTGCATCAAATCTTGACGACGTAAATAACGCCCTACTACAAGTCCAAAATTGGTTCACTGCTAATAATTTAGTATTAAATGGGAAAAAAACTAAATGCATAAGATTTGCTTTACCGAATGTTAAAAGTAGTGATTGTGACATAGTATTGAATAGGGAGAAATTAGAATTTGTCGATAAAACTGTTTTCTTGGGGATTACGCTCGACTCAAGGCTGCAATGGGGTCCTCATTTAACATCTCTTGCAGGACGCCTAAGTTCAGCAGCATATGCTGTGAGAAAAATCCGTCAATTTACTGACGTAGATACCGCAAGGCTAGTCTATTTCAGTTACTTTCAGAGTATCATGTCTTACGGTATTCTACTATGGGGACGGGCTGCTGATATAGAGTCTATTTTTATTCTGCAGAAAAGAGCCATCAGAGCAATATATGGTCTCCGCAGACGCGATTCTCTAAGGGAACTGTTTAAAGATATTAACATCATGACGGTACCTTGTCAATATATATATATGAAAACATCATGTACCTACTTACGTTAGAAAAAATCTAAGTCTTTTCAGTAAAAGAGGTGATAGACACAATTATGGCACTAGAAATAGGGACCAATTAGTTCAACCGGGTTTCAGACTGGCCAAAGTAGACTCAACCTTCATGGGGTACTGTTTAAAATGTTACAATAAAATACCTCCCCACATACTCCAATTGAATTAAAGGAATTTTAAATCTTGTATAAAACGCACACTAAGCTGCCAAGCATATTATAAGTTGGGGGATTACATCGTTGACAAAAATGCTTGGCTCAACGCTGGTCCAGCTCCTCAAGGCGCATAAACTAGTTGATTGGCATTCGAAAATATTGTTGGAGCTACTGAAGATTGTAAGACTATCTTTAGATTGTATAAATTCAATTTCATAGTATTATATAATTGCATAGCGCATGTGTGAGCACTATGTACTTTAAAGCTACCATTTACTGGGTACGTCTTTCATTGACTTGAATGTGCCCTTGCGGCTGAGAGTATGTCATGCTCACTCAAATGTCTCGCTGGTGGTGGCGTGTGTGTTGGATCATTAAGTTCCCTTCAAAATGGTTGAGCTAAATGGTGCTGATCCATGCGTCATGTTCGTGAACGGGCGCCGTCAGTGGGGACTGGTCATCTCTTAGCTGCCAAGGCTTATTTTGAAATTAACACACGACACGGCGGTGCCCCGCCCAAGTCGGGCAGACCTCCACCGTATGCTCCATCGTGTCCTCCGGGCGATCCACACAATGGTAACACCCGGGCGTTTCCTCCCGCTTTATCCTGAACAGGAACCTCCCGAAACAACCGTGTCCGGTGAGGACCTGCGTCAGGCGGAAGGCGAGGACGCCGTGACGCCTCTCTATCCACTCTTCAAAGAGGGGAATTATCGCCGCAATTTTGGCGTGACCAACCGTACCTAACCCCTAACACCAGATTTGACTAATTATAATTAGCAGTGGTACCTAGTGGTAGTGTACTCGTAGTGTAATAAAATAAAAAAATTGCTTTACAATAATTTATTGAAAACCAGGTTTACAGTAATTGTGATCTTTAGATGAACCTGCATACAAAACTTCATCCTGGTTGTGAGGCCATACTCCGCTTATTTCCGTACCACTATCATCATTATCACTATCGCTTTCAGTGTCACTTACCACTTCTATAATAAAAGGTTTATCTAAATACAAATCATGTTTTAAGTATTCTCCTTCTTACCTGTGACGTGTTTACAATGCTGTGCCCACTCATGAACTGTAATAGTGTCAAAAGTTTCTCTAACTAGGCGGGGAATTTCAGCATTTTTGTGCTCAATATTTACATCAGCAACTTTTCTTTTCATTGTATTCCATATGAGTTCAATGGGATTGAGATCACAGTGATAAGCATTTGTGTCTATTATCTTCTAATTTTTTTTCAATCGCATGTACAGGTTCAGGCTTGTTTCTCTTAATTATTTCTAAAAGCTGAGGTTTAGTCAAATTCTCTCCTTAGTCAATTTTATTTTGGGTCAACCATAATTGCATATCTTTTTTTAAGGAATTCGTATTTGGGCCTTTATTCACACAATTATCTATTATGGATGGCTCTCGTAAATTAGGCACAAGTTTTTCAATAACCCACTTTTTAAAGTTGGTACTATTCATCTCGTCATGATAATCACCACTTTTTGTGTTTGTTTTAAACACATGTAGTGCATTTGTAACAAATCCAGTATCTCATTCCACATGAACAATAATATATCTTTGCCCTTTCGATACAGCGTCCAATACTCCGTCTTCACCCTCTCCTTGCCAACATTTACCCGATGTATGCAAAGAGTGAATATAGGTCTCACCAAAAAAAAATATGGGCCGGGGCTGGGGAGATTTATTATTTTTATCCACTGCATGCAAGTACTTAGTTCTCCAAGGTGATATTTCATTACGCTCCATAAGAACCTTCTGATTCGATTGAGATTTATTAAAACGAAATCCCACCTTGTGAAGCAGCTTTCGCAGACTCTCTCGCTGTCCTGTGTAATTTATATCTGTCTTTAAGACCTCTAGAAGCTTTTTAATAGTAGGGACCTCTTTTTTAGCAGAATAAAATTAATGTACTTTCCTCCATATAACTCCCATGTCAAAATCATCAACATGCACAAATCCACTTTTACGTTTTCTCTCCTTGCCTGGTGTCCGAATTTTTGTACCAGTTTCTTCTGCTGCGTGCCCTTCCTTAACTATTTTTGAAATTAGTCCTTGACTCACACCTGAAATATAAGAAAATAAAATAAATGTTAGTAGAAATTTGAAACCTGGCATGTTAGTTGGCTCACTCATTTAGCAGGTTACCTAATAGATGTACGTTACCGTTACGCTAACCTGCAGCAACAATAGAAACGAATATTTCGTGGACTTAAATAATTAGTTAAGTATCGGGTAATTTATAACAAGACAGTTGACAACAGTAACCTGTCGATGCCGAAATTCGTTTGTATATTTGATTAAATGGAATAATCGGAGACCCCGCCCGAGCTTCTTCTTCAAAAAAGGTTTTAACCTTTAGAATAATGTTTCGAGCATCACTTTTAATAGCTTTCGGCATATTTAACTTTATAAGTTCAGTAATATCACGACAAAACAACCAGAGAACCCGAATGTAGTAGACACTGACAATCGAATGACATTTCAACATGGCGGCCGTAGTTCCAACTTTCGCCATTTCACAGATAAGGTGGTAGGAGTGTACAGCATATCACGCCTATCAACGCCTATAAATACGTAGAATCCATCTTAAGATACGCCAATCCCGATAAGAGTCAAGCGGTCCTCTTCAAGAAACCGAGACTCAAAAAACTTATTAACACGCTCCCCCGACCAATCACCATGTTTGACAAGCCGATCCCCTGGGAGAAGCGAGCCAAATATCTAGGTGTGGTCCTCGATTTTAAACTCACATTCTCCGAGCACATAAAGCAGGCACGCTCGCGAGCCGCTTTCGCTCTCGGTAGGCTCCACTCCGTTCTCAATGCACGAAGCAAATTGTCACTCAGGTGCAAATTGCGTACCTACACGGCGTGCATTAGACCCATTATGACCTATGCGTGTGCCGCCTGGGCACAAGCCAAACCCTACCATCTCCATAAGATGCAGACCCTCCAAAACCGTTTCCTTCGAATGGCGACGGCTTCCCCCTGGTATGTTAGGAACGAGATCCTCCATCTCGACCTTAAAATCCCCACAATAGCCCAATTTCTAAAACGCAATGCAACGCGTTATTTTGATAAAGCCGCAATACATCGCAACCCTCTGGTTGTGAAGGCCGCCAGTTATATTCCCTCTGGAATAAGTAAAATCCGCCGTCCAAGGCATGTTCTCAACGACCCAGATGACCCCATAACCCTCCTCCAGGAGAGCAATAGGGCCACCAGTACAGTAAAGAAACACACACACCGACACACATTCCGACCTCGCCGCAGAGGTCCGCGACCGCGTCCCTCCCGAGTAAATGATACTCCCCCCCGACCCTTGCTCGACGATGCGCCAGCCCGCGTCGAAGCTGAGCCCGTAGTCTTAAATTCCCCGAATAATAATAATCTATGTTTGATCCAGCCTGTCCCATCTTGCTGTCCTCCCCCCAGCGACGCCCTAAGCCGAGGTCCGTACCCCACAGGGGGTGCCCTTAGCGAGCGTTCGCCTAGTTTTAATTAGAATAGTTTATGCCCCTGGCTGGAGGCTTTAAGTGTAGAAGCTTAAGGCAGCCACAGGAAAGTCCGGTTAAGCAGCTACGACCTCCTCAGAGGTTAACTGCGAGATGCCCTATATAAAAAAAAAAAAAAAAAAAAAATTAAGATACGCGTCATTCTACGCCCGGCATCGGTTGCGGACGGTCGTGCGCTACTGTGTTGTTCGTGGAACCAGCCTACCTGCCAAGATTCGTCGCCCCCTGCGACGAGCTCCGTAGTCACCCGACTACCTCCGACCTATTAATTGCTGTCTTTTTCAAGACACAATTAATAAATATTTCTGTATCAGAGTTGTTTCAAAACGTATTCGTCGCGACTTTTTGACCCCTTCTGGGAAAATCCACAGTTTCGTGGTTCTCGGTGGAAACCTATACGGTGCCAACGAAACCGAGAGGGTGTTGCCCCGACTACACCCGCCGAACCCCATCAGGGCTAGGCAGTCAGTTGGACGGGTCCCAGTGTTCGGCCTTGGGGGATCTCCTAGTCGACATTGGTGACAGTTTTCCCTTCACAGCGACACACCTAGTGTCGATCGGGTGTGTCTACACCCGGCACACTAGACTGGTTAGGACCCCGTTGCACATTAAGATAGGCAACGGGCAAAAGCAAGCTTAGGGCTCACCCTAGGTACTCAACCTCCCTGTCTATACCCGACAGGGAGGGTTTTACACATCCCCGGCAAATCCGCCCGGGGAGTTAGAGTTAGATTGTTAGGAGAAATAGGGAAAATTCCCTCTCATACCTTTTAACCCCCCCCCCGATTATGGAGGACGCTCGCCTCACGACGCTCCTCGATTTCTTCGAAGACATCATCAACGATGTCGTCCCCGCCCGTAGAGCCAAATGGCAACCCCGGTTTGTCGCTTTACGACAAACCCTTCTGGGACCCTCAGTCCCCAGCGTCACTGAATTCAGTGACGCGCTGGAGAGCTCGCTCCCAGCAGTAGATCTAGATAGTCCGCTCAGTCCGCCTGAGTATATGGACACTAGCGCCCCGACAGCCGCTTCCTCAAAGCGCCCCCAATCCCCCTACACCTCGTCCGACTTAGAGGAAATCCTCTCCGGTCCTTCCGTTCCGTCCCACTCCGAAGACGATGACTACACCACTGTAGTCTCCGTCAACGGAAAAGGGAAGAAACGGAAGAACAGGAAGCAATCCTCCACCCAGGCCAATAAGGTCGTAGCCTTCGAGGATAAGGACACCTTCGCGCTCTCCCCGTCATCCCCAGACCCACCCGCTACTTGCATCCCCGTAGCTACCCCCTCCCCCGCCCCCCGCCCGATCGCGTCAACCTCTTCGCAGGTTTCCCTTTCCCTCTCTCTCACCCCCCGCCCGACCGCGTCACCCTCCTCGCAGGTTGCCCCCACCCCACCTACTTCTGACCCTAAGAAGGTCTCTCCGCCGCCACCCGTGTTCATTCAGGACAAGGCTAAGTGGACGGATATCTCGAAATGGTGTTGCGATCAAAGGATCGCATACACTAGCGCCCGTAGTACCCAACAGGGTATTAAAGTCCAGACCCCAACCTCCCGCGATTATAGGGACTTAGTTAAGCTTCTGAGAGAGCGACGAGTGTCATTCCACACGTACACTCTCTCAGAGGAACGTCAAATCCGAGTGGTGATCAAACGGATCCCAAAGGAAATTGCCCCCTCCGACATTCTAGCCGACCTTCAGTCGCAAAACGTCCCGGTAGACGAGGTCCACCGTATGCACCGCGCAAAACGCGGGGAAGCATACGACATGATACTAGTCGTATGCACCCCCGTCGAGGGGCATCACCCGATTTTCCAATTAAAGTCCCTCTGCTCCCTAACAGGCTTTTCTATAGAAAAGCCGTGGAAAACTGGCGCCGTAGGGCAATGCCATAATTGCCAGTTATACGGGCACTCGCAGCGGAACTGCCACGCAAAGCCCAGGTGCGTCAAGTGCCTGGGTGAGCACGGCACATCCGACTGCACCCGTCCCAAGGACCGTAGCCTATGCCCCGACCCACCTAGTTGCGTACTATGCGGGCAACAAGGACACCCGGCTAACTACCGAGGTTGCCCGAAAGCCCCTAAATCTTCTTCTCCCAAACTGGCCAAGCGCTTCGACGCCCGCCAGCAGAGGGAAGCCCCGATCTCATATAAGATCCCATCGTCCCAGATGCCCCAGAGACTAAGCCCCCAGAGGCCTAGCCCCTGGAACTACCTCCATCACCAGCAGGCTTTTCCTGCCCTGGGTTACTTCCAACCCCCCCCCCCCTCCCCCACCCACCACCACCCCCCGTCAAATGGACCCCCGTACTCGCGCCCCCGTGCCCCTAATGTCCCTTATGCACGCCCCCGCGCCCCAAAACAAACCCGCACCTGCTCCTTTAGCACCGCGTCCCCAAACCCAACCCCAACCCACGAGCACTCCCGTGGCCACCCCCAACTCGCCTTACGACGTAATCAGATCCGCGTACATGACATTCCTGTCCCCTCGCGCTTACAAAATGGCTGACGAGCTTACAGCCGCTCAAAACGCCTACGATATCCCTAGAATCCAGGCTATATGGAAAGCGTATCCCGACATTACGCACGCCCTGATGTCCTCCGCCGCGCAAAGGACCCATAATGTCTAACACCGTTATAGCTAGGTTCAAACCCCGATCCCTCAAGTTAGGTTTTTTCAATGCCGATGGCATTCATGGTCAACGCGATGAGATCGCGGACTTCCTCCGCACCCATCAAATTGACATCCTCCTCGTACAGGAAACTTTTCTCAAACCCTGTAACCGTGACCCTGGCATAGCGAACTATCGTATAGTTCGCAATGACAGGGTTCGCTGTCACAAGGGTGGCACCCTAATATATTATAAAAAGGAACTGTACTGTATGCCTATAGATCCTCCTCCCCTTTCACGACTAGAAGTCTCAGTCTGCCGCCTAGGCATGACAGGCCATCAGCCGATCACAATAGTATCAGCCTACATAACTCCTGCAACCTATGCAGAGGATTTCCAACCCGTTAAAAACGATCTCACATCCCTATTAGCCCTGAGCGACTCCGTTATCATAGCGGGCGACCTCAACTCCAAACATCCCTCCTGGAATAGTTCTAGATCCAACATAAGAGGGCGACACTTGTTCGACCTCACTAACTCCCTTAGCATCGACATCATCGCCCCGATGAATAATACCCACTATCCCTATAACGTAGGCTACACCCCAGACGTACTAGACGTGGCGATCCTTCAGAACGTCAATCTAAAACTAGACTCGATAGAGACGGTGGACGAGCTTAACTCCGATCACCGTCCAGTAATACTAAAACTAGACCCCCGCATAGGTCTCCCCGACCCCAACCGCCCCCCGACCACCAAAAGGGTAACGGACTGGAGGAAAGTAAGCACCCAGCTGAAATCCAACACGTCCCCCCAATTGGACTCTATCCCCGACCAATTCGACTCTATCGCAGCAACAACGGCCGCGATCGACTCACTCACTGATCACGTACAATCCGTCGTGAGCGACTGCTCGAAGGAAGTCCCAGTGGGGGAAGACCCCCGCTGGAAACTACCTGACGATGTGCGTGACCTATTGACTGAGAAGAACGCAGCCATTCGTGCATACAGTAACTTTCCCTGCCACGCTAACAAAGTCCATATGCGCTATTTACAGAGATCTGTAAAGACACGCATACAGGAGCTGCGTGACGCGAGCTGGGACAAGATGCTGAGCGACCTAGAGCCGAACCACCTAGCCTTCTGGGAACTTCAGAGGAAACTCAAGTCCCAGCAAGTCGCTTCCACACCACCCCTAGTCCGCCCCGACAAGACCGTAGCCTTCGACGACATCGACAAGGCTGAATGCCTAGCCGATAGTCTAGAAGCGCAATGCTCACCCAGCACCCTACCAGTAGACCAAGCTCACCTCCTAGAGGTAGACGCCGAAGTCGAACGTAGAGCCTCTCTCCCTCCCGTCGAAGACCCTGAAAGTCCTCTGCCCCCCGTCACACCGGACGAAGTGCACGACATCATCAAGGGTCTTAAAGTCCGTAAAGCCCCCGGCTCTGATGGAATCACTAATAGGGTGATTCAGCTATTCCCTGCCCACCTGATAATGCTACTGACCACCATCTTCAATGGTGCCCTAAGCAACAATTTCTTCCCACAAGTGTGGAAAGACGCCACCGTCATCGGTATCCCGAAGCCCGGCAAACCCAAAACCGAGCCTTCGAGTTACCGCCCCATCAGTCTGCTCAAAGTCCTCGGCAAGGTCTACGAGAGGCTTATTTATAAGCGTCTCAGAGACTACGCCGAGACAAAGGGCCTCATCCCCAACGAACAGTTTGGGTTCCGCACCCAGCACTCTAGCGTGCATCAGGCCCACCGGATAATCGAACAC
This sequence comes from Agrochola macilenta, assembly GCA_916701695.1. Lineage (NCBI taxonomy): Eukaryota > Metazoa > Arthropoda > Insecta > Lepidoptera > Noctuidae > Agrochola > Agrochola macilenta. Next base: position 24,188,783 of record OU753558.1, on the reverse strand, counting down.
ATAAGCGCTGGCTTCCAGCGTGGTTTGTATACCGGTGCAGTATTCTTCGATATAGCGAAAGCGTTTGACAAAGTCTGGCACAACGGCTTAATATACAAGCTGTACCAACTCGGTGTGCCAGATCGTCTCGTGCTCATCTTACGAGACTTTTTGTTGAATCGCACATTCCGCTATCGCATCGAAGGCGCAATATCCTCTCCCCGTCCCATCCGCGCAGGCGTCCCTCAGGGCTCTGTGCTTGCCCCCCTCATATTCACTCTATTCACCAGCGACATCCCGAAGAGTAAAAAGGCACAGTTGGCTCTGTTCGCAGACGATACGGCCATTTACTACAAGGGCGCTGGACCCGACTCGATAGCCCGCATTCTCCAAACCGCAGTCAATAACCTTGGCGCCTGGTTTAGGAAATGGAGGATCGAAGTCAACCCCGACAAGAGCCAAGCGGTCATGTTTTCAAAACTGCTGGCTCGATACAGACCCCCAATGCCCCGACCCATCACCATGCTCGGCAAGCCGATCCCTTGGGAGAAGCGAGCCAAGTATCTAGGTGTGGTCCTCGACCAACACCTCACTTTCGCAGACCACATAAAGCAGGCCCGCGCGCGGGCCGCTTTCGCTCTCGGAAGACTCCACTCCATGTTAAATGCACGTAGCAAAATGTCACTTAGGTGCAAATTGCGAATCTACACAACGTGCATCCGCCCCATCCTGACCTATGCGGGCGTCGTATTCGCCCAAGCTAAACCCCGTCAAATCCATAGATTGCAGGTAATACAGAACAGATTCCTTCGTAAGGCCACGGGAGCCCCTTGGTTCTGTAGGAACGAGACCCTCCACCTCGACCTTAGACTCCCCACAATCCACCAGTTTCTAAAACGCAATTCCAAGCGTTTCTTTGATTCCGCCGCCACCCATCGCAACCCTCTGGTTGTCGAGGCCGCCAATTATCTCCCGAGTCAAATCAGTACAGTCCGCCGCCCGAGGCAAATCCTTTCCGACCCAGACGACCCCATAACCCTCCTCCAGGAGAGCAATAGGGAAACCAGTACAGTTAGAAAACACACACACCGACACACTTTCCGACCTCGCCGCCGAGGTCCGCGATCGCGACCCTCCCGAGTAAATGATACTCCCCCCCGACCCTTGCTCGACGATGCGCCAGCCCGCGTCGATGATGCTGAGCCTGTAGCTTTAAATTCCCCGATTAATAATAATAATATATCATTGATCCAGCCTGTCCCTCTTGCTGTCCTCCCCCCAGCGAACGCCCTAAGCCGAGGTTCGTACCCCACAGGGGGTGCCCTTAGCGAGCGTTCGCCTAGTTTTAATTAGCATAGTTTTTGCCCCTGGCTGGAGGCTTTGAGTGTAGAAGCTTAAGGCAGCCACAGGATTGTCCGGTTGAGTAGTCATGACCTCAGTGGTCAGCTACGAGATGCCCTACATAAAAAAAAAAAAAAAAAAAAAAAAAAAAAAAAACTTAAGATACGGGCTTACGAGGGTGACACTGTAAGTTTTTAGAACGGGCCACTTGTAAACGATATAATAAAAAAATAAGTTCAAATTTTGAAAATGGAACTCTTTGCCAATATTTTTGTGTATGTATTTTATTCATTTGTCATTTTGTTTACGATTTGGCGGCAAATTAAAAATTGTCCGTGTCACGTCAGCATGAATTTAACGCGAGAAGAAAATTTTCGTACAGTGATTTTTTATGACTTTCGATGTCATTTAAGTCAACAAGAAAGTTATGATAGACTTCGATTGCTTAGAGTAATAACTAACATAGAGGGAGCGTGAAATTTCAGTATAGTTATACTGGACAAATTCAGTGTGAAAAACAAGGACAGATATATAGTTATAGGGGTTGCTTATGGCAAGGCTGTCCAATTTTTTTTGTCTCGGTAGTGATGTGCCGTATTTTGCAGAGGTATCGATATTAATTTATTTTAGACTGTAAATTTACTTATTGAATTGAATGTACGTTAGTGTCATGTCATACATTCCATGGATGATAAAACCAAAGAATACACTGTTTGTTTAAAAACGCTCTGGTTCCAACGGGCTTTTATATGTTAATCCTATTCTTCTTCTTGTCGTGTGAACTGCAAGATCTATCAACCAGACACTGATGTCAGTTTTTGTACCGCTTTCCAAGCTCCAATATTAGTAACGACCATTAGTTCGCAGCTTATCGTTCCTTCTGAAGCATGAAACTACCTTATTTTTTTTTTTACCGATTTCTAAAAAAAGGTTATCAATTCGATATGTATGTATCTAATATTGTTGGAATTGCACAATATTCATATTATTCTATGTGGGCTTCTAAACACGTGTGCCAAATTTCATAAGTGTATCTATATATGTTTGTCCACGAATTTCTCAGAAACTCGTAATCGGATCGTGGTCATTATTTTTTTATTGGATTTTTATCTTTCAACTTAGGAAACAGTACAAGTTTCATCAAAATCGGTTCAGCAGTTGTCAAGATATGGAACATATAACCGAACTCCTTAACGACAGTACGAATGTGTAAATTGTGTTCGTATGGGTATTTTGTCAATCCTTTAAATACCTTTTATCATCATCATAATCATCATAATCATTTCTTTATTTGTGTAACATAGGTAGTGAATACAGTTCATAAATTAAAGATATATGTCGCTATGTTATGTCAAGAGGCGTACAAATATGGTGGCATGCGAAATACGAACAATAAAAAATTTCTACAGTCAATGCCTAAATAAATAATCATAAATTACAATTAGTCACAATATTCAATTAAAAATTATTTCTCCAGTCAATGCCTAAATAAATTATCATAAATTACAATTAGTCACAATATTCCATTAAAAATTATTTCTCCAGTCAAATAAATAAACAAGTCTACATTAATTTATCATTTAGAAATTCATCAGTCGTATAATAACATTTTTCAATTAATAATAGTTTTAATTTTTTTTTGAATTGTGTTATATTCAAATTTTTTATGACATTTGGTAATTTATTGTAAATGCGCAGTGCCATGCCTAAAACGCTCTTTCTCACTAAGGCAGTCTTACAACGCTGATTGCTTAAAGAGTTTGCGTATTGGCTACGAATCGCAACATCTCGTAACGTTGATACCTTTTCAAACAATCTCATGTTTGTCTTGACGAAAACACAAATTTCAAAAATATATAATGAGGATAGGGTAAGTATTTGCAGCGATTTAAAGAATGGTACACAGCTATCATCAACTTTCAGACCACACATTGATCTTATGCACCTTTTTTGTGCCTTAAAAACTATATCTTTATCGGTAGAATTGCCCCAAAAAACGATACCATATCGCAAAATTGAGGCTACCAAGCCGTGATATGCAACTAGTAGCGCATCCATATTTATTTTTCTAGCAATGTGGAAAAGTGCGTATGCTGATTTATTTATTTTTTTACTTATGTCATCTATGTGGGCCTTCCAGTTAAGTTGGTTATCAAGGAATAAACCTAGGAATTTTGCTACTTTAACGTCTTCAATGTCACAGTTACTATGTCTAATATTTACTTTTGGTACTTCAGTTCTTTGGTGAAAGTACATTATTTTGGTTTTCTTTAAGTTTATAACTAAATTATTTTTGTTAAGCCAATTAATTATGTCCGATAGTGTATTATTTATGTCATCTTGATAAATATTGCGATCAATACATTTCACTACGGCAGTACTGTCATCTGCAAACATCACCATTTGATGTTGAGTCGCCTTTGGGAGATCATTTAAATAGGCCCTGATAATAATACCCTGTGGGACACCAAACTTTATCAATCTCGAATGAGATAAAAAACTCTCTTCAAACTTTGTTTCACATACTCTTGTAATCTCCGTACATTGCATTCTGTTGGAGAGATAGGATTCGAGTAGTTTTAAAATGTTACCTCTGATACCATAGCTACTCAGTTTATCTAATAAGACGTCGTGCTTTACGTAATCGAAGGCTTTGGTCATATCTGTGTAAATTGCACAAATTGGATCTTTTTGGTCTACTGCTAACAAAATGCTACGTAAAAAATCAAAAATAGCCATGTTGATCGTGGTATTCTTTCTAAAGCCATTTTGTTCCTTGCATAATAAGTTAAATTTATTGAGATAGCAATACAGAGACTTATAAATGATTTTTTCGAAAATTTTGGAAAAATCAGAAATTTTTGCTATGGGCCTATAGTTCTTCATATCGGTTTTGTCATCTTTTTTATGAAGTGGTTTAATAACTTTTTTTAAGTCTTCAGGATAAACTCCGTCAGCAATGCTAAGGTTCATAATATGCGCTAATACGGGTGCTATAAGTTCATTTACAAATTTTATCACCTTTGTTGACATACCGTCGAATCCTACAGTACTTGTATTTTTAAGTGATCCTATAGCCGAAACAATATCGGTTGTCAGAACAGGCTGCATAAACATGGATTGCCTTGTCAGATTGTCGAATTTATTGTCTAATTTCATATTAGTTTTTATATTATTCTCAATTTCATCTATAAAATAATTATTAAATGCATTCGCAATGTCAGTAGGTTTTGAAAAGGTCAGGTCACATTTCTTAATGGTCATTATTTGTTCTTTAGGAGAGTTATTTTTAGGTCTATTGACTATTTGCCATGTAGCTTTCGACTTATTCTGCGAAGTTTTTATAAAGTAATCATTTTGAGCTTTTTGTGTTAGTCTTATAACTTTCTTATATTTTAAAGAGTACCTATGTTTTAAAATTAGATTTATTTTTTAATACAGGATTTAGTCTGTATGTCCACAGTAGTTTTCTTTGTTTTTTACTACAGCTTTTTATGCCGCGCGATACCCATTTCACGTTTTTATTAGTCTGTATGGTTATTATTTTATCAGGGAAGCAAAGTTTGTAAAATAGTTAGAACATTTCATAAAAACCTTTGTAAGCTGTATTGGCATCGTTACTTTCATTATACATCATTAAAAGTTAAACTTCGAATGCATTTTCGAAAAATTTTTAGGTTCTCTGTGCAGTAGTCTTTTCTTACAATTTTCCAGAATTTTAAGCGGCATGTTCTATTTATGGGAACTCTGAGTATTTGTGACGTGTGATCAGAAAGGATGAGATCCATAATTTCAGCTTTACATCCTCTTTGGATGTTATGTGCGAAATTATCGATACATGTGTTACTACTAAGCCTGGTAGGTTGATTTATTTCTAATGTCAAGTTGTAACTCAGTAGAAAATTCTCTAGTTCCAAAGTAATCCTATTCCTTTTTAACGTATCAATATTTAAATCGCCGCAATATAACAATATTTTTTCCATTTAACAAACATAACTTATTCAAAACAATGTCAAGCTTATTATAAAATGTCAAATAATTGTATTTAGGAATTCTATAAACACAAATTACAATAATAGAATGAGTTGTCAATTCAATTCCACAAATTTCAAACACGCCTGACACAGAGTGCTTAGCAATATCTGGTAGTTCTTTATATTGATGCCCAGTTCTAACTAGAATACAAGTCCCTCCGCGATTTGTTTTGCGACAAAAGAAAGCGGCGGGATGGAAACCAGCTATCTAATTACGCAACACATTTTCGATTTACAATTGAGTCAAATTTGTTTCGTTTTGAATACAATTGCATTCAATTTATAATTTTCGAATTACGTAACTCTAAAATCTGTGTTGTAAACTGCACTCTGTTTCAGACGCTAAAGAGTGAACGATAATCGTTTAAAAAGGCTATTAATCGAATTACGTAATCATTTTGACAGTTGAAAATTTGTTTCAAATCAACGAGTAATTGCTTTGAGCTATCAATCTAAAGAGAAGGCACCCTACTGGTCGCATTCGATTTTCTTTGCAATATTTTTGGGATTTACTCGTATAATCTCCTTACTTATTACAAAATTATGTAAGTGAACGTCGTCTTCATAAATTGTGAATGTGTTTTTGTGTAAAACCTCAATGATAGATCAGTATTAGGGTCTGTAAAATACCGAAGCAGCGAGGTCAATTTTTAATAATAATTCTGAAAGTTTTCTTCTGTTACAAGTGCTTACAACCTAAACTAAAGATATATATTATGATATTTCAAAAACTAGGTATTTTGGTGGCATTTTAAAGGAAAGACAAATTCGTACCTCGTACCGTATCAAACTTATCATAAGCCACAAGCTTAGCAACCCAGTCGGGCTTGTACTTCATTGGAAAAGCAAATTTATTACAGGAAGAACAAATATTATAATATAGTTTGAAGCATTTTTTGTCAATGGATTCTGTAAGGACATCGGTGAACATACTCACCACACCATAAATAGATCTATTTCCACATCATTGTCTGTATAAGGTACCTACTTAATATCAATATTATTTTCTTTCTTAGTGTTTGTTGGTAAATACGAAATGCACCATCAAACGTAAATTTACCATACATTTAAATAAAGTCAATTGTAGGCACCTAATTGTTGTTTATAGCAGAATATTGCTGTTCTATAAAGTAGATAGATTGTACATGGGAGAGGCCTATTAGACTTTGTGGATGGATGCATGGTATAATAAAACAAGGTATGGCACTCCGAAACACAATGGTCACGTGGGAGACACAAGACTACGTCATCACCGCTATCCATGGTTCTCAAACTTTTTAGTTTGGGGAAATTTTATAAAACATTGACATAATTTTTTAAATTACTTCTAGCTTTTGCCTGTAGCTCTACCCGCGCGTTGTAGGTTTCCCTAGACAAAAAAAAAACAAATTAGATAAATCTACTTTAGCATTCATAATATAAGTGTATATTCATTCTTAATAATAAGTGGATTCTAGGGATTACTAAAATAATACTCAAACACATTGTTAAACTCGTCTACTTACGAAGTTTTATTCAAAATAAAAAAACAAAAAATATTTTAACCATTTTGATATTGTGGTCAAAGAAAAAAATGTATCAAACCAACTTGTTAGACGCCCACAAATAAATGTTTGAGAATCACTGTGTACAATGGGACTGAGCGAGACCAACATACGGGTTCGACAAGAATAGCGATACATGACAAAATGTCAGAATGCCAATTAGACAGCCCGTTTCTGTGTTACCAGTAGTGTGATAACTCCCCAACCTCCTTTATTACTTATGCGAATCTGATACAATAATGAGGTTTTAATTAAAAATTACGTTGGTATATGTTTGTTTCGTTTGATAAGACAAACGAAACGACAATTTCAATGCTTTGAATATATTTTTTAACAGAATGGTGATTGAAAATCTTTCCTTAAATTCGAGTTCTGTTGCAATAAAGTGGCAACTGAATAGTGACGTAGGCATGTGTCGCTCCCGGAATGCCATACCTTGTTTTATTATACCATGGATGGATGTAATGGTTCATGGAATATCAATCTAATGAGGATTTACTTAAATTCATTTTTTTTATATTTCAGGTGTCAGGTTCAACTACATTATTCAAGAAAAAAAATAACTCTCATGAGCGCTTACAGCAAGAATTAGCAAGCAGTACATACTTATTCCATGATGACTGCCACAGGACATTAGATTCCAAATTCCACTAATCCTTACAGTAGTGTCCAAATATTTCATAATAATGTGAAGATATAATAAAAGTCGTTTTTGATTACCATAATTTATTTCTCTCTATTTACTGTTACCTAATAAATGACAGTTAATTTAGGCAAATAGGTACCTACCTCTAAATAGTATCAATAAAATAATCAATTGGCTGTGTTTATAAAAGGCATAGTATTCAATTCTTAAATATTTCATTATAAGTTATTTTTATTTGCACCTTTATAGGTACAAATAAAAATTACAAGTACAGGTTCAAAATAAAAACACTTTAATAAAGTTTACACTGTTATCAATTAACAAAATAGTAACACATATTTATATTGCTGTCGTACAAGACTGAACAGTAAAAAAAAAGAAGATTATCTTTCATTAACAATCTTCAGTTTTTACTTTAGTTCTTGAGAAGCTTGAAAACTGAAGTAGCAGAGCAACGGGGCAACGCAGCATGGGCGACATCCTTCATGCTGCCTTCATGTCTTCATAGGTGAAACGCCCCAGGAACTCTATAGTTTTAAAACAAAATCTTATTATTTTTTGCTCAAATAAAGTACCTACTTAGAAATTATGTGGCAAAATAAAGTAGGCATATCAACTAGGTTTTCATTAGCCCATGGCTGGACAAAACCCATCAGCCTAGTCATTGGTGCTGGTTGTATATTTTCATCTTTATTTAGGGCTGATATTTCAGTCTCCAGATATTTTATAATACTGAATTATAATATTAAACATTAGTTAGGTACACACAAAATATATGTTGTGTCTATGTACTAAGTTCTAAGGAAATATATTCATAGTTTTATAATTATGTGACTTGCTACGCTTTATTCTTAACTATGTGTCAAAAAGCTTACCTTCAATGATTAATACAGAAGATTGGATATTCAATCCATGTTTGAACAACAAGATTAATGTTGAGTTGCGTTCCCTTCTTGTATTTTCAGCTCTAGCACGGTCTGTGAAAATATTATAAATATGTTTTGTAGTTAGTTGTTATTTGGCTAGTGTAGTTAGTTATTATTTGGCTAGTTGTAATTGTTTATTTCAGCATCTACTTTTGTACATAAATATCAACTAACAATTTCAGTTAAGACTGAGGTTGACGGACATAGTAACTATATTTAACCACAATAAATAGTTAGATGCTTGTGTCTACACAACAAAGGAATGATTGTCCATAGGTAGATTGACCAATAATGTACCTACAGCTACAATAATGTAATGAGATACAAAGGTACTCTCTTACACACGTTATTCCTATTTATATTGGCTTACTTACTTGTAGTGATAATATCGACTTAGTTACTTTTCGCTATTGAGCAAAACAGCCTAAGTAAGTCTTAGTGCAGCCAGTAGAAAACGAAAACAGAGCACGCAGTGTCTTCAGTGTCTTGAACGAGAGAATTTTCCAAAGTTTTTCCGACTTCCACAAGCCACAAGAAAAATGTTCCAAAACTGCTTAGCATAGGCCCATGTTTCTGTAAGAGAATAGTAAATATAATCTTGTATGTTGAAAAATATAAAACATTAAAGGCAAAACAATGCTTATCAAAAATATTACCGAAAACTAAAATGTAAACAAAGACATCGCCAATTCGCCATGTTAGATAGCGTATTCTCCACAGACTTCAAAGAATGATCATTCCAGCTTCCAGCGCAGATTATTTCCTATGTTTAACATGTGATAAATGCCTTTCCTGTTCTTTTCTCTACAAACTGATAAAGTTAGAGCAGCAAAGACAGGCAACATTCTGCAATAAATTCGACTCTGAACACCTCACAATGAGTCGGCAGATCGTTCAAGAGGTTATTCAACTTTTACTCAATGCTGCCAATTTTTTTCCCTGAGTCCGGTATAGACATGCGTCAGATACATCAAAACGAATTTAAAATCAGATTTCAGTCAGAAATCGAATCGTATCGATTATCCGAACTAGACAAACCAATTTCACAAAACCAACCACGGCAATAGTAGCTTTGCGTAAGTACGTATTTGTTTGTTTGAATAGTTTTTAATGATGCACTTACAACCGAATAATATTACTAAAGACGATTGAAACTGCGAGCTGGAGCCACTCCTGAAACCGATTTCTAAAATCGGATTTTGAAAGTGATTTCAAAATCTGAAATAGGATATTTAACCGTTTGGTTAAAAACTTCATTCGATTAATAAAATAAGATTTGACATTTAAATAAACCTTTTTTACAGTCCGTTCAACCGATTTTAACTTCTATTGTTTTGGTGGCATGACAAACGGCAACCGCAGTATAATTATTGAAATTTTAGTGAAGATGTTTGTTTTCAAACGGCTTAACGGCAGATTTTATATCCCGTAAGTACGTTCCCGTCTCCCGTGAGATATGTTTTTTGAAATGACGTTGTTTTTCGATCTCTACTCGGGCGGAGCCTCTGTGTGACTTCAATATATTCGTCATGCTGTGTCAGTCTTTCCAAATCAGCGTTCGAATCCGCAGTGGTTTCGGCATTTGAAAGAAATAAATCGAAAAATCACTGACACAGGTTTTAAACAAACAATAAAATATGCCATTATCGTGTTATTTAAATATTTTCTCGAGTCAAAGTTTTAGTTTGATTGTATTGTTTTCTACAAATTGAATTAAACTAACCATTAGACAAAACCACCGGCCACTGAAAGCAAAATTTCTCCGCCACGCGCCAGTAGGGGTGTCCAAATCCCCAGGTTTAGTGGAAATCCCACTAAGTTGACAACACTGCTTTTCTACGATTTTGTCATTGGCCACAGATAACAAAAACGTGAAAAGAAAAACGTTTTGTTACGTATTTCAATTATGGTAGTTTTTGGTAGAAAGTGTTTTAAAAATTGGTTTTTAATTTTCGGCAATCATTGTACATTTTCATTTATAAGCAAAGTCAAAGTCAAAGTCGAATCATTTATTTCAAATAGGCCCTTGCAAGGCACTTTTGAACGTCAAAAATTACAAAAAAAATGAATTGATTCTAGTCGCCCCTTCCAAAAGGTAGTTTTCGTATGGAGAAGAATGGGCAAGAAACTCCACCGTTACTCTTTTAAAATGTTTTACAATATTTTGTATATATGTAGGTACATTAGTTATATAATTATATGTGAAGACGATGCATCTAAAAATAAAAAAATAAAATTTACCATACCACAATAGGTAAAAATAAATTTAAAAAGAGAGCAACAACAGATAAATTAATTACCTATGTGATAGATACATGGTTCTCACATATTTACAAACATTGTAAAAGAAGACGATTTTCCAAAAAAAAATAAAAAAAAGTTACAATTAATAAGTCAGTGTGTGAGGAAGCCATCACAGAATGTAAAATCAATGTCATATAATAAAATATAATAATTTATAAAACTTAAATTCGCAACCAGTTTGATTTTGTCTAGATTCTAGATTATCCTATGGAGCTGGACCAGCATGTTTCCAAGCATTTTTATCTTGGATATAATCCTCTAATTTGTAATATGCTTGTTTACAAAGTGTACTTTTAATATGAGTTTTAAATTTTCTTTCATTTAATTGTAAAATAAAGCACTAGTAGAGCATCAGTTGTAATAAAAAATAAAAAAAATATAGCACAATAATTTGGAAATTAATCATTCCTACATGGTGTAACAAAACACAACTTCCAAATAAATTATAGCCAATTGATTAGAACATCCCTATCCAATTACGGTCGACTGTTATAAAATGTGTAGCGTAATTCGAATTAGGGCAGGCGTTTAAAACTGGACTTGCTTTCGATTCAGAATTGTAAACAGAAATAAAATGTGTTGCGTAATTAGACTGCAGGAAGATACAATAAACTTTCATGGCCAGATGCAATAAAATGTTCACTTATGCAGAGAACGTCTACAATAGTACCTTGATTTTCAAGGTTTTTTAATTGAATAGTCAATAAGTCTAATTTGTTCAGCATGCCGGCAATATTTTGGTGCAGAATATTGAGAGTATTATAGAAAAAACTGCGAGTTTTGTCCCTCTGAACCAGTCGTAGATGTCGTCTTATACTTATTCAAATAGTAATTAGGATGTATTTTGTCATTTATGTCAAGTCCACATATTTCATATTCAGTATTGACACTTTGAATATAAATAATCACATTATAAATATCATTAAAAATAGATTTCATTCCGGAGTAATTTATCATGCCTGTGCGTATGTTTCATCGTATCTTAAATTCTTGTTACTATCCAGAAAATAAGCATGTCCATGAGTAGCTGTATCCAGATATAACAAGTTATTAAAAGTTTCCACTCTGGAATTGTATAAATAGTTATTTGTGAAGAATTTGTACGTTGGTGTGCATATAATTATGTTTGTATTTGTAATTTCTTGTAAAACTTGTCTTATTAATAAAATACTGTCATAATATTTACATGTGACTTGGAAGTCCTCACCACCTATCAATAAAATGCAGTAGTCCAGCATGGTAAAGTCCGCCAGTTTTTCTTTGATGCCTTTCAGTACAGCTTGGATATTTCTATGAGGTGTGATGTAGTGGCAAAGTCCACATTTATACATAGTTTTTTCTGCAATGTCAAGCAATTTATTCGTGTTGTCGGTGCTTAAGATGCAAATTTTGCTACGTTTTAAGTTACTGTTGTCCGAATGATTAATAATTTGTTTCGTTTGTGTAACAGTAGTAGTTGTTTCAGTTTTGCTGTCTTGATGTATAGAAGATGTATTGCCAATATTTACATCAGTTTGTATTTGTTTGCATGCATTTTCCGTTCGTAGTTGTTTATTATTACAGGCTGTCGATGTTTGGCGGTTCAATGTTTCTGGCGACTGAGCCATGAGATTACTGGTTTGGGTCTCCTTATTCAAAGTTTGTATTTGGCATGTAGATTTATTTCCAAAATATTTTTTTATTGGGGTAGATGTTAGGTTACTCACTTGGAGTTTCGTGTTTGAAACCTTTCGTTTAGAACCTGGAGTGGCACACTTGGCTTCGCCTGCACCCACCTTCTTATATAATTCTATGACACGATTACATTTATCCAAATCTGACTTTAAATTTTTATTCTCACAAAGCAAGTTGTCAACTTCCTGATTCGCGCTTTGCAACTTAATACTTAAATCATTGATCTCTTCCTGTAGCATCACAATGGTTTCATCGTCTCGTAATGAAGTTTCCGGCATACTCATAACTGTTGCATCGAAGAGTGACGTTTCTGAGAACGAGTTAGACTGGATTTGTTTTTTTTCTCAGCGATATGTTTTCATCCCCCATGCTAGTAATTTTACGTACAAATACTTAATTATTCCTACGTTGGTAACACAAATAGTAGGTTTGGCCCTCTGGCGGCGAGTAGCGTAGTTATTTCAGTTCGCCTAGTCAGCACTTGTGGCCGTTATGGCGCTAGTTGTCGTACAATCTTTAGAGTCCAAAGTCCATTTTTTTAAATTTCTTTTCGCAACGGTATTAATTGCTTATTGTTTTTTAGTTTTAATCACTTGGGTTCATAAAATTCCCACTCAAGTAATTATTCATACGAAATGTTTGAGTTTTGACGTTGTTACGTTAGAGGAAGCACCAATTGATTGTGTGTAACTTGTTTAGCACTGGTTTTAGTTTTCGTATTACACTATTGTCATAATTGATATTTCACTGGTTCAAAATTGTCACAAACACTTTATCTATTGTAGAATACTTATTACGCTATGTTGTGCCACTTAGATACCATTACCTAACATATTTATTTTTATTGTTTAGAAATTTTAAATTCGCGGAGATGTAAACAGTACGAGTGTTGCCAAAAGACCATTTCAGACACTAATCTACATGGTCCTCACATGACTTGACCAAGATTATGTCTGGACTTTAAAACAGACTGTGACCTCTGAGTTTGTTTCGGCCTTTCTTCTCAGAGTAGTCAGATAGGAAACACCGACCTCACCTAGCTTATTTTTAATATTTTTTTATATGACGTGTAAAAGTGATTCCGATATCCTATTTACAGAATAAACAATTTCATTTCATTTCATTTCCACTTTTTTTCTACTTACTACTTTTTTTTATAGAACTTACTAATTTTTTAGTGATGGTGTATCAAAACTAAAAAGAGAAATATAATAAATTTTGCACAAAAAATAAACCGACTTCCACACTAAAAAGCAAAAATAACTTTCGTTTCGGAATTCCGTGTCACAAAACGACAAAAAAATTAGAGGTAAAGATAACGACTTTCGAAACGAAAGCTATTTTTGCTTTTAGTGTTTTGCTTTGGAAGTCGGTGAATTTTTTGTGGAATAGTTTTTTTACCTAAAATTTATGTAATGGAATAGAAACAATCGGATCAAAACGGATTTTTATTTAATATTTGGGGTTATACAATAAAATAAAGAGAGGAGAAGTTTCAATTTTCAATCGAATAATTAAACTGCTTTCTTCTCAACTCAAACTCAAAGCATTTATTTCAATTAAACTATTTACGAGCACTTTTGAATTGTCAAGGGAATCGGTCAGTCAGAAATATGAAGCTAATTGTCCATTCCAAAGCGTAATAGGTACCTATGGATATATATATATATATATATATATAGAAGAACGGGCAAGAAACTCCACGGACACTCTTTTATATAAAATAAATTGTTACAAAATATTCGTTACATCATTCATGTGGAAATTATACATGTGAGAACGATGTAGAAAGAAGTGCACGTTAAAAGCGTCCATAATAAAAAGATAAATAAAAAAAAAAAACAATTCAAAAATTTCAATCAGCCATGGCAGCTAAGAGTTGGCCAGTCCCAAATGACGGCGCCCGTTCACGAACATGACGCATGTATGTAGCACCATTCAGCTCAACCATACAATTATGTGCAAAATTTCTGAAAACAACAAAGAAAACTAACTTGGTGTGTTGTGTTACTTGTGTTTTATCTACTATACTTTATTTATAGCCAAAAATACATATCAATATACATTAGGTAAAGTATAGTATTTATTATAGTAAAGTAAAACAATTGGTAAAGGTTAATACGTTCACAGTTCCCATACAAACCATTTAGTAGACACCTTTTTTTTTGGTGGGAAATTGGCAATTAACTTATCCCGCTCTGGGCGGAGCGGGAGGGCGTATCAGACTCTTACTGACTAAAACCCACCCGTATTCCTTCAGTTGCCTGTACGTTGCCAGGGGCCACGGTATCCCTTTCGGACTTTCCCGCGATTTTAGTCGACCCCTCAAACCGGCAAGAAAAACAACTGAAGAAACAAGAAAATATTTTTTTTTTCACAGAGCTTTGGAGCACAGAACTGTGAACGTTTTGTAATTGGTAAAACATAACGCGAATTGATCACTAAGTGAGCGCACGTGAAGATGGCTTTACTTACCAATAATAGGGATGGTATGCCGCCAGGTTTAAACCTTCTCCATTTATCGCTACTTACAAAGCAGTAGTTCGTAAAATGTTTAGAACATACTCGGCTTTGCTTAGTCCAATAATTTCTGGCTCTTGGAATCACTTTACACCAATTTCAAAATTTCTTTCTCATTTGAAGGTATACTGAAAAAGAAAACGATAACTTTTCCAATTTATCGGCATAAAATTATCATATCGATAAAAAGTATCTCCATCACTAGCATAACATAACCTTACAATTTAACGTTTTTTTTTTTTAAATTAATTCGCGATCACAACATTATTTGTAATAAAGAAAGTTTGAAGAGATCATTATCATTCTAATATGTATGTTATTAGTGATGACTGTTTTTTCTGTTCTGTGATGTTTAGTGATGACGTCCAAATATTTCGCGTGATTTTATAAGAAAACTGTAAAAAAACACTTACCGATAAAAGCTTACAAATTCATTGTTTTCTTTCCGTTACGAATGTGATTTACATGATAACACAAAACAAGCCATGTTAACAGCCTATTGATCTGTACTTTGCACCTATTTTTTTTTGAAAACTGTGCATAAATCTATAATTTTGAATAAAATAATGACCAACACCTCAACCATACTTTATACGGTTAACCGTGTACTAAGTAACTATTGTGCTTTTTTAATTCGTCGTGTAAAAAGAGACCAAGTATGACCGTTTGACAATTTCTGAACGTCCATTTAGTTTTAGCATAGACGAATCCAAATGCATTTGTCTCTTTAAAGTGTACAATCTGCGCCATAAGAGAGAAGAGCTTAGATATATCGTAATTTGTCTCTAATTTGTAGGCTCCCTCTATGCTTTAGCTAAATCGATGACATGCAAACCGTTAAATTAAGTTTAAGCCTAAGTCGAGTTTAAATCGAGATTTAAGTAAAAGCTGCAAGTCGCCCTTAGTTATTACTCTGAGTTCGATTGGGGTTCCACAATGAAGCCCCATCTCGTGCCACTGTTTACAACTAGTTTAATGAGTTTAAACGTGGTCGCACTAATGTCACCGATGATCTGCGTGAAGGACGGCCTTCTACGGCGACGACTGAAGATAACATCAGTGTTGTGCGGCGTATGATAGAGACTGACAAAAGAGTGACTTATCAGCAGATTGGGACAAACTTAGGCATCTGTATGAGTCAAGTGCACAAAATCCTCCATGAACATTTAGCAGTCAGGAAGCTTTGTGCCCGGTGGATACCTCATAATTTGACAGAGGCCCAAAAACTCCGTCGTGTTGATTGGTGTCGTGAAATGGTTCAAAGATTTAACGGAGGTGACTCAAATGCTGTGTTCAACATACTTATGGGTGACGAAAGCTGGATTTATTGTTATGATCCTGAAACTAAGAGACAGTCTGCTGTCTGGTTGTTTCCTTCCGAGGAGTTGCCAACTAAAGTGAAGAGAGGTCGATGCGTGGGAAAAGAGATGGTGGCCTCGTTCTTCGGAAGGACAGGTCATTACGCAACAATTGTTTTAGAGGATCGAAAAACAGTTACTGCAGAGTGGTACACTAACATTTATTTGCTACTTGTCATGGAAAAAATTCGGGAGAAACGACCTCGCAGTAGGATCCTCTTTCACCACGACAACGCCTCGTCGCACACCGCCAAACAAACAATCGAGCACTTGGCGACGTCAGACGTGGAATTACTGGGTCACCCGCCCTATAGCCCCGACCTCGCACCTTGCGATTTTTATTTATTTCCGAAAAATAAAGAAAAACTTCGAGGAAAACGTTTTATGGACGCCGAGGAAGCAGTGGCTGTGTTTCAAAATGCCTTCGAAGAGACCCGTGAGGACGAGTGGGCAAAGTGCTTTTCTCAGTGGTTCCATCGGATGCAGCGATGTATTGATGTAAATGGACACTATTTTGAAAAGATATAATAAAACTAATAACTTGCTAGTTTGTTCAGTTTTTGATTTTCTAAGAACTTTCAGTGTGACCCTCATATCATTTGGGGTAACAGCATAGATAGACACAGAGCATTTATTGCGCAAAAGAAATGCATCAGAGCTATTTGTGGTATCCGTCCTGACGAGTCATGTAAACCGTTCTTTAAAAAGCTAGGTATATTACCACTTCCGTCACTGTACATTTTTGAAATTTGTAGTTATGTTTATAATAATAAGGGATTGTTCAAAAAAGCCTATCAATTGAACTCTCGAAATAGAGATCCATGCAGACTTACATTGCAGGATACTCCTAAATCAGCCAAGTATGCGAAAAGTTTCCTAGTCATGTGTATACGCATTTATAACAAAATTCCTAAAGAAATAAAATTGTTATTTAATATTAACTCATTACACTGAAATTGTTGGAGGAACACATGTTTTATGACATTAAAGATTTTCTCAACAATAAATTTTAGGGGTATGAGGAACAGGGTGTAAAGAAGTTCACTCATCCCCCATAGAAAAGGGAGGATCCTCCAACCAGACGGGTGTGATGTCTGGCGGGCAACTGCCCAGAGGTTTGAAGTTGGGAGATTCTATATATGTTTAACGCGCGGTAAACTCTAATTGCGCGATGCAGGATTTGTGTGACGTCAGGATGTTATGTGACGTCAGGTCTTTTATGCGTAGTTCGCATGTAGCGATGTAGATGCCGCTACATCACTCCCTTGAATCTTGCGATGCTTCACAGTGCCAGCTGTGGTTCCAGTGAGTCGGAACCGGGTGCCGCATAGTTCGCAGTGGGTCGGAACTGACTGCGGTGATTCCCCAGTGTATCGGGGTGGCGCTGCGTCTTGATCCAGTGGGTCGGATGTGGTACAGCGATGGTTTGTGGCTGAGGATGATGACCAGGAATGCGCGTTCGCTGCATGCTGGTGGTCAGGATACCCGTTGAAGCCGTGGGTGCTGGCTGGCTGTGTGACTCGCCTCACGAAAGCTTGCGGGAGTGATGATGATGATGATGACGTCACGCTGAAGTAGTTGCACGAAGGCTGCGTTGACGTTCATATACGGGGTCACCAATTTAGGGGTATGAGGAACAGGGTGTAAAGTTCACTCATCCCCCATAGAAAATGGAGGATCCTCTGACCAGACGGGTGTGATGTCTGGCGGGCAACTGCCCAGAGGTTTGAAGTTGGGAGATTCTATATATGTTTAACGCGCGGTAAACTCTAATTGCGCGATGCAGGATTTGTGTGACGTCAGAATGTTATGTGACGTCAGGTCTTTTATGCGTAGTTCGCATGTAGCGATGTAGATGCCGCTACAAAATTATAAATTTCTGGACTTCTGTAATTGCATATAATGCTGAGAGAAAACTATTATTATTGTATTGACTTTGTATCTGTGACAATGCAATGGATACTTATCCTGTAAAGCTGAACATGCGGACTTTAAATTAATATCTGACTGTAACAACTTTATACCATGTTTAAGGCAAATAAATACTTATCTTATCTTATCTATCTATCTTCTATACATATAAAATGCTTTGTCCTGAATGACTGACTGACGGATCAACGCACAGCCTAAACCGCTGATCGTAGAGACCTGAAACTTGGAGAGTGTGTTCTTTGTATGACGTAGGCATCCGATAAGAAAGGATTTTTCGAAATTCTACCCCTAAGGGGGTGAAAAAGGTGGGCAAAGTTTGTATGGGACAACGTGATTCCTTGGTCCTATCTACTTCAAATTTTGCATAAACATTCTTTGAAGACCTGTTTCGTATTTTATTGAAATTCATCCCGTAGCGAGGTTAAATAGGGGTAGAAAGTTATTTTGGGAGTGATTTGCTTCGAAGTTGATATCAATACTCCTTAGTGCTTTTGATTTAAATTACATTTTATTTTGACACGTTTGAAAAGTTAATCCGACTTTATTCAAAAACGGTTGAACTCACATAAAGGCTTGCAATGCAAATACTCTTTAAAATTGGAATGTCTCGAAAGTCACCGTACAATACTTACATTTTAGTACCACATTTGAAGGTTTCTAAGCTTTACAGAGGTCTGTATTTATTCCTAGGATTCCCCTAACACCATCAAATTACCCCTTCGAATTCAAGAGACTGCAGTTTCCCATCAAAGTATGCTTCGCAATGACTATAAACAAAGCTCAAGGTCAAACTCTTAAGGTAGCGGGAGTAGATTTAAGGGAAAGCTGCTTCTCCCACGGCCAGTTGTATGTGGCATGCTCCAGAGTAAGCGCACAGAGTAGCCTGGTGATTCTAGCACCCGAAGGAAAAACAAAAAATATTGTTTTTTATATGTTATATATAACATAATTAATAACGTAAAAAAACAATAAAAAATCCTATTAGAACCATTTTCGACTTATACGCGGACGAAGTCGCGGGCAAAAGCTAGTCTACTTATAATGTTCGTACAAGAGAGTTAACAACTATGTAACGATCCCGATAAAAACAAAAATATCTACAATAGGACGAGTTTAGAAGCAACTATTAAACGTGTCCCAGTAATGGTCACACAAATTTAAAAGTACCAAAAAACGCCGCATTCGAAAAAAAAAAAAAACATAAAAGTGTTCGAAATTTCAAGCTATAGGTATCTTTTAGCTAGCTAATTAACTCAACTAATTCACCAAATAAAAAACTCAAAACTATGTGCTGAGTTTCATATACTCGTAAAGCAGATAAAACAGCAAAAAAAAAAAAAACAAGTAAAATATTACAGATAGCATAAAAAACTGCAAAAAAAGAGCTTAGGTTATTTTAATTGTGTAACATTATGTTATCTTAAATACCTATGTTGCCATAAAAATCGACCAGTTTAATTTTGAATAGAAAAATATATTGATGTTTTTAAATAATTTGACGTCTGGGTCACTTTCGACTTCACCCGCGTTTGCGATAATTTGATATCAATCATTTTTCCATGCAGCCTTGTCGCGATTGCCCAGTGGTTACGGCCTCGCTTTTTATGTACGAGGTTGTGGGTTCAAATCCGGCCGATTACCTAACAAACTTTTAATTTTTTTATTATTATGACGGGTAAAATGACCCCTGACGGACGGACGGCAGGACACTAAAACCGCCCTGTATCTTATTTTTGAATGTGTGAATGGCCGTAATCCCGTCCTCACCAGGGCTGTTTTGGAGACGCCTGGCCGGCTCGACTTAATTGGCCGATTTAAGCAGGTTTCTGGCGAATGTTTGGACATCCTGCCCGTTAGTCGCATTTTTCATAATCTCGTACCTTCCTCCATGAGTATTTCCACCATTTGGTCGAGTGTCTAATCAACGTCATTATGGTTACTACGGTAGTGATTGACCCCTATGATTTGTGCTGCCAAATCCGTAGGATCCTACTTAAGAACGTTGTAGTGGGCCTTGTATTGAAATGCAATAGGTAGGTATAGCTTCACTGCGAGGAGTGCAAGGCTACCCTGTTCGAGACACTGGATACTTCCACAACGTTGTCTCAAAGGGATTTTTTTACCAGTTCTAGGCTATTACCGACTTACGTATTTTTAAGTTCTAAAAAAATATTTGCTATGGGCAGTAGATAGCTAGCTAGGTATGCACTCGTATATTTAGTGCTTATATATCGAAACTTTAAACAAGTGAATACGAGTAGTACTCGTATAATAATCAGGACACAGGTCACAGATTCACAGAATTCTGTGCAAAACGCAAGCGGTGGGCGGGGCGGCTCGACAAAGGGACGCGGAGCACAGGGCGGCGCCGACTGCCTGGGGGCGGGACCGGGCGGCCGGGCGGGGCGCGCGGACGCACGGTGCGCGCCAGTGATGCGCGCCGCGCTGTCCCGCACGTACAGCCGCGCTCGCACCGCGCGCCGACCTCGCCGCGAGTGTGTGACCGCTGTGATACAAGCTAGTGTTGTGACCCTGCACCCTGGACCGCCGCTTTGCGCTCTGTGCGCCTGCCGCTTATGTTCCCGTTTGGATAAGGATACCGACACTTACCGATGATCAGTTTCTCAAAGTTTACTACTCATTGACTTCAAAGCAAAATGTTGTGTTTTAATAAACAGTGATATAAAAGTGGACAAAAGTGTCGGAGTGCGGAGAGTGAGCCTTGATTAATTTCTTCACTTGTTGTAGGTATGTATCTATTTACCTAGTTTCTCAAAAAGCCTAGGTAAGTATTTAGATTGGGAATCTAAAAGTTAAATGAAATAGGTAGGTAGGTAGTAGGACCTACTTCACTCTTAAATGAAAGTTTTAGCGGCTGTTGTTGAAAAAAAGATAATTATTTGTCATGTAGGTACTTAATTTTATTCTATTCCGTTCGTCGCGAAATTGAATCTGATCAGCGTTTAATTGCGTAACACATATAAGTAAGACTAATCTATGTTATTTTGGTAGTACAACAACATTCATTGCGTTATTTACGTTGTTGAGCAGCGTTTTTTATCTAACTGATGAAGCAATGGATTAGCAATCTGATTCAAAACGATTCAGATTGTGATTGATCGTGTATTACTTATTTAGGGTACAGATTCATAAGTCAGGCGACAACAAACCAATTTTCTTCTCCTCTTAATACATAAAAGATTTATACATGCTTAAAAGGTTAATACGCAAACAATTATATATTACCTATATTAGCAGTGTAGTGTAAAATTAAATATTTTTGCCTGTAACCTATCTACCAAATACCCAGTGGCGGACTAAGCCTGTCGGGGGCCCGGGGCGGCAAACCTAAATTAAAAACGTACATTCCTGGGCGCCCACGGTTTAGCACACTGCCTCGAAAAGGTTAGGTTTTCTGTTGACCATGGATACAGAAATAGAGGATACTTTTTCGACAACCGAAAAGCTAGAGGATCAGAAAAATATAGGATGGTAGAGCGAGCGAAGCCAGCTCGAAAAATTTTACACTCTGCATTAAAAAAAATATAAACATCTATACAGACACAGGAATTACTTTGTTGACCTATACAGAATATTTTGAAAATGTAGTATGCAAGAGCGAAGCGAGTTGGAAAATGTATGCTGCCATCTATTGAATTTTCTTCAAGACGAATTATAATTTGTTCGAGTTGAGACCCCATGATCAGGGGAACGCGGAGGCAGTTTTTTATTTTATTATTTGGGGGCCCCCAAGACTGGAGGCCCGGGGCGGGCCGCCTCTTCCGCCCCCCTGTTAGTCCGCCACTGCAAATACCTACTAAGCTTGTTCAACTGTAGGTACTTAGGCTAAGTCCTGTCGTCCACGACTTTATTCAAAAGTAAGGTGTTGACGCTACTCAATTGTAACAAACTCAAATAACGAATGATTTGCCAGATTGTGACAGCACTACAGTGACGTAACTTCAGATCAGAGGCCCTAGTGCAAACTGGTAGTTGGGTTCCTGTCACCCATCTCCATCTCCCATGCGTGATATTCTTTTTCAAACTATTTGTCAACCTTTGTTGTCTTGATCAGATAATGAAATCATCAAATAATAATCGCGTAACCCTTTTTTTTTTGGGGGTGGGAAATTACCAAATAGCTTCTCCCGCTCTGCGCGGAGCGGGAGGACGTGTCAGACTTTTACTGACTAAAACCCACCCATGTTCCTTTCGTTGCCGATATCCCTTTCGGACAACTCGCAACCCCAGCAGGAATTGGCCCTAAAGGACCCCGTCAGTTGGTGCTGACATCTCTTTGAGGCGCGCGTGGAACACGACGCGCCGTCGACCCTGACCTGGTCCTAATCGGACGGCGAGAAATCGGCTTGCGACTCCCGACGCCCGGGGCGTCTCCTGCGGCGGCTAGGGGCGATGGGCGAATCGCGTAACCCTAGTGCCGTGAAAAAATTGTACCTAGAACCCTACCTCGGATAGTTTCTATTTTATTTGACCATTCATAGTATGAATTGGGGGGGCCCATGCCTTATTGGACCACGGTGGTCTTCCTTCTTAGCTAAAGAGCGCTTATCCTAAAAGTTGGCAACGTTGCAAATAGCTGTCAAATATTTACCTGTTTTGATTAATTTCGCAATATTACTGCACGAAATTAAGAAATCTATCTAACTAGTGAACTAAAATATTGATTATGAAATGCAATAATTAATATCGTAACCTTAGTAGCTACGCCACTGAGCACTAGTATTTCAATGGTGGTCCGTAGTAGGTACATGATGCGACTTACTTGGGCGGATTTTTTTTAAAGTGTAGATACCTAATTTAAAATTAAAGTCAGTACATACCCGCGAAATTAAACTAAAAGTCAACATGTTGTCAACATGTTTTCAAAATTTAGTGACAGAAACGAATCGCTGCAAAACCGACTGCACGCAGTCTTGTCCGTATCACAATTTCATGTCTACTACGTGTAGGTATTTATATTATGGAAATCGCTTCTTATTTTGAAAACTACCAAGTTTTTGCGAACATACAAAATACTTTCTAAGATTTATAGAGAAGGCTGAGTCAGTTTATCAATTTCTTTGAATTTATTTCTACGGGACTCACGCGGACCCATTTTATAGATCGCGCGAATTGCCCTCTATTGTAAAATGAAAACTGAATCTACATCAGCTGCCGATCCCCACAGCAGAACGCCATCGAACATAATACTGTGGAAATAAGCAAAGTATACTAACTTAGCTACATCAGCTACAACTGCCTCATGTTTCTTACTGTTTAAGGACATGTATTATAAAAATGGCAACAAGTTAGAAACAAAACATGTAAAGCTACTTTTCCAACTGAAAACTCATTTGAAGTAAGTATTAGGTATCTGAACTGTCAGAAAATGAGGATGAACATACATCATTTATTTCAATCTGATTGTTGCAACATGGCAAAATCCTTATCTAAAACCGATAATGTTATTATAATGACAGGTAATAATTACTCTAATCCAACTGAATTTATGTCTGAAATATCGATAGCGTTACATTTCCTAAAAAACTGCAATGTATTTATAGCCAATGTACTTTATAATCGGATTCTTAATGAACTTAAATTGAATGACCAGTTAAAGCTTCTTACCCGAAATTATAAAAATTGTACATTTATAGAAGCAGGAACAGAGGATGTTTTGCAACAAATAATCTATAAAATCAATGTTAAACATTATAACAATGCATTCCTTTCCTATAACAACCACAAAAGTAAGGGTATGTTATGTTATAGGGTTGGTTTCCGCACTTAGTCCGTCAGGTGGACCATTGTGCGTGGGCCATGGCGGCCGTTTGGTGGTTATTCCAACCAGCCCACCTCCCTCCAAAAGCTAATTAATGCTCCTGGTTTGTTTAGAACTTCTGTGAAAGATCTGGTTGACCCGAGGGTTTCTGTTCTACTCTGGGTGACGCCTGTGCATTCAAAGAGCACGTGCGCGACGGTTTCCTCAGTCTCCATGCACGCCCTGCACAGAGGACTGTCCGTTATGCCTATTGTGTGAAAGTGTTTGTTTAGAGAGCAGTGTCCCGTGATGGTCCCCGTCACCAGGCGCACGCCGTTCCTGTCCAGGCGTAATAAACGCTTGGTCAGCCCACTATCCAAATATGGCATAGCTTCCTTGGACTGCCTGCAGCCCGGTGTCGAGGTCCACCAGTTCACCGCTTGTGTGTGGGTGAACTCCTGTAGCCACCTGCGTATTTGGTTGAAGAGGATGGGTACGATAGACTCGGGTCCACAAACTGCCGCGCTGGACCCCCGTCTAGCAAGCTCGTCAGCTGCGTCATTACCTAGCGATCCGCTGTGTCCTTTTATCCATTGCAGTGTCACCGTGTTGCGACTGGATACCGTTATTTGTTCCAGTGCATTGTGACATTCTAGTGTAAGCTTCGAGGTTATATATTTTTTCCGTAGGGATTGGAGAACTGAGGCGCTGTCGGAGAGTATACGTATGTGGGTGTCCGTAAGCCTCCTGGCTTCTAGGGCGTGGACCGCTTGTATGATGCCCACACACTCCCCCTGGTAGACGGTGTTGAACATTCCCAGCGGTCTGGATATATTTATGTTCAGATCGTGCGAGAAGACTCCGATTCCAGTACCGGAGTCGGTCTTCGATCCGTCGGTGTATACCCTCATCTCTTTCGAGCCTGAGTAGTCACACTGTTCTTCTGTGAGTATTATACTGTAGTGCCTTTGAAAGTGGTGTGTTTTCGGGGCTTTGTCGCAGGGTGATGCCATCATTGGCTTTCGTTTGATCGCATCTTCTTTTATGCGTGTGTGCTTTACTCTGGAGTCTTTGGTTAGGGTTCCTGATAGATGGAGCCTAAAGGCGGCCAGGGTTGCCTCCTCCCGCACGCTAAGGTGCAGAGGCGGCAGTCCCAGCATGGCCTGTAGGGCGGCAGTGGGTGCGGTTCTCATACTGCTAGTGATTGCAACACAAGCAAATCGCTGCAGTTTTTCGAGATCTTTTTGAGCTGTGCTCAGGTCTGTCCTGGGCCACCAGACCAGTGAGCCGTATGTGATAATTGGTAAAAAAAAAAAAAAAAAAAAAGTAAGGGTACTGCCGTTATGAAGGGTACACATGATAGACAAAAAGTTTATACTTCGAATAAAAAGGTAGAATTAAAAAGGGGTACGATACCCTATTGCTTTGAGAATCAACTAAGAAATTATTCAAAAAAGGTTCACAACTAATTTTGTCCAAATAATAACCAAGAACCATTGCAGGGTACAATACCCTATTATTTTCCAATTCTCAAAAAAAACATCACAAGTAGATGCAAAAGACAATTCCAATAAAAAAAAATTTCGTTCCTAAACATTCTTTTGCAACAGTTCACCAAAACATTGCCGGTGCCTTAAATAAAATTCAAGATTTTGAGATAGTGTTAAATGAGTTGCAAGAATTAAAGAAAAATGTTGCAGTAGTATGTCTCAGTTAACATTTCATTAAATAAAAATTTAGTTTAAAAAAAACTAAAAAACACGCTTTTTACACGAACTTAAAATGACAAAATAATTCAATTGACTTGTACTAGTTACGATATAAGTATCAATCCAGCTTGTCATTTCTTATACGATATCCAATGATTAAATCAAAAAGCGTGGGGCTCTCGTAGCTATGTATACTTTTAATCAATTTAAACAAAGCGCTCCACGCTTTCGTTCGTGTAAAAAGCGTGTTTTTAAGTTTTTTTTAAACTAAAATTTTATTTTTAGTCTAGTATATTTTTCATTTAGTTAATAAGTCTAAAGTCAACGAAGTTATGACTTGACCGGTTTACTAGTTAAGTAGCCACTAAAGAAATCCACTATCCACCTCCTGGCTCCATCATCAGACCCTCAACACCAAGTGCAATCTATTAGAGTCATCAAACTGAATCATATGAGCTTAAACTCGAGGGGTTTACTAGTAGCCACTGAAGAGTTCAACTATACATACACCTCCTGGCTCCATCATAAGATCCTCGCCACCAAATGCGACATATTGAAATCGTCAAAACGAGTCATATGAGTGCAAACTCGAAGGGTTTATTAGTAGCCACTAAACAGTTCCAATATCCACCTCCTGGCTCCATCATCAGACCATCGACACCAAGTGCAATATATTGGACTCGTCAAACCGAAACATATGAGCCCAAACTTGAGGGGTTTACTAGTAGCCACCAAAGAGTTCCACTATCCACCTTCTGGCTCCATCATCAGACCCTTGACACCAGACCCTCGACACCAAATGCAACATATTGAAATCGTCAAACCGAGTCATATGAGCCCAAACTTGAAGGGTTTACTAGTAGCCACTGAAGAGTTCCATTATCCACCTCCTGGCTCCATCATCAGACGCTCGACACCAAGTGCAATATATTGGACTCGTGAAACCGAAACATATGAGCCCAAGCTCAAGGGGTTTACTAGTTGCCACTGAAGAGTTCCACTATCCACCTCCTGGCTCCACCATCAGACCCTCGACAACAAGTGCAATAAATTGGACTCGTCAAACTGAAACATATGAGCCCAAACTCGAAGGGTTTACTAGTAGCCACTGAAGAGTTCCATTATCCACCTCCTGGCTCCATCATCAGACGCTCGACACCAAGTGCAATATATTGGACTCGTGAAACCGAAACATATGAGCCCAAGCTCAAGGGGTTTACTAGTTGCCACTGAAGAGTTCCACTATCCACCTCCTGGCTCCACCATCAGACCCTTGACAACAAGTGCAATAATTTGGACTCGTCAAACTGAAACATATGAGCCCAAACTCGAGGGGTTAACTAGTAGCCACTGAACAGTTCCAGGATTCACCTCGTGGCTCCATCATCAGACCCTCGACACCAAGTGCAATATATTGGACTCGTTGAACCGAAACATATGAGTTCAAACTCGAGGGGTTTACTAGAAGTCACTGAAGAGTTCTACTATCCACCTCCTCCATCATCAGATCAGTTCCAAGATACTAAATTATTTTATTGTCATTGGTTCTTGATACGTGTGCAAATTTTCAAGTTAATCGAACGTCTTGAAGTTGGTGAAAATTACGTTTAACGATTCCGTTACATACATAGATAGATAGATAGATAGATAGATACAGGTCAAGCTAATATAAAGCTTGTAAAAAAAAGGCGATGAAAAATACTTAAATGTAAATAATTTCAATCTTGGGGCCATTTACTCGTACTCACGCGAAGGGCAAAAACGCGGAGGCACATGTATATTGTGTCAAAAGGGTTATGTAAGTACTGAACTAGGTTTTACAAAGGATCTTGCAGTGGAGAAACATTTTGAAATAAGCGAACACCAAATTCTGACATAAATATATTTTTTCAAAATTTCATTGAAACATTACTGAAACTTCAACATAAAAAATACAAGATAATAATTTGTGGTGATTTTAATATAGACTTACTAATAACTGATAAAAACAGTTCTAAATTTAAAGAAATATTACTTAATTATGGAATGCAATACTATATAAATGAGCCTACTAGGCTTAAGACATGTATAGACAATATAATTGGTAATGTAACAAATGCAATAGGCGAAACATATAATTGTTTCCTGTCTGATCATAATACAGCTCAAATCGTTACAATTGATCAAAAAATTTGCAGCAAAACTGATTTCTTTTTTGTAGCTATTAATGATTTAAATAATGATAATGTTGGTAAGTTCATTAAATGCATAAGTTGCTTAAGTTTTAGTGAAATTTATGATATCTCAGATGCTAATGCAGCCTTTGATGTATTTCATGATCTTTTAACTTTGATCTACAATCTTTGCTTTCCATGTATAAAAATTAAAAGAAAGTATAACACGAATAAACAAAAATGGATAACAAAAGGTATTAAAAAAAGCTGCAGTACATTATATAGTCATTAAGACATCAATATTATTTGAATAAAAATAATGAAAATAAGAAATTTTAATAATATAACTTTAAAACATATTCCAAATTATTAAGAAGTTGTATGAATAACCTGCAATCCCTATGTAACCAAAAGCACATTACTTATTCGCAAAACAAAATCAAAGCTACATGGGATATTGTAAAGCGCAATACGGGCGCTAAGCCGTCTAGAGATTGCATTAGTAAAATCGATGACAATTGTATAACACTAACCTCCGGATCTGACATCGCTAATAAATTCAATAATCACTTCATTGACATTGCCATTACTCATTCCTTTAATTTTAATAATGATCATAATGACAGACACAACATAGAAATTCATGATGATGGTATATTTCTAGAACCAACAAATGCTTCCGAAATTGAAAGTATAATAAAGTGAATCACAACTGAACTTCTTAAAAGTATTTCAAAATATATCAACGCCTTTAGCATACATTATTAACCTATCCTTGGAACAGGGCTGTTGTCCTGACAGATTGAAACTATCCATAATTAAGCCATTACATAAAAAGGGCTCCCAATCGAACGTTGACAACTATTAGACCTATAGCACTGACTCCCATACTTTCAAAAATATTTGAAAAAGAGATGTACAGGCGGTTACTAAGGTTCCTAGATAAATATAACATTCTAGTCATTCAGCAATATGGATTTAGACAAAATAAATCCACTACCGCAGCAATTTATACGTTAATAAAACAAATCATGAACAATATCAATAAAAAAATCCCTTCCTGTGCATTATTTTTAGATTTAAGCAAGGCGTTTGACCTCGTTGACCATGTTAGGCTATTGGATAAAATGGAAAGATACGGAATAAGGGGTCCCGCTATAAAATGGTTTTAGTCATATTTACGTAACAGGAAGCAGATAACAAGAATAGCAAAGTTGAACCATATGGCAAATAGTATGGATAATTTTGAATCCGAACCAAGATTTAACCTTTGCGGTGTCCTTCAGGGAAGCATTCTCGGGCTGTTATTGTTCCTTCTCTATATAAACGACTTACCGAAATCATTAAAACATCAGTGTGTTCTGTTTGCTGATGACACCACAATTATTATTAAATGTAAAGATGAGCAAAACTATGACAATGAAATTAATCAAACATTTAACGATATTATAAAATGGTTAGATATTAAATAAACTAAAATTAAATATTGCGTAAACGAACGTACTCCATTTTAAAACATGGAAAAGTAAACCTGTCCATCTTCATGTCGCGTATGATAATCTTAGCGTAAAGCAGGTACATAACACAAGGTTTCTAGGGGTAACACTTGATGAGCACTTAACATGGAAGAATCTTATCGAGACTCTGCAAGAAAATTAACCAATTTGTATTTGCGCTAAAAAAGGTCAAAAATTTAACGTCGAGAGAAACCTCCATAATGGTGTATCATGCCTATGTCTGTTCAGTAATTCGCTACGGCATAGTTGTGTGAGGAAACTCCTCAGAAACAGATCGAATTTTCATTGCTCAAAAAAAGTGTATCCGCGCAATTTTTTATATGGATTGGTCTGATTCGTGTAAGCCTATATTTAAGTCACATAACCTTTTGACTGTACCCTGCATATATATCTTCGAAGTTGCCAAGTTTGTGAGATCCAATCTTGCATTATTTGAACGAAGGGATAATACAATTAAAAGGAAAGCTGCACATGTAGATTTCGAGATACCTGTTCCTAAGTTGCAACTCTTCCGAAATAGTTGTAACTACATGGCTCCCCTAATTTATAATGCTTTGCCGAACACAACTACCCTCCCAAAAATTTTGTTCGGCACTACGAAAGTGGCTGTTGCAGGAATGTTTTTACTCAATTCACGAGTTTTTTGTAAAATGTCCCTGTAATTTTTTTTCTCTTGTTCTGGTATCAAAATACAGGCATATGTAAAGTAATTATTTAAGTTAAGTGTTATTATGTTAAACTTATTGTTTTATTTCATGTAATGTCAAAAATAGAAGTGTGTAGGTTATATATAATTTATACATAATTGAAATAATGATTAAAATTTTAAAACAATATTAATATAATAATAATAATATAATAAATAATAATTAATGTACTTCTATACTTAATGTACTTATCTAATAATAATTGTAACTTGATTTGCATACCGTTAAAACGGTGAGACATGTAGCACTATGCAATAATACAAACACCTTTGTAAACATATCATGTTTCTGGCCAATAAATATTCTATTATTCTATTCAACGTCTTCATATGCTATGAACAGAAGTTATCTTGAAATATATAGGCCAAATGACGATGTTGATGAATTGAAGAATAAAATATTTAAACAGGAAGAAAATTTAAAAATTGCTGAAAATGAAATAGAAAGTTTACTGTTGGAAAATAGCACACAAGCTGAACAACAAATTAACAGTTAACAAACTGAAACATGTATGTACAAGTACGCTTAAGAAGAAACCCATTACAAAATCAAAACGTAAAATCCTAGTTAGATCTCAGCTTGATTTTGTAAACATGCAAGAAAGTCCTAATCAAAAGACAAAATTAAACAAAACATCATGTAGCCCACAAACGTGCGACAAACTACAATGTTCCAGGGACGAAAAATGTATTGATGATATTCCAATATCATCCAAATTGGTGTTTTACCCAGAAACAGAGGGCGCTACTGTTTCTCAAGTCATGCAAGATTTAGAAAATGTAGTCATCATGAAATTATGGGTAATAGAAACAGAACATACTCAAAAATTTGTATACTTAGTGATAATAATGTAAATAGTATTCTAGAAACTGCTGAAAATGTTTTCCCAAATAATAAATTCATAAAAAATTAAAATTAATTCATAAAAATTAAAATCTGTCATTACTGTTTGCCAAATGCGGGGATATGCGAACGCCTATCGGGGCTCGATTTAAAACTTGTGAATTACACTTTGAAATATTTTTGTGTAATTTTATTAGGTGAAAGAGACTTTGTCGTTTCTAAAAACTATGAAACATTGGTAAATCACATAAAATGTAAGCTCGAAAAAATAACACATACTAATGTTATTTTATGTGCTCCAAATTTTAAACTTAATGGTAGCCTAATGTTGTTTAATAATAGAATAGACGCGTTCAACAAACTTCTATATCTGAGTAATAAGAAGTTTGAATATACGCATACGTTTGACACTAATAAACATTTAAATTATACTTACGATATGTTCTCTAAATTTACCTACAGGTAAAGCGAATAATATTGCGATAAAAAAAAAAAACATAATTTAAAAAATTATATACACTACATAAACACATTTTATAAAAATAATTATAAGACTGAAGATACTACGCATATAGAAAATAGCAATAAGATCAGCCAATGGAAACCTGGCACTATTCTTTATTATTTAAAACAAGTGCGTGTCGGACCACGCACAATGAAGGGTTCCGTAGTAAGGGCGCGTTTGCAAATCGGAAAAAATAATGCTGTTTTTCAGTACATCTTGTGACAAAACTAAACCGAATCAAATATAACTAATAACTACCACAATATATAGGTTGGTTCTTCATCTTCAAATGATTGCAACTATTTTGTTCAAAATAAAAACGATCTTCCGTTGCCATTTTCCACAAAATTAACGATACCGGGTTGAGTTTAGGTACATGTTTTGTTCTATTATCAATATATTTAAAGATTTCTAAAAATACGAGTACTATTAGAATATATATATATATTATGGAAAAAAATGTTTTAAAATGTCACAAATAGCCGCAAAACAAAATAAAAACTGAAACTAACTAAACGAGCCCAAACTCGGCACACCTAGTTCTACTCGTCGAGGCGTTCCAGTAGCAGTCACCCAAATACACTTTCAGGTCACTCCATCAAGTCCAGAGGTAAGGTCTCATCATAACTAACAAAACGAGCCCAAACTCGGCACACCTAGTTCTACTCGTCGAGAAGTTCCAGTGGCAGTCACCGAAGTACACCTTCAGGTCACTCCATCAAGTCCGGGGATTAGTAAAAATTGAAAGAACAGTACTTCATATTTTTTGGAAGTACCAATGTATTATAAAGATATAAGAAAAAAAAAACCAATGTATCAAAATAAGTTCACCTGACCACTATTCCCGCATCTGGCCCGTGTCAATGTAACGTAGTAGTTCGATTCAATACCTATCAATTTTGCAAACGCGTACTTAATCCCAAGAAAAAACTTAACATTACAACAACAATATTGAGAGATTTACTATGTTATTTTAAGACCATAGACTTCTTATAGGTTTTCCTGTAATCTATGAGTAAAGAACCACTCTGCATTTTTTTTAAAAATTTTGGGTCAATAGTTTCGGAGATTAGGGGGGAATGGTTAATTTTCATCAATTTTCTTAAATATCTTTAAAAGTA
Source organism: Agrochola macilenta (assembly GCA_916701695.1). Classification (NCBI taxonomy): domain Eukaryota; kingdom Metazoa; phylum Arthropoda; class Insecta; order Lepidoptera; family Noctuidae; genus Agrochola; species Agrochola macilenta. The sequence goes on along the minus strand of OU753558.1, from coordinate 24,156,209 downwards.
TTTAGATTAAAATTATAAAAAAATATATATTTGAGATCCTCGCAACAAGGCCTTTCATTTGATATGTAACACGGTTCTGCTTGCAAAACTTTTTATTTTTATTTTCTAATTTGGCCCCCAAAAGTAACCCCAAAATTCAAAATTCATTCTTTTACGTTACACTTCCGTGTTTGGGTCACATAAATACATATGTGTACCAAATTTCAACTAAATCGGTCCATTAGATTCGGAGCAAATTGGCTGTGACAGACGGACACACAGACAGACACACGAGTGATCCTATAAGGGTTCCGTTTTTTCCTATTGAGGTACGGAACCCTAAAAACTAACTGATGCCAAATTAAATGGACATTGCAATAAATCGGAAACACAGATCCATCAATGCTCGTCTTCCAGTGATACTTGCTCTCCAACCCTTGCATTACAAAATCAGAATATAGACAATACATCTACCCCACAAGCATCAAAAGAGCTTTTACAATGCATTTGCTCGAAAAGATCCTTTTCCAAACAGTAAATTGGTGCGGAAAGTGTCACTTTTTTTCACTAGTGCTTTTTACTTTTCTGTTTTTTTTAATTTTTGTGGCCCTCTTCAGCCCGTTGCAAAGAGTTTTTATTATTTGAGAAAAGTTTTACAAATCAGATGATGATGATAACGATGACGATGGCGATGGCGATGACGATGGCAATGGCGGAGTCAAAGTCAAATTCAAAGTCGAAGTCGAAGTCAAAGTCGAAGTCGAAGTTGAAGTCGAAAGTCAAAGTCATGAATGTTGTTTTTATCCTTTATATACGTCGTCATTATGTTAGATGTTACAAATCATCGTAAGGCTCACTCGATTTTTTTTTTTCCGCTGACATTGCATAGTAAAACGTTGTATAATACACGTGCGTAACATGATTTCCGACTCGTGTCGACTTATACACTCATCGGAAATCACCTACCTTCCGCACTTATAGCATAAATAACTATTACAATGCATTTGCTCGAAAAGAGCCTTTTCCAAGCAGTAAATTAGTGCGGAAAGTGTCACTTTTTTTCACTAGTGCGTAAGATGATTTCCGTTTGAGAATGAACAAAACCCTATCAATGTGATATGCATTACTGAACATAATATGATAGAAACAGACAAAAGCATACTAAATACTCGTATCAGTAACTATAAACTAGCTTCTTGTTTCTGTAGGAAAAACCGGCGCGGTGGGTCTTGTATTTTTATAGAAAAATCGCTTCAATATGCACCAATATATAATTTCAGTAATTATTCACTTGAATGTTCTGGTATTGAGTTACTAGAGCATAAAATATACGTCATATGTATCTACAGACATCCAAGGCCAAATTCAGATGATGTGAATATATTCTTTAGAAAACTAAACTCCCTTCTTAGTCGTTTTTATTACGGTAAAAAGAAAGTTATAATTTGTGGCGACTTGAAATTTGCTTAAGAAAACTTATGATGCAACAGAATTTTAGCAAATTCTGCACAGTTACAACTTAAAATGAGGCATTAACGAACCAACACGGTTATCAAGCAAAACATGCATTGATAATATTATATTCAATATTAAGGGATGTTCCGCAAAGGTTATTGAATCTGCACTTTCTGATCACACTGCTCAGTTGCTCATATGTCCAGACAAATCTAGTTTCCTTAAATCATGGAACATAGAAAAAAGAGACTACTCAGAAGAGAACATTCGTAAATTCAAAGAATGCATAAATTATCTTCACTTCAATAATGTTTTTGACCATACAGATCCAAACCTAGCATTTGATGAGTTTTATGAATTATTCCACCTATTCTATAATCTTTGCTTCCGTACTATACAGATAAAAATATCAAAAAGATCTCGCCCTCGGTGGATTACAAAAGGTCTTAGAATGTGCTGTGAACGTAAGCGACAACTTTTATGAGACTACAGAAAAAAACCTACAGAAAATAATAAAACTAAATTCTTAACTTTATCCTCACGATTAAATCAGATCATTAAGTTAACGCAAAAGTCTCGCAATGATAATTACATTAAAACTGCCCGAAATAAATCGCAAGCTACTTGGAAGATTATAAATACCAATAAACAAAATATACCTAAGGATCAAATACAACAGATCACTTTTGATGGTAATATAATAACTGACCCACAACAGATTGCAAACTGTTTTAATAATTTCTTCACTGATAAAACTAAAGCTTCTATACCAAACCATTCAAGATACCGAATCCCGCTCGAACCAAACTCAATATTTATGCGTCCAACTATACCAGAAGATATGTACAAAATAATTGGAGCCCTAAAGAACACAAATAGTACCGGATATGACAATATATCAACCAAAGTTTTAAAACACGTATCCATTAAGCTATCAGTTATACTTAGTTATATAATAAAAAGTATAGTAAATGGAGTCTACCCAGAAAAATTATAATTAACTCTAATTAAACCTTTATTTAATTAAAAAACTAAATAAAAATGACATGAGCTGCTATCGTCCAATAGCGCTTGTACCAGTCATATCGAAGATATCCGAGAAAGTGATCCATGATGATATTTATAGATACTTTGAAAGAAACAATTTACTTTGTAAAGAACAGGTTGTGTTTCGTAAAAATAAATCAATTAATATAGCAGAATATAATTTTTTCCACAACATATTAACCCACATGGATAGAGGTAAGCAAACGTGTGCACTGTTTATGGACTTTTTTTTTTTTTGAGGTTGTGAAATCATCAAATGACTCCTCCCGCTCTGGGCGGAGCGAGAGGATGTGTCAGACTTTTACTGACTAAAACCCACCCGTGTTCCTTCCGTTGCCTGTGTGCCGGGGCCGCGATATCCCTTTCGGACAAACCCGCAACCCCAGCAGGCATTGGTCCTTACGGACCCCGTCAGTTGGTGCTGACATCCCTTTGAGGCGCGCGTGGAACACAACGCGCCGTCGACCCGGGCCTGGTCCTTATCGGACGGCGAGCTACCCATTGCTCATCGTCCGCAAGCCCGCGCCTACGGTGGCCTGAAGTCGGCTCGCGACTCCTGAAGCCCGGGGCGTCTCCTGCGGCGACTAGGGGCGCGAGGGCGCGCATCTTGCATTTCCCTCGCGCGCTCCGCCTCCTCCTTTGCGAGCATTACTGCTTCGCAGAAGGAAGTGACGGCCTCCCATGCACTCTCGCTCGGGACCATGGCCTGAACCAGGGCCGGACGCGAGAGATCACCGCCGCCGATCGCCTCCGTGAGGACACGGCGGTGCTCCGCCCAAGCCGGGCAGACCTCCACAGTATTCTCCACCGTGTCCTCCGGGCGATCCACACAATGGTGACACCCGGGCGTTTCCTCCCGCTTTATTCTGAACAGGAACCTCCCGAAACAACCGTGTCCGGTGAGGACCTGCGTCAGGCGGAAGGTGAGGACGCCGTGGCGCCTCTCTAGCCACTCCTCAAAGAGGGGACTTATCGCCACAATTATGGCGAGCCCAGCGCTTGGTTGCGACAGTCGCACTCTCCATGCCGCCATGAGATCCCGCCGGAGCTCTGTCCGCTGTGCCGTGAGTTACGCCCCGGCGTTTCGCCTCCTCGTGCAACTCCCACATGTGCGCGAGGACTTTCGCCTCCAGATCCCATGGCGGTAGTCCGGCAAGGAGGCTCGCCGCCTCACGGGAGACCGTGCGGTATCCTCGGGCCAGCCTAATGGCCATGACCCTTTGGGACGCGTTCAACCGCTGGGCCGGTCGCAGCCTCAGTGAACGCGCCCACACCGGTGCCCCGTAAAGGGCCATGGACCGCACGACCCCCGCGTAGAGCCTCCGGCAGGAGGCGTTTGGACCTCCTAGATTGGGCAGAAGCCGCTTCAAACCAGCCCCAGCCCTATCCAGTTTGGGTCAGTCCCAGGTACTTCATCGTCGACTCGACACCGATGTGAACCCCTCCTGCCGTTATCTGGGAACCCGACAGTGGCGCGTTCCGAGGACCATAGAAACACATGGCCTCGGACTTGTGCAAGGCCACCTCGAGTCCCAGTTGAGACACGAGCTGGGGCCGGAGACTCTGCGTCAGCGGGGGAGCCCATGGGCGGAGTTGATCTCTCACCCATTTGTATGGGCGTTCCCACGGGTCTCTGATCAGAGTCTCCATCGACTCCTCGCGGGACACGCCTCTGGCCCGCTCGATCGCCGCTCGGAGGGCGGTCTTCGCCGCTCTGTACCCGTCGTACAGCTCCGCCTCAATGGCTTCCGTATCCGGAGGGTGGATACGGAGCCTGCGGTGCTTGGAGTACCGGTGGCGCGCATCAACGCACGCCGCGCGTAAAGCGGTCAGCTCACGCGACCACCAGTACACCTGGCACCGAGCACGTCCGGGCTGGACCCGGGGCATTGCCACGTCACACGTCGGCTCGGGGAGAAGTACGCTCCTACCACGACAATCTCCCCGAACCGTGCTGCCACTCAACCCGGTCCCCTCTTGACGGTCTCGAGGGACGGGGCTGTTTATGGACCTCACAAAGGCTTTCGATTATGTGGACCACAAAATACTCTTAGATAAATTATACGCTTATGGTATTAGAGGAAACATCTATGACCTGATTAAATCTTACTTAAGTAATTTCAATTCAATTCAATTTATTTATTCACAAACAATTTACTATAAGATTATGTTTAAGATTTTCTATAAGATAAAAAAAAAACAAGTAACACATTTAAAAAGTAATAACAAAAGAAAAAATAACATTCATAGTACAAGAAACACATTTAAAAATTAATAACAAAACTCACATCATCATCAAGATTAACATCATAATAAAAATTACCTACAGTAAAAATAAAATAAATCCATGTCTACTCATTAAGAATTTAAGATTAGGAATAGAAAATCAAAAAATTATGACCAAATTAAATGGTTCAATGTCAACTTATATAATTAATAGGATTAATAATACATATTACTCGTAAAACAATAGCTTCTGTCTGCTCTGTAACATACAGAGTTGATATGACAGAGGGGCATTAAATAACACTACGTATACTATACGTGTTTAGTATTAATTCGATACGGTATAAAAATAAAAAGCACATAAATTAGGTTTTTTTTTTTTTCAAACAAACTAAATAGCTTACAAATCAGAGTAAAACGCAACCACCCTTTGAAAATAAATTTAACTGACCTACAGATACCTAGGTAACAGCGGCAACGTCGCGCGCGTCGGCGTGTGTTATCTCGTCAAAGCGGGCGGCCGCCCGCGGTCTTGTTATTGGGCCTAAAAACGTGGTAGACGGCCCCACGGATCCGCCATTTTCGTATGTTCAACCTTCTGCCGAACACCCTGTATATATTAGAGGTTATAATGTTCGGTAGGAAAAATACAAACTACTTTAATAAGTTACAAAGCAAAAGATACAAATTCAATATATGTTTACCTGGCAATAAAACAGCGTTATTAAATAAAAGTATATTATGAACGAGTACCTATGGCTCCACGCATATATAAGCATTTACCTAATTCACTTTTGGAGATAAGTGATATAAATATATTTAAAAACAACATAAAAACATTGTTACTAAAAAAGCATATTACTCTGTCACTGAATATTTACAGGACAAACTTATATAATGTTACTCCATGCGATATTTTAAATAACGTCTTTTTATTGTTAAATTCTAGTTCCATAGATACCTGTGTATTTCTAAATTTGCATGCCTTAAGGTAGGATATGGCTAATGGCCACTATTGTTTGTATAAGACCTTTTCTTTTGTACCCATAAGAGCAAATTAATAAATGATTATGATTATGATATGCTGCTAAACTTAATCTACCTGAAAAAGCTCTAATGACGACGCCCCATTGCAATCTTGAATCTAAAGTAATTCTTAGAAATTGTTTCCGTAATAGCACTTAGTTTCTTGCCATTAAGTTTAAAATTTTGACCTACTTCAGGTACATTTTGTAATGAGAACTTAAGTCATTTAGTTTTGTTGGCATTAGTAAAAGATTATTAGCTGCGAACCATTTCGAAAGAACATGAGTTCTGTGACATTACTTAAATTGGGATAAAAAAATAAAAAAGTGTGTGCCTAGTCAGTGTCACTCACGCCATTATTACGAAACTAAGGTAAGCGTCAGAAAGTGGTCAGACATTCTGACATCAGGATGTCTGGACCATTTTTTAGGGTTCCGTAGTAAACAAGGAACCCTTATAGTTTCGCCATGTCCGTCTGTCTGTCTGTCTGTCCGCGACTTAGCTCAGAGACGGTTAGTAGTAGAAAGCTGTAATTTGGCATATATATACATATTAATCATGCCGTCAAAGTGGTAAAATAAAATCAAGAAAAATATGTTTATTTAGGGTATCTCCCATACACGTAAAGTGGGGATGTTTTTTTTTCCTCGTCTATCCCATGTTGTGGGGTATCGTTAGAAAGGTCGTTTAAAAATATTGTGAGTTTATCAAAACCATTTTTGGATTCAGGGATCCGTTTGCGAAATATTAAGCTTTTAACTGAATTTTTTTGTTAGAGACAAGTCCAGAGTCAAGTACTTGGACTTGTGAAAAAATTCACAGAAGTAGTATATATAACGAAATTAAAAGGAAAACTATCAGAGCTAAGTAGGCTGTACAGGTTTACGAGTAATAATCAACCAAATTAAATTTGCGGTTTGAAAAACATGATCTCCCATACATTCCGTATGGGAGAACATGTATTTCAATTACAATGTTAAGTTTGTTCTTGGGATAAACTCATCCCAACTACGGAACCCTTCATTGTGCGTGGTCCGACACGCACTTGGCCGATTTTTTTTTTCATAGTTCGGTGCAACCCAACAAATTTATCTTTTTGTAAATACGAGTATTTACTACCTTTTTAGTACCTCAACATATAATTTATTCAGTTTTTTTTGTCATACCTACAAGAAAAATGTTACGCGTCAAAGATTTTTTTTTTGAGAATGGATATTTAATTTGCCACATACAGCATATATTTTTTAGCACATAATTGAATCGTGGATTGAATCATACACTCTAATATAGAAAATAATTTTAATAACTAGAATTGTAGGTACATGATGTTATTGATGATTGATAAATAATTAATATTTCTTGGCGTATATTTACCAATGAGCAGTCATATTCTTACAACTTATAGTAACTCTACTAGACTTAACGTCGTAACATTGCCATTTCGAATCTCGTCCTACACATTCGGGACCAATAGAGTGGTCCAGGGGTTCTGACGCTTACAAACTAAGGACACCTCATTTGTTAAAATCGGTTCACTCGAATCGTTTAGCCTCTAGAAAGGAACATAGAGACAAACATACATTTCCAATTCGTAATTGTCAACAATTCCCAGTTGGTTCATTGAAACTTTACTAATGTTGAAACTATCTCTGTCACATAGACGAGGTAATACACCTTGTCGTTTAATGACAGTGACAGTCAGTAATAGTAGTAGTAGTAGTTGTAAACCAATGGCGAGGTCGGCTATACCTACGTACAGACAATGCACTGATGAGCGCCCACTACCATTTTATGAATTAATAAACCAGTCTTTTGAAGAAGGCGTATTCCCTGATCAGCTGAAAATAGCATTAGTTTACTAAGAAAAATAACAAAACAGAGCCAAGTAATTATCGTCCAATAGCTCTACTGACTACAGCTTCCAAGATTTTTGAGAAAGCAATGTGTAATCGCGTGTACACTTTCTGCGAAAAATATAAAATATTTGACGAATGCTAAAATGGCTGTCGGAAAAATCGATCAACAGCATTAGCAGTCTATAAGATTATACAGGAAGCCTCAAACAATAAATAATAAAAAATACGCAGTAGGTTTATACCTACTGCGTATTTTTTGACATGACCAAAGCCTATGACAAAGTACACTGTACAGTAAGTTACTATAATAAACAAACTATGTAGAATATGGATCCGCGGTAAATCACACCAATGCACAATGGTTCAAATCTTATCTAGAAAATAGAGCACAGTTAAGTAGTAGAAATAGAAAACGTCAGTAACAAAATTAACGAACTTCAATAAACTTCATAAACGCATCAAGCGTCGTGTACGCGCACATAACTTTAAAAAATACTTTGATTATTGATAGTTAGACTGGGATAATTTCATAACGATTGCTTAATGAGAACCTTTAGTTTGGGTTTCTTAAGAAGGTCGAAAAATCCGACCAATATATCTATATATATATACACCAATATATCTATATATATATACCAATATATCTATATATATATACCAATATATCTATATATATATACCAATATATCTCTGAAAAATGAACATATTCAGACGTGACCTTCGGTACATGTGTTTTATTTTTAATTATTTACGTGAAAACGTCTTTTCACTCGGAGTACTGATAGTAAGTTCAATATTTCTGATCGGCAAAAACATGTAAGATTTCAATCACTAATAACTACAAGACTTTTAATATTAGAGTAATGGTTGAGCACGCAAAAGATAGGTCATATTTATAAAAAATTTAAGGCTGGATATAATTTGCCTATGACGTCACATCGCGAGACCAGGCGTATGCGCGCGACCCTCTATTTTTCACTATAATGTCGAAATTCCAAATCGTATAGTGCAAAAACGTGGCCAGCTAGAACGGTGATTGTGTTGGTCTCAAGAGTTGACAAAGCACTACCAGGACCTACAGAGATACAACCAACATATTTAGTAAAATAAGATAAAAATGCTAAAGATATTAGCTATTGTCAAATTCCTAGAATTTGACAATAGCTAAATAATATCTTGTTGACTTAGTCTACTCATTACAATGTTTATTTTATGAGTTGTATTGCAATATGTGGTTAGCTAGAGACTTCGACAATTATTTATCATATTATTTATTTTTATTAGTAACTAACTGTTTGTTTATTTATTTTACCTCGATGGTCCTAGTTTATCATTTATAACTTCCAGTTACAACTCTATGTAAGCGGGCACGCCCTTTATGCCTGGAGGCTTTTAGTTAGATATTAAATTCTGTTTACGTTTAGTTTTTATTTCTGCCTTTCTCGATGATTTTGTTTGCTATATTGGCGTGTGCTAGCTAACATATGGCTAATAATTAAAATTATGTTGTGTTGCGTAATGTAAAATTATTTTGAATACTATTATATAGAATCTTTTTTTTTTCTTATAACTGAACAGACAGCTGTGCTGCTGGGGAGTTTGTTGCGCCACTTCTTCTTCCCAGCTAACGCACTAGGAAGTGGTGAAGAGTGGGCGTTTTTGAGGACCGTCTTATGTACTCGTAATTTTGACGTTCGAAAAGTGCTGATTCTCAGCCTAGTTTGAATAAATGACTTTTGAATTTTATCATTATAGACTCATAACGGCCGTAAATCTGCTCAGAAATGTAAAAAAGCCTATTCGAAGGAAGCTTACATCATAAGAAATGCAATGAGTCAAAAAAATCGAATGCCGAGGAAATACAACAGCAACGGCAGTATCAGCAACCGTAAGACAATCTAATATGTTGTCTCATATCGGTAAATCAGATACAGATACAGTAAATCTGCGCATAACTAAAAAATATAACAATCGATGAATGCTTGTATCATTAGGAATGCAACAAACATTTTTTTTTAAGTCGTTCTAAATTTGTTACTATTGCACCACACGTTTTCAATAAACTCTGCGGCGCGGGCTCGAACTGCGCCTAACTCCATTTATTTTTTCCTTTCTCTGGTAACGCGTAGGCTTCACAACTTGTGTTGTCATTTCCAAAAGCAGATTGAACAAATGAGATATTTTTAGGTTTCCGTACCCGAAGGGTGCCAAACTGAACTCTATTACTAAGCCTCCGCTGTCCGTCCGTCTGTCAGCGGGCTGTATCTCATGAACCGTAATAGGTAAACATTTTCACAGATGAAAATATTTCTACATATTTCTATACTCCGAAGAGAATATTTCTACATTTGTTAACCCTAAAAATATCTCATTCATATCTAAGCATTTACTGCCATGCTGGTATTCCTGGCATCACCTCCTTGTGCACCTGTCCCGTTCTCCAAAGAGTTGATCATATGAAATACCTATGAAATACCTTGGTATAATTATTGACCAATTCCTGACCTTTAAACCGCATAAAAACGTCCTTGTAATCCGGCTCCGTAAAATAATGTACATATATCTTCAAAACCCTTAGACACGCAGCGGACCGGCGGGTTATGATGGTTTACCATGCTTTATGCCAGTCTATAATACGAGTAGAATACTGCATCACATCCTGGGGAGGTTCCGCCAAGACCCATCTTATTGAAGTTGAGAGGGCTCAGCGTGCCATTCTCAAAGTTGGCGCTGGTCTCCCATACCTATTCCCAACCGTAGACCCATTTAAGGACTGGGATATACTCACTGTTCGGCAAACCTTCATATTGCGTACGGTGCGAACACTCCTTGTACGATCACGATACGATCAGAATCTGTGTAGGGATGGACGTCGAAAAGGCAGAGTATGCCAAACTCAACCTTCCAGTTCTGCGCACTCACGTAATTTCTTCTTCTTTCTCGTAATCTCGTCTTTTTACATACCAATGTTTTAGAGAACAGCTAAGTTTTACGGGACAGGTTAGTAATTGTGCCGTGTGATCAGATAAGGCAAACTCCATAGTTTTACATTTATGTACATCCACGAATGTTATACATGAAATTATCAATGCATGCTCCACTAATAGTCCTTGTTGGTTCAAATAATCCCAGATTTAGGTTGTGACAAGCTAGTATTTCTATAAACATTGTAGTCATTTTGTTTTTGTTTAATACATTTATGTTAAATTCGCCACAAACTATTATTTTCTTTTTACTGTAGCAGTACTTCCCAAGTAGTCGGCTTAAAGTGTCGAAAAATGTGTTTATGTCATCTGTTTTGGACCGTGGTGTCCGGTATATACAAAATATTAAGATATTATGATTTAGAAGCTCGATGCCTGAGCACTTCAGAACGCCTTCGACGCAATATTGTTTTAGTGTAATGATTGGTTTACACGCATGATTATTGCGTACTAAGATACATGAGCCCCCTCGGCGATTATTCCTTGAGAAGAAGGACCCTTGAATAAAATTTGGAATATTGATTAAATCTGTATCAGTATTCAGCATATTATGCTCTGTGAGGCATACTACATCTACCGGATTTTTTGCGTCTTGGAGTGACGACAGAGAATAGACAATAAATCCATTTTCCTAGCAAGTCCATTAATGTTTTGATCAAGGACGTTTATAATTTTATACACGAAAATATCTGATTTCCTTGAGGAATTTTGAATTTCAGGATTCGTTTCAGTTTCCGGAATTATATCATCAATTCATCATAGTCATTAACAAAAATAAAAAAAAATTCAAAAATATTTCTCATTCCACAATTGTTTAAACTACCACTGTTATTTGAAAACATGGTACAATCATATAATAAGTTCAAATTAGTGTCAAATATTACAGCATAGTCATAAATTTGTATGTCATGATATAGTAAACTATTAAACATTTCAATTCTCTAGTTGAACATACTAGAGTAATCATTGCACCTATATGTAGGCAGACATATAATTATATTTGTGTGAGATAACAATAAAAGGATTTCCCTAATGTTAGAAATTAGGTCTGAATAGTTGTTAGTTTTATTAAAATCGTCACTACCTATAATTATACTATGCAAGACTATTCTGTAATTCTTATAAATTACAGAATAGTCTTGCATAGTATAATTAGTTAGTTTTGAGTCTATATTACTAACAAGCGTAAGTACATATTCCGCAGTTAGCTGTAATATAGTGGCATATCTGATGGTCCGGAAAGGCGTTGTGTGCTATGGATAATACGTTAATAATCTTATTACTACTTATTATACACAATTTGTTTTTCTTAGCTTGCAGTTGAGACGAGTTATTATCATTTTTCTGATGACTTCCAATAGTTTGTTTATCAAATTTCAATGCAGTTTTTACTCTAGTCTATTAGACGTAGATCCTTGTTTGTAGCCTCCTTGTACGGTATTTCGTGTTAGGTCCAAGTGAGCTGTAGAATGTTGTTCTTTGTTCGGAGTAGGCAATCTCACGTTCTTTTTAGGAGTTCCAATTTCGCTGGTATTTTCCTTGTTGCGTTCTTCACTAGTTGATATTTGTTATTTAAAGTATTAATGGTCTGTTTTAAATCACCATTGTCTATTGACAAATTGTTTATCTCGTCATGGGCTGCCAGAAGTTGTGACTTTAGTTCTCCGATTTCCCGCTGTAAGGCTGCCTGTCCATTGAAGCGGAGCGAGGCAGCGGAGAGGAGTTACGAGTGTGTGGAGCGAGGTAGCGGGGCGGAGTTGCGGACTGTGTCTGTCCATTGATGCGGAGCGAGTCTGCGGAGCGTAGTTACGGACTATGCGTGCGAGGTAGCGGAGCGGAGTTACGGACTGTTTGGAGCTCAGAGTTTGGAGCGAGGTAGCGGAGCGGAGTTGCGGACTGTGCACAGTGACAGTGACAAAAAGGATGACATGATATAAAGCAAAAAGAAATAATTGTAGAAGAGATCGGGTACAAAAGTAAAGACGGTCGTCGTCACCTACTGGCCAGTTTTATGAAGAAGGAAGGCCTCTTTATGATGAGCTCCTTCTTTAGAATGTGAACGCTTCTAACGTGCACGTCTTTCTACATTGTTCTCACATGTTTAATTTCAACATGGAAAGATGTAACCTATATTTTGTTTCAACTTATTTAAAAGAGTGTCCGTGGAGTTTCTTGCCCGTTCTTCTCCATAGGTACCTACTACGCTTTGGAATGGGCAACTAGCTTAATATTTCTGACTGACCGATTCCTTGACAATTCAACTGGCAGAACCCTGATGGTGCAACTAAAAATTAAATTGACTTCATTATGTTGACAAAGAAGCAAAATATTAAATGATGATACACATAAGGACTGATGACGTATACGCTCCGTCCAGAACCGATCCAAATCCAAAACCCCGAAAGCTTTCAGCTCGAACTTCAGAATCGTTTCGAGTATCTAGGGAGCTCCGTGGGCGATTATAATGAAAACTGTCCATACAATCGGGTCTAAGATATTTAAGATCCGTCGTACGAATCGAAACCAGAAGCTTTCCGATGCTACTTTACAGTTCATGGAGGAGAGGCCTTTTTTATTTCTGTAATTCACAATAAACAGCTAATGAGATAAATTTAGATACAAAGTAGAGCATAATCGGAGTTTATATGTGGCTATATTCATATTATCGAAAATATGATAACTAACTAGAAACCAGTGTCAAAGTACAAAGGTTTACTTTTGTACCCGGTCTCCCCTAAGTCGAAACAAAGAGGCTACATAATATACCTACTCGCCCAGCCGACGCACGCACTGGCCGGTGGCACACTACTCCCCCTCCCCTGGGCCCCGCGGCTGCAATACTCCGCGGCTGGTTTTTTTCTGCATCCTCTCTCCAGTTCTCCGCTCCGCTTCCCCGCTCCGTTTCCCCGCTCTGCTTCCCCGCTCCGTTTCCCCGCTCCGTTTCTCCGCTCCGCTTCCCAGTTTTGTATGAATTTTTAAACTAGTTCGCAACTCCCTGTCCACTGAAGCGGAGCGGAGGTTTTATGCAATTCCATTGGTTAATATTGAAACACCGCTACTCCGCTCCTCTCCTCTCCGCTTCAATGGACAGGCAGCCTTAGTCTTGTACTTTATCATTCTCCTCGTCATCCGATATGTTTGGCATGCTGTTGGTGGTGCCATCTAGTGTCATGTTGTTAAAACCAGGGACCATTTGGGTTACCTATTGAAAGGGTTTTCGACAGGGTTTTTCTAAGTAGTTAGTTAAAAACCCATACGATGTGGGTAACCTTTTAGAACGGCTTAATTTAAGCCATTCAAATTTTGGTTACCCATTGAAAGGGTTTTCGATAGGGTTTTTCAAAGCAGTTAATCAAAAACCCATACGATGTGGGTAACCCTTTTGAACGGCTTCATTTCAGCCATTCAAAAGGGTTATACTTTCAACTCTTTAAACGATAATAGCGTAACATTCCGACTCGCAGCAATGTTATATGTTCTCTCGATGACAGGCATAGGTTGCAAAATGGAATAGCACGCGTTAAGCGGCCGCGGCGGCGCCTTTGTGCTAACTTACCGAGCGGCTTCTAAACAGGGATCTTTGATCATTATTGCATGTAAAATGGAGTTCATTTTAGCTGTGCTGGCCGGATATTGAAATTACGTATTATTATGATTTTTTCATGTCCGTACTTGTTTATTACTTTATTGCAGGCATTTGCAGGGACCGTACAATTGTAATTCTTGCTGTTTGATTTAAAATTCCTAGGATTATTCCTAGGATTCCCCTAACACCCTCAAATTACCCCTTCGAATTCAAGAGAGTGCAGTTTCCCATAGTATGCTTCGCAATGACTATAAACAAAGCTTACCATGACCATGCTTGCTGACCATGTTTTACGCAAATAAATTATTTTATTATTATTTCTTTATTACATTTTTATACATACAAATTACATTTTTAAATATTTTTATGAAAAAGAAAAAAAAAAAAAAAAAAACATTTAAAAATATAAAAAGTAGTGGTCCATCGGCATCAGGAACAGGGTCCAAGGTGCCGGTGGTCAGGGCTCTAGAGAGAGGAACCTCCTCACGATGCGTGCCGTGTCTAGGAGTACTGCTTTCTGAATCAAGCCCTTGACCCAGCCGCGCAATGAGAGCCTCCTGAGGTGTTGGTCGAGGCTCTCCGCTATTAGGCCATTAACTGTTACGATTATCGGTACAATGATTGCAGAGTCCACGTCCCACATGTCGACAACCTCGTGTGCTAAGTCGAGATACTTGATTTTTTTATCTTTCTCAGCTTTCACGAGATTCTCGTCATGAGGGACAGCGATATCAACAATCATTGCACGGCGCTCTCCTCGATCTATCACCACAATATCAGGCTTATTGGCTACAATAGTCCTGTCAGTGATGATAGATCGATCCCAATACAATGTGGCATGACCATTCTCGAGAACTGGGTCGGGCACATACCTGTAGTATGGTACTTCTGACTCAACAAGGTTGTATTGCAAGGCAAGTTGCTGGTGGATAATCCTAGCCACTAGATTGTGTCTATGCAAGTACTCGCCGTTAGCAAGACGAGAACAACCGGAAACAATATGTCTGATTGATTCACCGGGACGGTGGCATGCCCGACAGATGTCAACCGTACCGTCCTTGACAATGTATTTCCGGTAATTATTCGTCATGATAACTTCATCCATAATCGCACAGACAAAACCTTCGGTTTCCCCGAAGAGATCGCCGAAACGCAGCCAGGATACAGATGCCAAAAAGTCTACATCAGGCCCATGGAGGGCCCGGAAAAACCGTCCGTGAAGCTCTTTGCCTTGCCAGACTTCCTTACGATCGTTAGTATCAAGTACTGCAGGTTTGCGCCAGTTCTCTTTCGCCAAGGAGAGTGGGGTGAGGCCCTTGTCCACTGCGACCACATCTCGGTGCATCCCCACGTCAGTTTGAAGGAAATATTCCCTGAGACTGCAAATCTCGCGGTTGTGGAGGGTTTTAGCATTTAAGAAACCTCGACCCCCACACTTCCGCGGGATGTACAGTCTCATCACTGATGATCGTGGGTGATGCATCCGATAAGCTGTCAACAATGTACGGACCTTCCTATCCAGAGCGTCAAGTTCCGTCTGAGTCCATTTGAGTATGCCGAAGGAATACATCAAAACCGGCATGACCCAACCGTTGAAGGCGCGCACCTTGTTTCCGCCTGATAAAAGACTATTTAACACTTATTATTATTATTATTAAGGTTAAACTCTTAAGGTAACGGGAGTAGACTTAAGGGAAAGCTGCTTCTCCCACGGCCAGTTTTATGTGGCATGCTCCAGAGTAAACGCACAAAGTAGCCTGGTGATTCTAGCACCCGAAAGAAAAACAAAAATATTGTTTACAAAGAAATACTGCCGATAGGATCCGGCAACTGGGACTCGAGGTGGCCTTGCACAAGTCCGAGGCCATGTGTTTGTGTTCCCAGATACCGGCGGGAGTGGTTCACATCGGTGTCGAGTCGACGATGAAGTACCTGGGACTCGTCCTCGACAGCCGGTGGAACGTGGAGCACTTCCGACGTTTGGCTCCCAAACTGCAGAGGGCTGGGGCTGCTTTGAAGCGGCCTCACCTTCCACCTGACGCAGGTCCTCACCGGACACGGTTGTTTCGGGAGGTTCCTGTTCAGGATAAAGCGGGAGGAAACGCCCGGGTGTTACTATTGTGTGGATCGCCCGGAGGACACGGTGGAGCATACGGTGGAGGTCTGCCCGGCTTGGGCGGAGCACCGCCGTGTCCTCGCGGAGGCAATCGGCAGCGGCGATCTCTCGCGTCCGGCCCTGGTTCAGGCCATGGTCCGGAGCGAGAGTGCATGAGAGGCCGTCACCTCCTTCTGCGAAGCAGTTATGCTCGCGTAGGAGGAGGCGGAGCGCGCGAGGGAGATGCAAGCTGCACGCCCTCGCGCCCCTAGTCGCCGCAGGAGACGCCCCGGGCGTCGGGAGTCACGAGCTGACTTCCGGCCACCGTAGGCGCGGGCCTGCGGACGGTGAGCGATGGGCAGCCCGCCGTCCGATAGGGACCAGGCCCGGGTCGACGGCGCGTTGTGTTCCACGCGCGCCTCAAAGAGATGTTAGCACCAACTAACGGGGTCCGTAAGGACCAATGCCTGCTGGAGTTGCGGGTTTGTCCGAAAGGGATATCGCGGCCCCGGCACATAGGCAACGGAAGGAACACGGGTGGGTTTTAGTCAGTAAAAGTCTGACACTCCCTCTCGCTCCGCCCAGAGCGGGAGGAGTCATTTGATGATTTCCCACCCAAAGAAAAAAAAAAAAATGGGTAGAATTTCGAAAAATCCTTTCTTATCGGATGCCTACGTCATACAAAGAACACACCCTCCAAGTTTCAGGTCTCTACGATCAGCGGTTTAGGCTGTGCGTTGATCCGTCAGTCAGTCATTCAGGACAAAGCATTTTATATGTATAGACTAGCTTTTGCCAGCGACTTCGTCCGCGTAGAAGTCGAAAATGGTTCTAATAGGATTTTTTATTGGATTTTGACGTTATTAATTTTGTTATAACATATAAATTATTATGTTAAATTTTTTGAATAATTATATAATATAACAATCTTTATTATAGTGTAGGGATAAAGGATAAATAAACGTGAGAAAATCAAAAAATCTGGCGAAAGTTACAAGGGTGTATTATCTTTTTACAACGAAATCGAAATACTACACCTACCGCAGTATTTCATTGTAAACAATATTTTTTGTTTTTCTTTCAGGCGCTAAAATCACCAGGCTACTCTGTGCGCTTACTCTGGAGCATGCCACATACAACTGGCCGTGGGAGAAGCAGCTTTCCTTCAAGTCTACTCCCGCTACCTTAAGAGTTTGACCTTGAGCTTTGTTTATAGTCATTGCGAAGCATACTATGGGAAACTGCACTCTCTTGAATTCGAAGGGGTAATTTGAGGGTGTTAGGGGAATCCTAGGAATAAATACAGACATCTGTAAAGCTTAGAAACCTTCAAATGCGGTACTAATATATATAGTACGGTGCTTTCGAGACATTCCAATTTTAAAGAATATTTGCATTGCAAGCACCAAGCCTTTATGTGAGTTCAACCTTTTTTAAAAGCTTTTATTTTTGAATAAAATCGGATTGTCTTTTCAAACATGTGTCAAAGTAAAATTTAATTTAAATAAAAGGGATGTCGTAAGAATAGCCAAGGATGTAAAGAGCAGCTTACCATTGACGCGATTACTATGAACAGCGCTGTTAAAAACAGAAAGGACATTCACACAATGTATATTGATTACCAAAAGGCTTTCGATTCAGTTCCGCGCAGCTGGTTATTACACGTCCTAAATCTGTATAAAATTCACCCAACAATTCTTAGAAACAATTCTTAGAAACTTCTATGCAGAATTGGCAAACTGTTCATAAAATCAATTCATCCTCCTCGACTGTAGCTACTGAACCAATCTATATAAAACGTGGAATTTTTCAAGGAGACGCTCTAAGTCCTCTGTGGTTTTGCATGGCACTCAATCCAATTTTTAAGCATAGAACCCATTGAAAGGGTTACATATGATAAAGGTAACCTCATAAACGGCTTATCCTTTCGAAAAGCTTAACTCTTATCCGGGGTTGTACGGTCCCTGGTTACAACTGACGTCGTTAGTACTGACATCCATAACTGTCGTCGCTGACAGTGATTTCGTACGAGTTCGTCGCAGAGTAATATTCTCGAAGAAATTCATTTTGTTGTATTATTTCAACAAAGCAAACCTTGTAAAAAGACAATTTTAGAAGCGGGGTTCGAACGCAGTGCCTACGGGCTCACAAGACAAAAAGCGTAAGCCGCAGCCGCTACGCCAAGTGAACCTTATTTATGTAGTATGGATGAAATAAGGAAGCATTAAGGCGAAATACAATCGTGTTAGCGTTCCGGGAGCGGCGGTATGACCTGGCCCGCGCGCAATTCTATTGCACTATGTTTACAAATATTGAATTTAAACATTTTACGCGTGTTGGTATAGAAAAGTAAGTCCATAATTCCTTAAAGTATTTAATAGTGAACACGTAGACAAAATTTTAATACAATCGAATGGAATAGGTTTTTCTCTTAGTGGTTGTAACAAAAAAAGCAGATTTTAAGGTAACTTTGCCGTTTTTTTTCTATCGAGGAAAGTTTTGTCAATCGTATTTCGGGCCTCATACTTCACTAAGGACACTCTTTAATTTTCGTAATCATAAAAAAATATATGCAAATTCTTTTTTTTTTTTAAGAGAAACATTGATTTTGCGTGAAGTCGAAATATCTGCTTTGGAACCCATTTCACCTTAACTACAAGATGTTTGTTGCGTCAAATCACAGAGGGTCAACTAGGTTCAAAGTCCAATTTCTTTATTTTTTTGCGAGGTACTAGACGGTTTAATTTTGAATTGTATTTTTGTTTGGATTGACAGTTTTTCTAACTTTTTGTTTATGTTTGTTAGAAAATATGCAGTCTATCACTAATGTAGTTATTATCTTCACAACAAAAAAAAAGGGAGACAAAACAAAAGAAAGAGTTTTACACTTTTCATGGACACAATTTGTTTATTTTGATATCTCAGCTGATTGTTTATAGGTTCACCTGATAACAATGTCTCTGCTTTATCAATGTGTCCTTTCACAAATACACTTATATTTATCATTAAACTATAACTCAAACTATTTTAAATTATTTTTAAATACGGACTCGATGTTAACATGACTACTCGGTCGAGCTAGCTTCAAAAGAAGCTGCTGGAAAAGAAAAACTGGTAGTTTTTTTTTTTTTTTTTTTCATAACGTTTTGCGCACCAGTCTGCGTCGCTTGTCGCAACGACATCATTCAGATAGAAATCTACATAAAAAGACCCGCAGCAGCTCGAAGCATCCACCTTCCTTATTAACGTCACCTGAACAAACATTTTTACAATATAAATTATGAACTGTAATGTAAAAATGTAGGTATGTATGTATTTGCAAAATGCTTAACCTACCCTGGGCCCTAGGGATTTTAAAAATTATGTCTTGAGACAAATGTATCCCCTTTACACAACAACGTAGCTATAGTACAGTGAACCCATTCTGGAAAGTTTGGCGAATAAAATTTTAAAAGCAACAAATAATGTACCAATGTTTGAGAATAATATTTAAAAAAAAATATCAACAAAACAGTCCTGCTTCCTTTGATCATCACACCCACAGAACAGATAAAAGAGGTATCACACCAGTGCCAGCGAAGCGTAGATTATAATTCTTTTCCTCTTCATATTTGTCTACCACCCTTTTTTGCAGATATTCGGAGGTCTTGAAAACTCAAACTCAAAGCATTTATTTCAATTAAACCATTTACAGGCACTTTTGAATTGTCAAGGAATCGGTCAGTCAGAAATATGAAGCTAGTTGCCCATTCCAAAGCGTAGTAGGTAGGTACCTATGGAGAAGAACGGGCAAGAAACTCCACGGACACTCTTTTAAATAAATTGTTACAAAGTATTTGTTACATCATTCATGTTGAAATTAAACATGTGAGAACAATGTAGAAAGACGTGCACGTTAGAAGCGTCCGTAATAAAAATATTAAACAAAGAACAATTATTGAAAAATTTAAATCAGCCAAGGCAGCTAAGAGTTGACCAGTCCCAACTGACGGCGCCCGTTCACGAACATGACGCATGGATTAGCACCATTCAGCTCAACCATTTTGAAGGGAGCTAAATGAGCATGACATACTCACAGCCGCCAGGGCACATTCAAGTCAATAAAAGTTCGATAGGTCTCGCCTCAGGCGGCATTAGAAGGCACAAGTGGATAGAGGGAAGGGCTTGGTCCTGCAGTCGGATGCTTTACGTTAGATAATAAAGTTCAGATGTCGCTGGCCACATATTATGTGTTTGTGTGTTGTGCAGGTGTCGTGAGTGGTGTGCGGCAGGCGGCGGGCGGCGCGGCGGCATGGCGCGCGCGCGCGGCCGGCCGGCGGCATGGCGGTGAGCTGTCCCGAGGTGATGTACGGCGCCTACTACCCCTACCTGTACGGGCGCGGGGCGGCGCGCTCCTTCCACCACGCGCCGCACTTCCAGTACGATCGGGTCAGTACCACAGCCACCTCCAGGCTCCGCACACGTATCATACGTAGTCTTCCCAAACAATTACCTAATGCTGCTAGCCAGTAAGCTGGCCTACTTTGCTATATTTGCCTCCCAGCCTTCTGCCGCATCGGTCTCGTCGTCGCAAGTGACTACTAAGGCATGGTCCTGGGTTCGATCCCCACGATGGTAAAGTGTTAAATATTGACAAAATAAAGTGTTATATAAGACATTACAGACAGACCAACTAAACATCCGGAGCCACACGGGTTAGGTTAGGGCGTTAGGGCATGGTTGTCTGGTCGTCTGGTCCTGCTCAGGAAGGCGGGGCGCCCTGCGGACTCGCCGTCCGCGTACCGGCCCATAGTGCTGCTTGCCGAGGTGGGCAAGCTGTTTGAGCGGATAATCGCAGCCCGCCTCGTCGGCCACTTGTGCAGAGAGGGGCCGGACCTGGACGACAGTCAGTTCGGGTTTCGGCATGGGCGCTCCACGATCCACGCTGTGTCGTGGGTTAGAGTCCTGGCGGAGGAAGCGGTGACCCGGGGCGGGGTGATGTTGGCGGTGTCCTTAGACATTTCTAACGCCTTCAACACCCTGCCCTGGAGTTGTATTCGGGAGGCACTGCGGTATCATGGGGTGCCACCCTACCTCCGCCACATCGTTGGGGCTTATCTGTCGGAGAGGTGTGTCACCTACATGAGACGTGATGGCGGAAACCAGCGCCGCATGTCGTGCGGTGTTCCACAGGGCTCGGTTTTAGGCCCGCTCCTGTGGAACATCGGGTACGACTGGGTGCTGAGGGGTGACCTCGGTGCCGGGGTAGACCTGACGTGTTATGCGGACGACACGCTGGTCACTGCTCGGGGGAGCTCGCACAGGGAGGCAGCGTTGCTGGTGACGGCTGCGGTCTCACAGGTGGTCTAGGCCTGGAGGTGGCCCTCAGCAAATCGGAGGCCATGGTGTTTCATGGCCCCCGGCGGGCGCCGTCACCCGGCTCACACATCGTGGTCGGGGGGGCTCGGATCGCTGTCGAGTCCACCATAAAGTACCTAGGATTGGTGCTCGACAGCCGGTGGGACGCAGGTGCTCTCGGGGCATGGTTGCTTCGGGAAGTACCTGTGTCGCATAAACAGGGAGCCGGACGCCCGAATGCGATGGTCGGCAGCGGCGAGTCCTGGGACGCGGTGGTTTCCTACTGCGAGACAGTCGTCTCGCAGAAGAAGGCTGCGGAAAGGGAGAGGGAGATCTCGTCCACTCACTCGGCCCGCAGCAGGCGCACCGGGCGTCGACGGAGGGTGGACAACGCCCTCTTCCAGCCCCCCTAAATGGGTCCAGGGGTGACGGACACGGGGACGTCCGTCGCCCCCCACACATCAGGTCCCGAGGTGGCGGCGCGTAGTGTTCCACGCGCGCCCCTCTGAGACGTCGCGGGGGGAGTCAAACACCTCACTCCCCCCCCTGACCCGAGGAGGCCCGCAGCGGCGGGCCGGCACCAGCCGGGGGTTGCGGAAGATTTCAAGTTCCCGCGACCCCCGGCGTAGGTGTGAGTTGGAACACCGGGGTGGTTTTTATTCAGTAAGAGTCTGACAGACCCCTCCGCCCGCCCCAGGGCGGAGGACATCCATGAGGATTTTCCACCGCGGAAAAAAAATAAGAAAAAAGGGCGTAATACATCGAACAGATTACGTGTGACTCCGGATTTCTAATTTGTCTGTCTGTGTTGTCTTGCTTATACCTTTTTCGTTGACGTTTTTGTCGTAGTTGGGTTTTAGTTTTATAACTTTTATTTGTATTTAAATTATTTTCCCAAGATGGCATAATTCATTATTAATTTTAGTTCATCACTTTAAGTCTTCTAGAGGGCGCCATATTCAATTTGATGTGACGACACATAGCCTTAGATAACTGATCAAGACGCTTCCACCGACGATACCTCATTTAGTTAAAAATTATGAGTAGTTATGAGGAAACAGATGGACATACATTACATACATACCGGCGGTCAAAATCGAAACCCCCTTTTTTGCTTCGCCGTAGTCGGGTAAAAACTAATTGAACTTCTAACTATTATATGTACGCTTTTTAATAAATTTGTATTTTTTTAATTTTCTGACCTTTTGTCAAAGTTGATCGCAGTAAATAAGCTTCCAAGTGGGTTATGTTAGGTTAGAACAGTGCCCAACCATGCATGAGCCGACTTGGTCGCAGTAACTTAGCTAGGGCACTTAAGCCCGAGTTCACCAACTACAACGTAATCATTGGTTACGTAACCGTTGTGTTAGAATTAAACAGTTGTTTAAACAAACTGCGTTTTTTTCGTGTTCACCATTTATTTCTAACCAACGGTTAAATAAATAACCAAGCGTTTTTGAATGAGTGAGTCGAAAATTACCGAATGATCGAATGGTTTATCAATATTTTGTGAATGTAGAATGTCAACGTCAATCAATTTTCATTATCAAACTCACAGAGGACATTTTTAAATAGGTTATAGACGTCACTCGAATCATTTTGCGGGATGTAGGTATGGCGTATGGCGCCACCTGGCGCTTTGTGCAAGGTACTTTCGCATTAGACCAATAAAACATATTTTTTTTTATGTTGCGCTTGAAAATGGAATAAAACGAAGTAGTTATTACCTGGATCTCTCCAGAGCCTTCGACCTGGTGTCATATGATGTGCTCTGGAGAAAGCTGGGTGACAGGAATGTACCGGCGTCAGTGATTAGGCTCATGCAGTATTGGTATGAAAACCAAAAGAATTCTGTAAAGTGGGCCGGAACGTTCTCTGAGTCGTATGGGTTGGAGTGTGGTGTGAGACAGGGGGGGTTGACGTCTCCACGGCTGTTCAACCTCTATATTAATGATCTCATAGGCGAGCTCAGTGGTATGCGTGTCGGCTGCCGGGTTGGTGGTGTTAGTATTAACAGCATCAGCTACGCGGACGACATGGTACTGCTGGGCCCGACTGTGGGATCTATCAGAGAAATGTTGAAGGTCTGCGAGGAGTATGCTGCCTTGCACGGCCTTGTGTACAATGTCCGTAAATGCGAATACATGGTCTTTAAGGCCGCCGGTAAGTGCCCTAATCATGAACCTAGTTTTTCTCTAGATGGTATAAACATAAATAAAGTCCACCAATTTAAGTACTTGGGGCACATACTTACCGACGACCTTAAAGATAATGCAGACATCGAAAGGGAACGCAGGGCACTGGCGGTCCGAGGGAACATGTTGGCCAGTAGATTCTCTCGTTGTACGGACCAAGTCAAAATCACTCTGTTCAAGGCGTTTTGTCAAGGTCTGTATGCGGGGGTCTATGGGCCAGCTACACCAAAAGATCGCTAGATGTCTTACGTATCCAATACAACAATGTTTTTAGGATGCTGTTGAAACTGCCCCGTTTCTGTAGCGCATCGGAGATGTTTGCTCAGAACCGAACTGACGGCTTCCATGCTGTAATTCGCAAAAAAGTCGCATCACTGATGCGTGGAGCGCGGGTCAGTGACAATAGCATCCTGAAAACAGTGGTTGAGAGCCCTTACTCCCCTTTTCTGAGGCACTATGTGGGGAGAATGGTCAGGTAGCATATATATATTCCTTGCTTTATCGTTCTCTGCACATCCTGCCGCAGTCACCAGCTATTGTTGTATTTTTTATGTTTTATGTACTACTAACACTAGTGATAAGGTATTTTACTAACAAATTGGACCATATTGTTGTCTGAAATTAATAAATAAATAAATAAATAAAATTACAAAAATCTGATTTGATTTCATAGTTTAGATGTGACAATTTAATTTTTAAATTTTTTCATTGCGCCATGCTTGGAATATACGGAGTGCGCAAAATTATTTCTGTACCTTCTAAATCAGCGTCTTGCATTTTTATTTTGTAACTAAATACAAATATTTTTTATTTGAGGTAGGCTGGGTACAGATGTTGTAATTATTAAAGAACGCTATATCTAGCCGTAATCGACGTACAAATATTATTTTGATACAAACATGCTGATTATAATAAATTATCAAACAATTATCACACATTATTAAACAATTCTAATAAAAAATTTCGACACACTAAAAACATTCCAATACAATATAATAATAATAAATTCTAGTATAAATTGTCAAATCAATAAATTATAATAATAAAAAAAGGTTCATGTGTCAGTAAGGTATTCGTTCATCTAAAAAAGTGATGCACAATGCAAAACTTCACATCTGGAAGCATAAACCAATGGTTAAACCGAGTCGGCTACAGACCGGTTAGGTTAGGTTAGATCTGCGACTAACCGCCCGTGCCATGTCGAATCGAGCCGTGTGAGCGAAGTGAGCTTTGCCACGTATTCGGTCACTGAGTTCAATATCCAATACGCTACGCTCCATCGCCCTTTGGCAAACCTTGAGTTTGGACTTATCCCTGAAGCGCAAACTCTGTCCAAATTAATCAGAACAAGTAAATTTTTGACAGCTATTTGCGACGACATATAAGAAAGTATATTTCTATGGTGCGTACTGTAGGCGAGCTTACTGCCAGCTCTATGTACTCGTATTTATATTCAGGTAATTCGCGGTAGTGCGGCGGACGGGTCAGGTGGTTTGTCAGCTTCGCTTCTCATCGTTTTTATGTAGCGGTGTCAACGCATCCAAGTGCGATCATCTCGAAGATCTCGAAAGTAAAAATCGTCACAAGCATGTGAAGTAGAAGCGATTCATAGAGTTAAATTAGTTTTTGTGTGGCTGCCGGCTACGAGCGCGGCGGGGCCGCCGCCGCCGCCGCCGGTCCGACCGGCCCATATATCACGTGCGCAAAAACGATCCACCGGGCGACCGCGCCGCGCCACAGCGCCGCGTGAAGGCTCGTGCAGACCAGCGCGACGCGACTTGAACAATTTCTAAGAAAACTTCACGGTATAACAATAACCGGTGTCGCGCTGGTCTGCACAAGCCTTGACACTCGCGCATGTTTTCGTGGTCCGCGACAGTTTCATTGTTATTGATTCATTGAATTATATTTTTATTAAATACAACAATTCTATTTTTATTAACCGACGAAAAAAAGGAGAATGTTCCCAAGTCGACGCATATGATATATATAAATATGTATTTTTTTTAATATATGACTACGATTTGAACGATTCTTATTTTATTGGGGAGTGAATACCACGAAGTTGGTCCCATATGAAAACTAAAATCCACCCCAAAGGGTAAAAAAATTGGGGTTGATTGATATTTCACCTACTGAATTTTCAACTATAAACCGATTCTGTTGTAATTTACATATGATGACACAACCACACAATATAAACCTGGAGTTAATCTGATGATGGAGACGGAAGACAGTCGCGAGAGCTCCTCAGGAGTTTACAGCAGCTACATAATGTTTGGGCTTATTTCATTCACCTTGATGAGAACTTTAGACTTAATATGACTGTCATTGAGGGTTTGACGATGGAGACGGAAGGCTGTTGAGGGAGTTCCTTACTTGAGGAATTTCACATGGGCCCTGCCGGGCACAACATTTTTAAAAGATTTGAGTAATAGCATGTTTCAAAAAGCGAAAACTAAAAAAAACAAAACGTGTGCGGTCGGGGGACCCCCGTCAGGATTGAAGTTCCTTTCTCACGTATGATTTAAAACAAAAATAACATTTTTGCAACCGCCTTTCTTGGATTTACATTTTGACCTTAGCACCTTCGAAATCTATGAAAATTATAGCCATGATGAAACATTTCTCGTAAAAGTTTTCTCAGCCGTCATCCTGGGTTTACATTTTAATGTCACTATCGGCTTTAGCACCCTCGGAAACTATGAAAACGACACCCATGATAAAAAATTCTCAGCCGCCATCTTGGATTTACATTTTGATCTCACTATTGGCTTAAAAACCCTCGAAAACTATGAAAACGACACCCATGACGAAAATTTTATTAGAATTTTGACCAAATTCACACTTTCTCTCCGGCATGCAGTGTACTCGGGCCGATGTGTACAATTTTCTCCCACGACACTGTAATCACTTTACTCTTTTCATTTTTCTTTTGTTTTTTTTTCTGCCGGCGTTCTCTCTCTCGTTCTTTCTCATTATAAGAAGAAGACAGTCGCAAGTGTTGACACTTTTTAGCGTGACAACTTCTGAAAGCTGACAAGCCACGTTAAAGAAGTTAGTTCGAAAAACCTTTTAGTGTAACTCAAACTCAAACTCAAAGCATTTATTTCAAATAAACCAATTACAGGCACTTTTGAATTGTCAAGGGGTCCGTCAGTCAGAAAGATGAAGCTAGATGCCCATTCCAAAGCGTAGTAGGTACCTATGGAGAAGAACGGGCAAGAAACTCCACGGACGCTCTTTTAAATCATAATATGGTTACAAAAATTGGTTACATCATTCATGATGAAGTTATACATGTGAGAACGATGCAAAACGTTAAAAGCGTCCGTAACAAAAATAAAAATTCAAAAATTAAATTAAATTAAAATAAGCCGTGGTAGCTAAGAGATGACCAGTCCCAGTAACTAAGCTCCTAAACTAATTTAAGTAACTAATTTTGAGGCGGCGGGCGCCAAACACATTCAACGAAGATCCATCAAGGTACAGTCAGCATCAAAAGTTGATGACCACATTTAGATTTTCAAAATCGCTGTACACCGTATTCACTATTAGCACTTCACTATACAGCGACTTTGAAAATCTAAATGTGGTCAACAACTTTTGATGCTGACTGTACCATTTACCCTTGTACTTATATAAGTTATATTTGTTTGTTTGGGGCCGACTCAAAGTTAAGTACTTGAATTACGAGTAGTTTAGGAGCTTAGTTATACTAAAAGGATTTTTTTATTATTATCACTTTTCAGATTTTTTTTCGTAAAAACTTTTTTTTTAACTTTTTTAACGTTACTCTATTTCAGTGAATACTCGTAAGTCAATCAATCAATCATTTATTCTCTCTTCACAAAGCTGACAGAGTAGTAAAATAATACCTTTGTTTAAATCGGGCAGCAATTGCAAAGACATTTTAATAAACATAAGTTATGAAACAGTAAGCAATTCGGTTTCACAAGGGGTTGTTCGACTTCCGACGCTGGTGTTGAGCTTCTTTCACATATTTTTGAGGCCCGGGAGAAGTCACATGATTCCCTAGGCATTTTTTGTGACTTATTTAGATAAGTCACAAAAAATGCCTAGGGAATCGGGCTTTCGATTATGTTTCTCATGATACGAGTACATTGGTCAGGTAATTGCATCACTTTGGTGTTAGAAACACTGTCTTGGATCTTCTTATTTCTTATTTGGATAATAGGATCTAAAGAGTGGACGTTAACGGCAAGCAATCCCCGGGTTCTATTGTCACTATGGGAGTTCCGAAAGGCTCAATTCTTGGCCCTTTTTTATTTCTCGTATATGTTAATGACCTACCTTGCCTTATAAAGGTAAAATTTACTTTTATTCTTTAATTACCACACAGTCGTCTCATAGACTCTGTAACACGCCCATTCATTGATTCCTAGAATCTCTTTTCTTGGTTGACTTGGCACTCAGCAGTGGGTCTAAGTCGCTTAGTTTTTTGCCTATAAGATAACGAAACTTATGTCTCAGTGAATTTTCGAAATACTAGTAGTAGTATATTATTGGAATACACAAAAACAAGTACGTTATTTACCGTTTTTGCATTTTAATCTCTATGTAAAACAAAAAAAATATTTTAAAGGCATCCTACCCACACAAGGAAAAGTAAAATCATAAGAAAATAGAATCCATGTAACTTAGTATCTGATCAAATCAAGTTGCATTTCAATTAGATTTGGCAGCCTACCTCATCTTCTATCTATATATATAAAATTATAAACTGACTGACTGACTGGGTGATATATCAACGCACAGCCCAAACCGCTGGTCCTAGAGACATGAAACTTGGAGGGTGTGTTCTTTGTGAAGAGTAAGTATCCACTAAGAAAGGATTTTTGGGAATTCCACCCCTAAAGGGGTAAAATAGGGGATGGAAGTTTGTATGAAAGTCCGTCAGTTTTAAAGTTAGGATCTTCAAATTTTGTGTTTAGGCTGACAATTGAAAATTAATTTATACGTGTCTCAGCGTTTTTGATAATTACACCCCGAAGGGTTAAAAAGGGGGATGAAGTTGAAAAGTCCATAATTTTCTAAGAAAAATCACTTTTTTTTATCTAGGCTTATGGTTGGAATATAACGCAACGGTGTTGTTAGAATTTCAACCCTTAAGGGGGTGAAAAGGGGGATGAAATTTTGTTTTTAATAAAGTTCTTTATTTTTTAAGTTAAAATCACTAATATTTCGGCTTATGGTTGGAAACTATACAACGTTAACGTTAAAAAAAAACGTTGTCATTTTTTAATTTCAACCCACAAGGGTCTGGAGATCATCATGGAGAGTGTGATTGTCGTAACTCACTGCTGGCACGCCACAATTGAGGCGATACGCCCTCTCTTTGAGGCTAGAGAGGCGACACGGGGTCCTCACCTTCCGCCTGACACAGGTCCTCACTGGACACGGTTGTTTCGGGAGGTTCCTGTTCCTCATAAGGCGGGAGGAAACGCCCGGGTGTCACCACTGTATGGATCGCCCGGAGGACACAGTGGAGCATACGGTGGAGGTCTGCCTGGCTTGCCACCAGGTGTCCTTGTGGAGGTGATCGGTGACAGTGATCTCTCGCGCCCGGCCCTGGTCCAGGCCATGGTACGGAGCGAGAGGCCGTGGCAAACCGTCACTTCCTTCTGCGAAGCAGTAATGCTCGCGAAGGAGGAGACGGAGCGCGTGGCGGAGAGGCAAATGTCGCGCCCACACGCCCCCTAGCTACCGCAGGAGAGCCCTGGGCGTTGGGAATAGCAGGCCGATTCCCGACCACAGTAGGTCCGAAAGGGATACCGTGGCCCCTGGCAACGTGGGTATTAGTCAGTAAGAGTCTGACACGCCCCCCCGCTCCGTCCAGAGCGGGAGAAGTCATTTAATAAATTCCCACCCTAAAAAAAAAAACGGTCTGAAAAGGGCGATGAAGTTTTGTATTGAATTTGTTCATTCGCTGAATTTACTGTTTCTAACTTTACAGTATTTTACATAGAGCGACTGCCTATCTGACCTCCACAACGCAGTTACTGGGTAATACAATAGCCCTTGGTAAGAATGGTTGTCAGACTTTCGGGCTTCTGACTTCCCGTAACAACTGTCAAAGATCCACGAATGACAGCCGGAACCAACGGCTTAACGTGCTTTCCGTGGCACGGACGGGTCTTTGTATGTAAAGATGGTCACCCATCCACAGACCAACTGCGGCAAGTGTAGCTTAACCTGATCGATCGACCTGTGTGGCTGTTATTATTTAGCCACGGGTCCCTCCACCGGAGTACCCCCCCTGGGTTCTCCGGGGGAGGGGCCCGTCCCCTTCTCCGGGAGAATCGATATAGATATAGATTAGGATAGTAAGGATACGAACAGAATGCGATACTGCTCATCCCTCATAGCAAATAGCGTGATAGTTTGTACTAATGTAATATTATAGGGAACATCTATGCTATGTTATTGAGGCCAAAATACTAACTGGATCTGCCAGAGGAGAAACAGTCTTCGTGCCGCGTATACCATTGATACCAAATTACCTTACGTTTGAATTTAAAAGATTGCAGTTCCTAATCAAGGTTTGCTTCGCGATGACTTTTAGTAAGTCACAGGGACAAACTCTGAAATTTGCTGGAGTTGATTTGCGGCAAGACTGTTTCTCCGTCTGTCAGTTTTATGTGGCTTACTCACGTGTTAGCTCTCCAACTAGCTGGTTGTACCCGCTTCCGAATTAGTGAAAAACATTGTTTATTGAGAAATACTGTGAAGGATTTAGGTAGATACCGGTCCTTTACAGTAGGTATCTCTTGACAGTATTCCTCAAATATCTCACATAGTGGAGGACAATTAGCCATGAACAAAGCTCTATATTGTAATTGTTATAATAATTCATAATTATCTAGAAAAAAAGAATTTATACTCTACGCAGACGAAGTAAAATAAAATAGTAACGAAGTCAAACCTTACATTGAATATTCGAGTTTGATGCCGAAAACATATTTTTTAGAATTTTAGTCTGTTTGTTTGTAAGTATGTTCCGGCTTGCACAAAAACGGATGAACGGATTTGGATGATATTTAGCACACAGATAGTTTATAACCTGGATTAACCTATAGGTTATTTTTTAATCCCAGTAGTACGTTCCAGTCGGATATTTTTCGACATCCACGCGGGCGAAGCCGCGGGCAAAAGCTAGTTTCTCTATAAAGCTACACTAACTTCTCTAATACACAAATGTTTCTTTCACTTCTAGCTTTCCTTTTTTGTGTTTGTCTGTCTCAGTGGTTCTCACCGTTCCTTTAATTCTACTTTTAGTACTATTTCCTGAAACCATGCCTGTGATGACCCGGCTTTTGCTCAAGAGTTGGAGCTTAAATTGAGAACGGCCGTTCAAGATCTTGAGGCTTCAAACAGTAAATGTCAACAACTGTTACAGGAGATAGATAAAAGTGAGAAGGAAGTCGAGAAGGTCGTTTTCAAAAACACAGGCTTAAAACGGGAGCTAGTGGACTTTCATCAGCAAAACTTGGATGTTGTTGATGAACGGGACAAACTGCGGGTGGTCACGAATGGTTTCAACAACTGCAGTAACATATATGCGGAGGCTTTATGTAAGGTTAGGGACCTAGAAGAAGAATTAATTCATGCAAATGTACGAATTACAAATTTACAGAAACTAAAAGAATGTACTCAGGCTAAGGAGAATAATAACTTGTATAATGAATTATTAAACACTACTTACAACCCGTATTCCTTAATAACAATAGACCTTACTGAAGATTCTTTAATGAAACATAATAGTAGTAGTTATAAAGTAAGTCAAAACAAAATTAAAAAATATGCTAAGCTAAATAAAATCATAAATAAATGTAATAAATATAAGAAACAACAAAAACACAGTTCCAATAATATTAAACTAAGGAAAGAACGTGGTTTTCTTATGAATAAATAAAAAAACTATCAAATTAAATTAGAAGACAGTAAGAACATTTATGAGTTTGACACTCAACATTTACAGTCTGAAATTCAGGTTCTATACTAAGTATGTGAGGTCTGAAAAACAAATTCAGGAGCACATTCTTGCTGCAAATGAGTTAGTGGAAATGTGCAACTCTAATATAGAGAAAGTGGACCAGATGACTCCCAGCAGCCCTCAATCATCATTGCAAAAAAAATACAATCTTGGCACTCTCCAGCCTGAGGAAACGAAGGACCCGTACTAGTTGGGAAGTGCTCAGGTCTCTATAACTAATCAAGTTACACCAGGTATTGAACAAGGTCCATTGCAAGTAGTTCAGACAGAAGCTAATTCTCTCCCTTGCTCCATTATGTTTTCTGATAGTTTTGGAAAAGGATTAGGTAAATTACTTAGCAACAACCTGAGTCATTCTTCTCAAAACTATTGTATGCCTCAGAATTCCTACAAACAAATAATGTCTTCATTAAATGAAAAAGGAATATGATCCTAATGACAATTAGGATAGATTATTAATTAAAGTGAATGAAATATTACCGTACTTATAGGTAATAGTTTTAATGTTAAAAAAAAAATAGTAAAAAAAAAACTAAAACACACGCATTTACACGAACTTAAAATGACAAAATAATTAAATTGACTTGTACTAGTTACGATATAAGTATCAATACAGCTTGTCACTTCTTATATATCCAATGATTAAATCAAAAACCGTGGGGCGCTCGGCCTATGTATACTTTTAATCAATTTAAACAAAGCGCTCCATCCAGACCCTTGACACCAGACCCTCGACACCAAATGCAACATATTGAAATCGTCAAACCGAGTCATATGAGCCCAAACTTGAAGGGTTTACTAGTAGCCACTGAGGAGTTCCATTATCCACCTCCTGGCTCCATCATCAGACTCTCGACACCAAGTGCAATATATTGGACTCGTGAAACCGAAACATATGAGCCCAAGCTCAAGGGGTTTACTAGTTGCCACTGAAGAGTTCCACTATCCACCTCCTGGCTCCATCATCAGACCCTCGACAACAAGTGCAATATATTGGACTCGTCAAACTGAAACATATGAGCCCAAACTCGAGGGGTTTACTAATAGCCACTGAACAGTTCCAGGATTCACCTCGTGGCTCCATCATCAGACCTTCGACACCAAGTGCAATATATTGGACTCGTTGAACCGAAACATATGAGTTCAAACTCGAGGGGTTTACTAGAAATCGCTGCAGAGTTCCACTATCCACCTCCTGGCTCCATCATCAGATCAGTTCCAAGATACTAAATTATTGTATTGTCATTGGTTCTTGATACGTGTGCAAATTTTCAAGTTAATCGAACGTCTTGAAGTTGGTGAAAATTACGTTTAAAGATTCCGTTACATACATAGATAGATAGATAGATAGATAGATAGATACAGGTCAAGCTAATATAAAGCTTGTAAAAAGATGATATTACTGATTGTGTCACAGAACTATTGAAGTTAAATTGTAAGAAAATAATTTTGTGTGCTTTTCCATATTTTGAGCATTTGCCAAATAGGCAAAACAACTACATTCACATGTTAAATAATTACATGCATTTCTTAGTTAGTCACCATAGTGACAAGTTTATATTTTTTAATACCAACATTTTTGTTGATAAGTTAAGGTCGACTAGGGATACTGTGTATCTGCCCATTAGTTTTAGACGTCAAATAGCTAGGCTATTAGCTTTTAATATTAACCCAGACATAATTAGTATGTCTAAGTAATCTACAATTAACACCACAATTAGTAATAGTACTAATGTTAAGGTGGTTAGCTCAAATAGTTTAAACTAGTTTGTAAGACAACAGAAGGTATCTCTAACAGTACCTATAGTTACACTTAATAACAAAAAGGTATTTTCTAGCACTAACATAGTTAACTGTACAAAAGGGGCTATCCAGAAATCCTTGAAGTTATTTCATCAAAATATTCAAGGCTTTTCTTCCAAACAATTGGAAATTGAATTGTTTTTAGAAAAAACAATGTTTGACATTATTTGTTTAACTGAGCATTGGATAAAGGATTATGAAATGTCAATTAACTATGAGAATTATAGTGTGGCCAGTTTGTTTAACCGAAAATCTATGCTGCGTGGTGGTTCATAAATATTAATAAAAAATTGTATTAAATCAAAAACCCGTATTGACATAGTTGAACTATCGGTTGAACATAGCATTGAACTGTCTTGTGTTGAGCCAGATAAGCATGTTATAGTGTGCGTTTACAGACCCCCAAATTATCAAAACTGCTATATATTTGAGTCGGTACTGGAAGATGTTTTGGCAAAACTTGCAACTGGTAATAAATCAGTAATTATCTGTGGTGACATTAATGTGAATATTTTAGAAAATAATTCAAATACCAGTAGATTTTTAAATTTGTTCAAATCATTCAATTTGTCAAATGTGTTTCAAACACAAACTCAAACTCAAAGCATTTATTTCAATTAAACCATTTACAGGCACTTTTGAATTGTCAAGGAATCGGTCAGTCAGAAATATGAAGCTAGTTGCCCATTCCAAAGCGTAGTAGGTAGGTACCTATGGAGAAGAACGGGCAAGAAACTCCACGGACACGTTTTTAAATAAATTGTTACAAAGTACGAGTTTGTAGAACCAACCCGAGTAACTACGAATACTGCTACATGTATTGATAATGTGTTTTGTTGTTGCGACTACTCGTATTTAGATAAAGCCATAGTTAATTATCTCCCTTCAGATCACAGTGGTCAATCCGTAACTTTTGAGTCCAACATACCAATAACAAAAGTGCAGATACAATTCAGACCAATAACAGCAGTTAATTTAAATAAATTTAATAGCACTTTAGTTTGTAAGTTAAATAATCAAGACCTTACAATGAACAATGCTAATATTTTTTATGAAGAATTATTTTCGTTAGTCCAGACCGAGTTCAATAATTCTTTTAAGAAGAACACAAAAACTATCAGCCCTAAGTTTTTATTTAGTGACTGGGCAACTAAAGAACTCAGGAAAAGTAGGGATAGACTGTTCGAGCTGTATGGCCTTAAGCCTTATATTAACATGGAAACTTTTAATAAGTATGTTGCTACTTACTCTAGAACTTTTAAGAACACTTGTAAGACAGCTAAAGCCTTATACATTACCAACAGGGTTAAGTCAGCAGACAATAAAATACAGACGGTTTGGAAAATTATCAATAATGAAACGAACAGGAACACAAAACATAATTCTGACTACACACTGAAGACGTCATGTGGTGGTCTCGTTTGCGAGAGCAAAGAAGTTGCTCAAGAATTTATAAATTTCTTTACCAGTATCCCACTTAAAACTACTGAAACCTTAAATTCCTCGCCCTCGCTCTCTTTTGATTTAGTAAGGGCGAATGTTTCAGCTTGCCCGATTGAATTTAACTTTAAGCATATTAACCCTTTAACAGTAATAAAAGCTTTTAAGCAAATTAAGATCAAATTAACCGAAGATCTTTGGGGAATGTCCATTAAAGTATGTACTTCCATAATTGAAACCATATAGCGCCTTACTTAGCATTAATATTTAATTTGTGTGTGGACCAAGGAGTCTTCCCGGATTTAATTAAATACAGTAAGGTAATACCACTTTTCAAATCCGGGGACAGTAAAGACACCAATAATTATAGACCCGTGTCCGTGTTGCCGGTTTTCAGCAAGGTGTTTGAAAAGGTAATGCTTAATTAAATGCTCAATCATTTTAACACAAATAAAATCCTTCATGATCAACAGTATGGTTTCACCAAAGGACGTTGTACGACCGACGCGCGCCGGTGTAACCTTATTAAGACACATTTTTAGCGCGTGGGAAGAGGCCCAAGACGCCATAGGAATCTTTTGTGACCTCTTCTTTTTAAGGTAGATAGACGTGCTACAAATTTTGACGACGTAAATAACGCCCTACTGCAGGTCCAAAGTTGGTTCACTGCTAATAATTTAGTATTAAATGGAAAAAAAACTAAGTGCATAAAATTTTCTTTACCAAATGTCAAAAGTACTGATTGTGAGATAGTATTGAATCAAGAGAAACTAGAATTCGTCGATAAAACTGTTTTCCTGGGGATCACGCTCGACTCAAGGTTACAATGGGGTCCTCATTTAACATCTCGCAGGACGGCTAAGTTCAGCAGCATATGCTGTCAGAAAACTCCGTCAATTTACTGATGTAGATACCGCGAGGCTGGTCTATTTTAGTTACTTTCATAGTATCCATGCACGTAAGGAAAAATGTACATCTTTTTAGTAAAAGAGGTGATAGACATAATTATAGTACAAGAAATAGGGACCTATTAGTTCAACCAGGTTTCAGACTGACTAAAGTGGACTCATCTTTCATGGGATAGTGTTTAAAATGTTACAATAAAATTCCTCCCCACATACTTCAACTGAATGAGACGAAATTCAAATCTATATATATAAAATGATAAACTGACTGACTGACTGGGTGATATATCAACGCACAGCCCAAACCGCTGGTCCTAGAGACATGAAACTTGGAGGGTGTGTTCTTTGTGAAGAGTAAGTATCCACTAAGAAAGGATTTTTGGGAATTCCACCCCTAAAGGGGTAAAATAGGGGATGGAAGTTTGTATGAAAGTCCGTCAGTTTTAAAGTTAGGATCTTCAAATTTTGTGTTTAGGCTGACAATTGAAAATTAATTTATACGTGTCTCAGCGTTTTTGATAATTACACCCCGAAGGGTTAAAAAGGGGGATGAAGTTGAAAAGTCCATAATTTTCTAAGAAAAATCACTTTTTGTTATCTAGGCTTATGGTTGGAATATAACGCAACGGTGTTGTTAGAATTTCAACCCTTAAGGGGGTGAAAAGGGGGATGAAATTTTGTTTTTAATTAAAGTTCTTTATTTTTTAAGTTAAAATCACTAATATTTCGGCTTATGGTTGGAAACTATACAACGTTAACGTTAAAAAAAAACGTTGTCATTTTTTAATTTCAACCCACAAGGGTCTGGAGATCATCATGGAGAGTGTGATTGTCGTAACTCACTGCTGGCACGCCACAATTGAGGCGATACGCCCTCTCTTTGAGGCTAGAGAGGCGACACGGGGTCCTCACCTTCCGCCTGACACAGGTCCTCACTGGACACGGTTGTTTCGGGAGGTTCCTGTTCCTCATAAGGCGGGAGGAAACGCCCGGGTGTCACCACTGTATGGATCGCCCGGAGGACACAGTGGAGCATACGGTGGAGGTCTGCCTGGCTTGCCACCAGGTGTCCTTGTGGAGGTGATCGGTGACAGTGATCTCTCGCGCCCGGCCCTGGTCCAGGCCATGGTACGGAGCGAGAGGCCGTGGCAAACCGTCACTTCCTTCTGCGAAGCAGTAATGCTCGCGAAGGAGGAGACGGAGCGCGTGGCGGAGAGGCAAATGTCGCGCCCACACGCCCCCTAGCTACCGCAGGAGAGCCCTGGGCGTTGGGAATAGCAGGCCGATTCCCGACCACAGTAGGTCCGAAAGGGATACCGTGGCCCCTGGCAACGTGGGTATTAGTCAGTAAGAGTCTGACACGCCCCCCCGCTCCGTCCAGAGCGGGAGAAGTCATTTAATAAATTCCCACCCTAAAAAAAAAAACGGTCTGAAAAGGGCGATGAAGTTTTGTATTGAATTTGTTCATTCGCTGAATTTACTGTTTCTAACTTTACAGTATTTTACATAGAGCGACTGCCTATCTGACCTCCACAACGCAGTTACTGGGTAATACAATAGCCCTTGGTAAGAATGGTTGTCAGACTTTCGGGCTTCTGACTTCCCGTAACAACTGTCAAAGATCCACGAATGACAGCCGGAACCAACGGCTTAACGTGCTTTCCGTGGCACGGACGGGTCTTTGTATGTAAAGATGGTCACCCATCCACAGACCAACTGCGGCAAGTGTAGCTTAACCTGATCGATCGACCTGTGTGGCTGTTATTATTTAGCCACGGGTCCCTCCACCGGAGTACCCCCCCTGGGTTCTCCGGGGGAGGGGCCCGTCCCCTTCTCCGGGAGAATCGATATAGATATAGATTAGGATAGTAAGGATACGAACAGAATGCGATACTGCTCATCCCTCATAGCAAATAGCGTGATAGTTTGTACTAATGTAATATTATAGGGAACATCTATGCTATGTTATTGAGGCCAAAATACTAACTGGATCTGCCAGAGGAGAAACAGTCTTCGTGCCGCGTATACCATTGATACCAAATTACCTTACGTTTGAATTTAAAAGATTGCAGTTCCTAATCAAGGTTTGCTTCGCGATGACTTTTAGTAAGTCACAGGGACAAACTCTGAAATTTGCTGGAGTTGATTTGCGGCAAGACTGTTTCTCCGTCTGTCAGTTTTATGTGGCTTACTCACGTGTTAGCTCTCCAACTAGCTGGTTGTACCCGCTTCCGAATTAGTGAAAAACATTGTTTATTGAGAAATACTGTGAAGGATTTAGGTAGATACCGGTCGTTTACAGTAGGTATCTCTTGACAGTATTCCTCAAATATCTCACATAGTGGAGGACAATTAGCCATGAACAAAGCTCTATATTGTAATTGTTATAATAATTCATAATTATCTAGAAAAAAAGAATTTATACTCTACGCAGACGAAGTAAAATAAAATAGTAACGAAGTCAAACCTTACATTGAATATTCGAGTTTGATGCCGAAAACATATTTTTTAGAATTTTAGTCTGTTTGTTTGTAAGTATGTTCCGGCTTGCACAAAAACGGATGAACGGATTTGGATGATATTTAGCACACAGATAGTTTATAACCTGGATTAACCTATAGGTTATTTTTTAATCCCAGTAGTACGTTCCAGTCGGATATTTTTCGACATCCACGCGGGCGAAGCCGCGGGCAAAAGCTAGTCTTGTATAAAACGCACACTATGCAGGCAGGCATATTATAAGTTGGTGGATTACATCGCTGATAAAAATGCTTGGCTCAATGCTGGTCCTGCTCCACAACCACAACTATTTGATTAACATTTGAAAACACTGTTGGAGCTGCTGAAGAGTTTAAGACCATCTTTGCATTGTATAAAATCAATTTCCTTTGTATTATATAAATTCAGAGCACAGGTGTGAGTACTACGAGTATGTACTAAAGAGCCAACATTTACCGGGTAATACGTCTTTTATTGACTTGAATGTGCCCTGGCGGCTGTGAGTATGTCATGCTCACTCAGATGTCTCGCTGATGGTGGCGCATGTGTTGGATCATTTAGCTCCCTTCAAAATGGTTGAGCTGAATGGTGCTAATTCATGCGTCATGTTCGTGAACGGGCGCCGTCAGTTGGGACTGGTCAACTCTTAGCTGCCTTGGCTGATTTAAATTTTTGAATTGTTCTTTGTTTTATATTTTTATTACGGACGCTTCTAACGTGCACGTCTTTCTAGATTGTTCTCACATGTTTAATTTCAACATGAATGATGTAACAAATACTATGTAACAATGTATTTAAAAGACTGTCCGTGGAGTTTCTTGCCCGTTCTTCTCCATAGGTACCTACTACGCTTTGGAATGGGTAAATAGCTTCATATTTCTGACTGACCGATTCCTTGACAATTCAAAAGTTACAACACTTTTGAATTGTCAAGGAATCGGTCAGTCAGAAAGAAAGAATGGTTTAATTGAAATACATGCTTTTAGTTTGAAAGAACAGTCATGAAATAGTGTTATTTGCAGATGACACGTCACTTAGGTATATTTAAGCTTAAGCGACAACAGACAGTTATTGACGATGTGAATAATGCTCTCTCTAAAATAGTGCATTGGTTAAGTGTTAATAATTTACTTTAAAAAGAAAAAAGACTAAATGTATTAGATTTCTAACACCTAACGTTAAACAGGTGAAAAACAATGTACTAGTAAATGGGACAGAATTGGATCTTGTGGACACCATTGTGTTCTTAGGTTTTAATTTGGATTCGAAGCTCCAGTGGGGCCCACTTATAACTAAATTGTCGAAGCTAGTATACATACTTTAGTTATTTCCATAGTGTAATGTCGTATGGCATTTTGTTGTGGGGAACTGCAGCTGACTTTCAGGCTACGAGTATATTTGTGCTGCAGAAACGTGCCATTCGAGCAATTTATAACCTAAGTTGTAGGCATTCACTGAGGGATAAACTTAAGGAAATAAACATAATGACAGTCGCGTCTCAATATGTTTATGAGAACATGATTTATGTAAAAAAAGAATATAAATCTATATTCTAAACACAGCGACATTCATAGCTTAAATACTAGAAACAAAGATCTATTTATTGTGCCTCCAAAAAATTAGTAATTCATTTAAGTGCCAAAGTATACGTTTTTACAACAAACTCCCAAGCCATGTCAAAGAACTGAGCCTCAATAAAGAATCATTTATTAAACAGAAACTATGTCAAAAAGGTTTCTATAAAGTTAAAGATAGTAATCTGATGGTAGAGCGAGCGAAGCGAGCTCGAAAATTTTTACACTCTGCATAAAAAAAAATCTTTTAAACATCTATACAGACACAGGAATTACTTTGTTGACCTATACAGAATATTTTGAAAATGTAGTATGCAAGAGCGAAGCGAGCTAGAAAATGTATGCTGCCATCTATTGAATTTTCTTCAAGACGAGTTATAATTTGTTCGAGTTGAGACCCCATGATCAGGGGAACGCGGAGGCATTTTTTTATTTTATTATTTGGGGGCCCCCCAAGACCGGAGGCCCGGGGCGGGCCGCCCCTTCCACCCCCCTGTTAGTCCGCCACTGATTAAGCTACTCCAATGTACCCCTGCCCAAGCAACAAACAATTATTTTAGACTATTTTAGAATACATGAGCATATAATAGTTTGGATTATTGTATTTTATTTGACTGTAAGTCAATTTATTTTAATTTGGTTTTCATTTATTGTTAACGTAATCTACTCATTAAAATGTTTTTATTTTATGAGTACGCATTACGTATTGCAATTTGTGGTAATGTAAATTATTTTAGCATAAGCACTATTATATAGAATCAAGTTTTTTCAACAGAACAGACGAATTTTTTCAGCTGTGCTGCTGGGGAGTTTGTTGCGCCACTTCTTCTTCCCAGCTTAAGCACTAGGAAGTGGTCAAGGGTGGGCGTTTTTGGGGGACTGTCTTATGTAATTTTGACGTTCGAAAAGTGCTGATTCTCAGCCTAGTTTGAATAAATGACTTTTGAATTTGAATTGAATTTGACTTAAAGTTTATTGTGTACAAAAGAAATGTCTCTGCTGTATTCCACATTTGCAAGAGACTGGTGCCTGATATAGGTTTTTGAGAAAAACATGTGTTACAGGTCACCAGGCCCCCTCCATGGCTAGAAATTAGCTTTCACAGAGGTACCGTGCAAGAGTCGAAGTTAAAAAATACATAACAAAATTTAAAACTAAGTAAAAATTAAAACAATATGCATAACACAAATAAAAGAAGAAGTAATAACAATAAAAATACCTACCTATAATGCAGAGGTTATTGAATCATGTTGTGAGACGATGTGTGAGTGAGTGCTTATCTTGTGTGAAGTAATAGAGTAGTAGGAAATGTATGTGAGTAATTCAGATGAGCAGTGTGTGAGTGAAGGTGACTTTTGTGGAGTGAGTGCAGCGAGGGTTGTTTTTCAAAGAGGCGAGGAACAGCTATGTATGTAGTCAACATTTGGGTTATTTCAGAACGGTCAAAAGATTCTCAGTTGTTCATACAACTGAACGGGTCTATCAACAATTCGTTATTATACGAATTGCGAGCGTAGGTATAATGACAGTGACTCAACAAATTATGGTCCCGTACCCGTACCCGTCTATAGCCACATCATTAGATCCGATCTAACATCTAATTCAAAATAATTCACACCGCACGAGTGCGCAACTTATACTAATGCGGCTCCTATAGTCTATGCTCGTATCTACATACGACAGATGACGCATATGACGGAGGTCATTCTGACTCTGACACTTACGTCTCAGAGTCAGAATGGCCTCCGTCTGTGAGACCGTGATGGTCCTGGAAGAGGCCACCGAGCGGGATCGTAAGAGAAGATCGGTCCAGATAAAATAATTAAATTGACTTGTACTTATATAATCGTAACTAGTACGATATAAGTAAAAATAAAGCTTGTCACTTCTTTTATGTCCAATGATTAAATCAAAAAACGTGGGGTGCTTTTTAATTGTATATACTTTTAATTAATTTAAACAAAGCGCTCCACGCTTTTTGATTTAATCTAAAATTTTATTTTTTACTTTTTAGTCCAGTATATTTTTCATTTAGTTAATAAGTCTTAAGTCAACCAAGTTATGACTTGACCGGTTTACTAGTATCCACCTCCTGGCTCCATCATCAGACCTTCAACACCAAGTGCAATCTATAATGGCTGCTACACACTACGCAAAATTGCAATTTGGCAAAAGCCGGCGGCCTTGCCGGCGGCCAGCCCGCCGGCATAGTGTGTAGGAGCTTTTGGACTCGTCAAACTGAATAATATGAGCCTAAACTCGAGGCGTTTACTAGTAGCCACTAAACAGTTCCACTATCCACCTCCTGGCCCCATCATAAGACCCTCGACACCAAATGCAACATATTGAACTCGTCAAACCCAGTCATATGAGCCCAAACTCCAGGGGTTTACTAGTAGCCACTAAACAGTTCCACTATCCACCTCCTGGCTCCATCATCAGACTCTCGACACCAAATGCAACATTTTGAAGTCGTCAAACCGAGTCATAGGAGCCCAAACTCGAGGAGTTTACTAGTAGCCACTAAATATATCCACGTCCTGGCTCCATCATCAGACCCACGACAACAAGTACAAAATATTGGACTCGTCAAACCGATACATATGAGTACAAACTGGAGGGGTTTACTAGTAGCCACTGAAGAGTTCTATTATCCACCTCCTGGCTCCGTAATCAGACCTTCGACTTCAAGTGCAATATAATGGACTCGTCGAATCGAATCATATGAGCCCAAACTCAAGGGGTTT
The DNA here is from genome assembly GCA_916701695.1 of Agrochola macilenta. Taxonomy (NCBI): domain Eukaryota; kingdom Metazoa; phylum Arthropoda; class Insecta; order Lepidoptera; family Noctuidae; genus Agrochola; species Agrochola macilenta. Next base: position 24,113,438 of record OU753558.1, on the reverse strand, counting down.
TCTAGTAGCCACTGAAGAGTTCCACTATCCACCTCCTGGCTCCATCATCAGATCAGCTCCAAGGTACTAAATTATTGTATTGTCATCGGTTCTTGATACGTGTGCAAAGGAGATGGCTAAATAGAAGTATGGACGACTGCTCCAGCAATGTATAAACATGGTACCTAGCAATATGTAATGCTGAATAGCTGAAAATAAAATCGTGAAACTCCTACGTCAATAGGTATAAAAAACTGCAAACAAATGACATTGCTATAAACTTTTACCTAGGCGTTTGTATGTCAAACTCAAACCATTTATTTCAATTAAACCATTTACAGGCACTTTTGAATTGTCAAATAGTCGCGTCAGTTAGTCAGAAAGTTGAAGCTAGTTGCCCATTCCAAAACGTAGATCTTTATGGAGAAGAACGGGCAAGAAACTCCAAGGACACTCTTTTAAATATAGAAAATTACAAAATCCTGGGTACATTATTCTTGTTGCTTCTATATGTGAGAAAAATTTACAAAAAATAATCAAAACAATTCAAAATATAAGATTAAAAATAAGCCATGGCAGATAAGAGATGACCAGTCACAACTGACGGCGCCCGTTATCTTCCATGCCCGATGATGTCTGATGCCCGTTATTTGCCATGTATCTTCCATGATATTGATAGTATAGTATTTTTGGCAAACGACCCATCCCGATTTCGTACTTGTACTTGAGTTAATATCTACAAACGGGTAATTGCACCAAAAAACGTGATGCAACGGGCTTTCTACAATCCGCGCAAAAATCGCTACCGCCTGCGAGTACCTACCTATTTAAGTATTAAACTCTCGTACTCTAAACACTAAACTATGTATCCAAATGAGTTGAAATAAAGACAGTTTTCACAGACAATATAAATAAGTGGGACACTGAATTGAAAGTCAGCGATTCTCACCACAAACTGATTGCCACTTCTTGGTTTCACAAAATAAATCGTTTTGATACGTGTTATCAAAAATCGGTATATGTACAGTTTCGATTTGACATTCTGCAAATGCGACCACTCCGTAGCTTGCAGTACTGTGTATTATTTTCCCTTGACCTTGTCATGTAAATCAAAAATGCTTAAAAAGCAATTAAGATACTTTTATGTTTAACAGTTTTTAACACGAAGCTTCTAGGAAATTATTACACATTATATAATTCATGAATGAATATTTAAATATTACGAGTTAATGTGAGATTTCTAGACATGCTTGGGGCAGTCATTTAGCCATGTCACCAAGTTAATCGAACGTCTTGAAGTTTGTGAAAATTACGTTGAAAGATTCCGTTACATAGATAGATAGATAGATACAGGTCAAGCTAATAAAAGCGTATTAAAAAATAAACTAAGTGCATACAATTTTCTTTAACTAATGTCAAAAGTAGTGATTGTGAGATAATATTGAATCAAGAGAAACTAGAATTCGTCGATAAAACTGTTTTCCTGGGGATCATGCTCGACTCAAGGCTACAATGGGGTCCTCAATTAACATCTCTTGCAGGACGGCTAATACTGTCAATTTACTGATAATAAATAAAAATAAAAAGTTAATCGTCAAGAACGGGTCCCGCGGTACTAAGGAGCTACTCCTCATCGACATGGCCATAAGCCAACAGGTTCGTCGATCCCGCAAGGATTTGTCGACATACTGGATAGACTATAAGAAGGCCTACGACTCGGTGCCACATACATGGCTCATGAGGGTGCTGGAATTGTACAAGATAGATGCAACTTTGCGCACCTTCCTGATGTCGTGTATGGGGCAATGGAGGACGGTCCTTCGCTATCTAGGATGTCGACAGATCCAGGGGAATGATGAGCCTGTATGGATTAAACGGGGAATATTTCAGGGCGATAGTTTGAGTCCACTTTGGTTTTGCTTAGCCCTGAATCCTCTAAGCACACTGCTGGAGGATTCAGGTCTGGGTTATCGGTTGAGGAGAGGTGGTCAGGTCATATCTCACCTCCTCCACATGGATGACTTGAAACTCTTTGCCCCCAACCGATTGCGACTGATGGAGCTACTGAAGGTAACTGAAACATTCAGTAGCGCCATCAGGATGGAATTTGGTGTGGACAAATGTGCAGTCATGCATGAGGGGAGATTATGGAATCCGAGGGAACTCAATTTTCGGACTCCATACACCTTAGATCCCTCTCCTCAGCCGAAAGCTATAAGTATTTGGGTATGTCGGAAGCGTTAAGCATCAACGTTGCTGACATGAAGCAATCGTTGAAGGAGCGCTTCTTTGGTCGCCTGAAGAAGGTTTTAATTAGTCTTCTTTCGGGCGGAAACAAGGTGCGCGCCTACAACGGTTGGGTCATGCCGGTTTTGATGTACTCTTTCGGCATACTCAAATGGACTCAGACCGAACTCGACGCCCTGGACAGAAGGGTCCGTACACTCCTGACCGCAAACCGGATGCATCACCCACGTTCATCGGTGATTAGACTGTATATCCCGCGGAAGACCCTCCACAACCGCGAGGTGTGCATCCTCAGGGATTATTTTTTTAAAGCCGAAGTGGGTATGCACCGGGATGTGGTCGCAGTGGACAAGAGACTCACCCCGCTCTCCATGGCTAAAGAGAACTGGCGCAAACCTGTAATACTTACTACAGATGACCGCAAGGAGGTACTCGTATGGCAGAGCAAGGAGCTTCACGGGCGCTACTATCGGGCTCTTCATGAGCCTGGTGTAGATTTCTTAGCATCCTGGCTACGTTTCGGTGACCTTTTCGGGAAAACTGAAGGTTTTGTCTATGCAATTATGGACGAAGTTATCTTGACGAATAACTACCGGAGACATATTATGAAGGACGGGACGGTTGACGTGTGTCGGGCATGCCATCGTCCGGGTGAGTCCATCAGACATATTATCTCTGGTTGTTCGCGTCTGGCTAACGGCGAGTACTTACACAGGCATAACCAAGTGGCCAGGATTATTTACCAGCAACTTGCTTTGAAATATAAACTTGTTGACTCTGAGGTACCGTATTACAAGTATGTGCCCGACCCAGTTCTCGAAAATGACCATGTCACATTGTACTGGGATCGGTCTATCATTACTGACAGGACTATTGTAGCCAATAAGCCTGATATAGTGGTGATAGACCGATCAGTGCGCCGCGCAATGATAGTCGATGTTACCATTCCGCATGACGGGAACCTCGTGAAAGCTGAGAAAGAGAAACAAATAAAATATCTCGACTTAGCACACGAGGTTGTCGACATGTGGAATGTGAACTCGGCTATCATTGTGCCGATTGTCGTAACGGCCAATGGCCTGATGGCCGAAAGCCTCGACCAACGTCTCTCGAGGCTCTCGTTAGGCGGTTGGATCAAGGGTCTGATTCAGAAGGCAGTACTCCTCGATACGGCTCGCATTGTGAGGAGGTTCTTGTCTCTGCAGCCCTAACCACCGGTAGCTTGGACCCTGCTCCCGACACCGGCGGACATCTATTTTTTAATATTTTTAAATGTTTTTTTGATATAGTTTTTTAAGAAATATTTAAAAATGTAACTGAATAAGAATCAAAGCAAATAAACGAAATAAAAATAAAAAGTTTATTGATTCATAAACAAAGGTTACATTAAGGTATGACACTGGATCCCACACTAGGATGATGATGATGTAGGTACCGCGAGGCTAGTCTATTTTAGTTACTTTCGTAGTATCATGTCTTACGGTATTTTACTGTGGGGACGGGCTGCAGACATCAAGTCAATTTTTATTCTGCAGAAAAGAGCGATTAGAGCCATATATTATTTCCGTAGGCGCGATTCTCTAAGGGAAAGTTGTTTAAGGATATTAACATCAATTAAACCAGTGTCAATTTACGTACGTAAATTAATATGACCCAGAGCAGAGCTACCGATAAATATATATTAGAACTGTGTCAACCGCGTGCAAGCCGAGCGAGCGCTACTTCCATGTTGCTCGCAGTCAGGTAGCGAAGGTGCATTACGACGTATTTGTTTTTGATGACAATATTTTTATTTTTTCAATTGGGTAGGTACTCGTATAATAGTCAAGCAATAACATATGGTAACATTATAAATAGATAGGTAAATACATTAAATTATAGCTTTCATTGACCATTATTTGATGACAATAATAAGGTAATTTTATGTTCAATATATGTATAGTAGATTCACTCATCAATAATTAGTTATGTAACGTATAAAAATAAAGGTGACTATAAGAAATTAGAGTAAGTTGATATTATTTTATAGATGCAGATACTTTATATAAAGTAGCCCACTTACAACATTAGTCGCTGAGTTATCAAGTCAGTAGTAAATATATTTATCGGTAGCTCTGAGTCATATTAATTTACGTACGTAAATTGACGCTAGTTTTTTGATATTCTGTTAGAATAGTAAAGATGATGAATGAATATAATTGAAGCTGTTCTCTCGTAGCCTACATATAAATAAAATATAAGTAAAAATCTTTTTTTAAATAAGCTTTTATAATGAACTAAACGTACTACGTAAACATAGAACTTAAATATTTTCTTAAAAGCTTGAGGCTTATCATATAGTTTAGTGTAAGAAGGACACTTACGCCTCAAGCTTTTAAGAAAATATTTAAGTTCTATGTTTACGTAAGTTTTATTTAGTACTTTTCAGTTCATTATAAAAGCTAGTTTTTAAAAAGATTTTTACTTATATTTTATTTTGTACTTTTTAGCGTTAGGATTTGTTTAAATATATGTTCTGTTACCAGATATCCAACAAAACAGAATAAACTTAACTAAAAGGAGTTTTGGGCTGGTGAGAGTTTTTAGTTCCACAGTTTATAAATCAAATCTAGTTTTTAGAACGTATTTTTAAGTTTATTATATTTTATACATAATACATTTGTGCATTAGTCTGTTTAATCATTTATTCACTTAGTCTATACACCATGTTAGGTAACATTTCTCACCCTATTAATTTCCTCTAGAGCATCGTTGTTGCATGGTTTCTTCCCTGATAGTTTCGAGCAATCTATCTCTTGAATCATAAGACCGTCTAATCAGTGAACTCTACTAAGCGAAACATAGGCTTGCCCAGCGGCGAAGAGTTTCGGCCTTAAGTACACTACGGCATAGTCGACTGTGTTACCTTGCATTTTGTCGACAGTCGATGCCCATGATATTATCAAGGGTAATATGCCCTTCAATAGTTCCATAGCTGTACTTAGCTGGAAATCGTACAGAGATTGGTTTTATAACATGTACATTGAACGCCATCTTTTGAAAAGTGAATACGTACTGATGAAATGTCCGTCGCATACATCTGAACGGCTCCACCATTAGTCCCTGAACACCAGTAAGTGTAATAGCACTTGTCAATTAATATCCAAAGAGACAAAACACGGTGGTGCTATCTTGTTTGGTTGAGGTGTGCTCGTGACTACCTTCCGGATACATCATCAGACCCCGGACACTTCCAAGTGTCCAGACAAATCTAATTAAACCAAACACGACGGGGCTATCTGGATTACTTGAGGAGTACCAGTGACTACCTTCCGGCTGCATCAGCAGACTCTCGACACCATCTAGTGTAATACATATATTATATTATAAAATACATATCCAATGAGTACAAACACGATGGTACTATTTTGTTAGATTGAGGATTTCCCATAACCACCTTCCGGCTCCATCATCAGACCCTGAACACCACCTAGTATCAAAGCACTTGTTAATACATATCCAATGAGTCCAAACACGATGGTGCTATCTTGTTTGATTGGGGAGTTCCTATGGCCCGCTTCCGGCTCCATTGTCAGACACTGAACACCACATAGTGTCAAAGAACTTGTCAATACATCACCAATGAGTCCAAACACGATGGTGCTGTCTTGTTTGATTGAGGAGTTCCTATGGCCACCTTCCGGCTCCATCATCAGACCTTGAGCCCTACCTAGTGTCAACGCACTTGTCAATACATAACCAATGAGTCCAAACACGATGGTGCTATCTTGTTTAATTGAGGTTTTACCATGGCCACCTTCCAGCTCCATCATCAGACCCAGAACACCACCTAGTGTCAAAGCACTTGTTAATACATATCCAATGAGTCCAAACATGACGGTGCTATCTTGTTTGATTGAAGAGTTCCTATGGCCAACTTCCGGTTCCATCATCAGACCAGCTCCATGGTATAATTTTTTCAAAATGATTCGGTAGTTGTATAAGCATGCCAAGTTTCAGCTCAATCGGACGCCAGGAAGTGCTTGAAAAGTGGATGACAATTGGAGTAACTATAAACACATATAGCCGCCGGAAGGCTCCATCATCAGACCCTGACCATCACCTAGTGTCAAAGCACTTGTTACTACATAGCCCATAAGTCTAAACACGATGGTGCTTTGTTGTTTGATTGAGGAGTTCCTATGTCCAACTTCTGGCTCCATCATCAGACCAGCTCCATGGTATCATTTTTTCAAAATGTCTCCGTAGTCATACAAGTATGCCAAGTGGAAGTGCTTGAAAAATGGATGACAATTGGAGTAACCGGAAACATACGAACAGACGTATGTGTTTCCGGTTACTCCAATTGTCATCCATTTTTCAAGCACTTCCTGGCATCCGATTGAGCTGAAACTTGCAAGCTAATATAAAGCTTGTAAAAAAGACGTTAGGTTGCAGGTGCTAAAGAAAAATTTTTGTTGCTGCATTCATAATTTCCCTTATTATATTAGTTATCATGTCCGAGCACCATGTTGGGCAGCAATCAATAATTTATGGCGTCGCTCTCGTTAGCGATAGTGTCTCTATCTTTTACAATTTGAGCCCAAGCCTTTAGGTTAGAGTCTTAAATCTTCTTCTGGCCCTAATGTGTAGCTGGTCCCTGATGTCCAGGCCCCAATTAGTGGCCCTTTTCGCCCAATTTCCTTCATATTAAATCTGCCTAAAACAAATGAATTAATTAATTATAATTCGCATGGGTATGATGGTGAAATGTCATAATATCGCGATTTCTGTGCTGTATTTAAAGTGGATCCGCAGTTGCAGACCACGAAATTCAAATGTTCTTACGTTTTTTGCAATTTGCAGGTCAATGTTAGGTTGTATCTTGATCAAAATATGATTCACGACTATAACAGATATGTATTAACAGAATTATAATTATTAGAAACATTAATACATCTCTCTAAGATAGATTTGTTCCATAAAAACAAATCTCTTATGGAAAAGTTCTTGTTCTTCCATCATTTGTCCTTTTCCAGGTAATGGTCTAGCGGAGCGGAGCAAACAAACAAATAAACAAACTCACTTTCGCATTTATAATATTACATATTAAGTTAGGATGTATAATAATACCAGCCTGTTACTGTCCCACTGCAGGGCCAAGGCCTCTTCTTACACAGAGAAGGAACGAGCAGTGATCACCACGCTTGCTCAAGACGGGTTGGTGATTTCAGACTTATATTAACTATAAGTCCAGGTTTCCTCACGATGCACAGCGATTCGATTAGAACATGCTAGCTGGACAAAAGTCACTGTTGAATTTCCTGGAATTTATCACCTGAGAGCCAGAACCCCATTTGTCCCAATTCCAAGAATTATTTTGCGCTAATATCAACTACTGATAAGGTAATGAAGGAAGTATAAAAAGAAAGGGTTAAAAAATTACTTATTTAGTTCATTTTTACGCTTACCGAAGTAACACTTTATGTCAGCGAGTTTAAGTTTTTTTTTATATATTATTGATGGATCTTCAAGTTAAAGGTATGTACTTTTTAATTATAATTAGTAAATGTATATACTTTAACCGCACTTTTTATTATTACGTTGAGTTTAAATAATTTTATTAGTTTTTGACGATTTTCTGTATTCATTGGACTTGAAACTACTTGAAACTACTTGTACCCTCATGTACCCGGGCTACAAATTATATATTTATTTATTATATATCATAGCTATAACTATTAGTTTTTAAATTGTAGTCATTTTAGCTTGCGCACTTGAGTACAACTTTGTTTTTTTGCCTGTTTTTCAGAATACGAATTCTCAGTCTCAAAAATAGAGTTTTTTGATGAATGGTAGAAACATCGCAAAGAGAACCGTAATAGTAGATTATATGATTTTATATCGATGAAAAATGATTTTACAAATATCACTGAAGCATCTGCGAGGGAAGTCAAAATGATAATTGGAAGATCGACATCCAAGTTGACAGAAAAATGGGAAAGGTCTGGGAAACATCGCGATCGCTTCCTGACTAAGAACTCTGAGTGGTTGGCTGGGTATTTTACGTTCAAAGTATCCGTCCTGCACTCAGCACCATCATCATCAGGAAAGGTTTCGATTCCTGGGCGTCCATCAGTAGATTTCACTGAAGCTAGTGAAAAAACGAAAAGGAGGCGCGTTTACGACCTTCTTCAATCACGGGATGTGAACGAATTGGTAGTGGCAGCTGAAATATTGGATTATGATATGATTATTATGATTATTAGTTAGTTTTATGATCTCGTACATGTTATTTAAGGAAAAAAATAATTGCTAATGAGTAGTAATGATGTCCCATTATGCCTTTGTGTAATTAGTAGCTAGGTTATAATAATATAAATAATTTTAGGATTGTTATTTTTTTACCTGTCTCAATATACGAAATATTAATTGCCATTTGTTGTTTTTTTTTGGTACGCGTGACCCTGCCGTCTTTTACTTGGGTGTTTTGTGCTGAAACTGCATTAAAACATCATAAGAAAGCCGTACGAAGCAAAATACCCCAATAAATAATGTTGTCTAGCTAGCATGTTCTAATCGAATCGCTGTGCGATGTTTTCCATCACCGATGTCAGTAATCTCCAAGATAAACTCAGAAAGTACATATGAATTGAAAAAGTGACATTGCTACTTGCCCGGATTTGAACCCACAACCTCGTGCATGAGAGGCGAGGCCTTAACCACGGGGCCATCACGACTTAGGATGTATATTATCCTAAACTTAATTTACATTTCGAGCATACTATGCTATAATTATATCAATATCTATAAAAATTGTACTTAATAGGATTCCAACATTCTATGTACAGGGCATGAATAGGAAAATGTAGGCCAGAGCTAGTCCGACGAGTACTTATCGTGAACAGGTAGGTTAGGGGAGCGTAGGACACAGCTAGTGTCCCAGGTGCTTGCAAGATCTATGGTCCATCATATAGATGGACTTTATGTGTTATAAGCCTCACATTAGCCGCCAGATATTTGCGTCGGTTCTCCATGCTCATAAAGAAATGGTAAATATATATATTTACCATTTCTGAAATTATAAATAAATTATAAATTATATTCATAAAGAAATGGTAAATATATATATTTACCATTTCTGAAATCATAAATAAATTATAAATTATATTCATAAAGAAATGGTAAATATATATATTTACCATTTCTGAAATCATAAATAAATTATAAATTATATTCATAAAGAAATGGTAAATATATATATTTACCATTTCTGAAATCATAAATAAATTATAAATTATATTCATAAAGAAATGGTAAATATATATATTTACCATTTCTGAAATCATAAATAAATTATAAATTATATTCATAAAGAAATGGTAAATATATATATTTACCATTTCTGAAATCATAAATAAATTATAAATTATATTCATAAAGAAATGGTAAATATATATATTTACCATTTCTGAAATCATAAATAAATTATAAATTATATTCATAAAGAAATGGTAAATATATATATTTACCATTTCTGAAATCATAAATAAATTATAAATTATATTCATAATCTTAAAAAGTTTTGTCATACTCGTACATATGACAAAACTTTTTAAGATTTGTCATATGTACTCATAGAAATAAAACATAAGGTTCTTCTTAAAGCACCGCCTTCATTCTGAGGGCTGAGGGCACATTCTGAGGGCTGAGGGCACATTCGTGAGAAGTTAGCAAAACGGTTGTATTCAGAAGCATCTTGGTCTCTTGTTAATGGAGCGATGGAAGCAACACTAGTAACCGTGCAGTGGTTTGCAGTTCAACGTGCAGGGCAATGCCGGCAGCGAGGCGTACAGCGGCGGCGGCGCGGCAGCGCTCAGCTCGGGCTCCGCGTCGTCAGGCGCGCAGTCGCCCGGCAGCCCGCCTCACGCGCACCTCGCGCACCACGCCGCGCGCCTGCGCGCCAAGGAGGAGGACCTGTCCGCGCACGGCCGCGCCAGCGCTGACGGTGCGTACCGCCCCCACAGTTTACATCACTTCAATATTGCGTCTGGATAGCCTTGCCGGAGAAGGCACCACACGCAAGCGGGTGACGTCGGTGACACTGTCTGAAATAGCTCCACTCGTTAGTAAGCGAGCACTGCATGTATATGCGTGCTGTCCCAATACTGTAAAATACTGCACGGTGCAGCAAGAACTGATTGTGTGTGTGTGTGTGCGCAGGCGGCGGGTCGTCGGAGTCGGAGGGCGAGTGCGGAGGCGCGGGTGCGGCGCGTGCCCGTGCGCAGTACGTCAGCGCCAACTGCGTCGTGTTCACGCATTACTCGGGCGACGTCGCCGCCGTTGTGGACGAGCACTTCGCTCGGGCACTCTCGCTTGACAAGCCCAAAGGTCAGCGCTTTAAATAAAGGCTCGTGCAGACTAGCGCGACTTGTCGCGTTACGCGACACCGGTAATTGTTTTATTAGAATCGCGTCGCGTCGCGCTATCGCGTTGCACCGGTCTGCACGACGCTTAAATCCCGGCATCATCATTGATTTATTTCTGGCAGATCAACAGCTGATGCCGACCGCTTAGAACAATTTATCCAGACTTGGTAAAAAAAATCGTCACAGTGTCAATATATATATACTTCAACTGTTAACTGACTATCTATCTCGCAGACCGAAAACTATTATACCTACGTATTAGATAAAAAGGTTAGTTAGGTACTATCGAGGACGTGGACGAGGCGTCTGACCACTTTTCGGAAAAGAAAAGGAAATTGAAAAATGGTCAGGCGCCTGTGTCCTCGATAGTACGTATATCCTCATCAGTACGGGCGTTCCACGATTCCACAGGGTAGTACTTTAGCCATACCTCGTTATTACTTTAAATTAGTTTACCGCTCTCGTACTGTTAACGTACCGTGCCGACCGAAACCATACCATCGACAACAAACGGAAACGTCATTGAGTGCCGAGGACAGCTGTACTGCCTTGATGTGTTGATGCTAACATACGGGGCCAGCGTAGTACGTACATATTGTACTCATCCATTCTATTACGAATGGGTTTGTAAGTACCTAACCGAAAAATATTAATAAGTAAGTACTTAATCTTGTTGGTAAAATAAATAGGTACCTGCACAGTTGAAGGTAAGAACAGTAAGCAATGTAAAAAATACAATTTATAATTACTCGTGTAAGTAGCGAACGGAAACGATTGATTAATAATAGTGTAACTTAAGTTAGGTGTAACGATGCAGCTGGGTGAGCGAGTCGCGAACTCGCGGCCGTGTGTCCCGCAGCGTGTCTGAATACCGAGAACTTTGTGCAAAAACACACCGCGAGCAGTTCGAAGAAGAGCACAGCGATGGTATTGCTCACCGGAGCAATGTGGCTGGCGAGCATTACAATCGGCGGCGGGTGGCGCCCTCCGCCACTAACTAGATAAATCACTGAAGTGGTTCTCAGACCCGCCTTAATTAAACCCGACGTTTAATTACAAACTAGAGCCCATCCTCTCTCTCCGCCCTCTCGCCTCTCGGCCGCTTCACCGCCATCCTCATCTCATTATTTTACTCCACCTCTTTACTTACCCCCGGTCATGCTCGGTGCACTTCATTTGAGAAACCATTATTTACGTAGGTAGCTACTGGAGAGGTTCACCGAGGAGTTTCTTAAAAAGAGTATATTAACACCTGGAGTTTATCTAACTGAGATAAATTATTGTATGTCCTTGATTAACGCAGGAGTAGGTACTTGCGTTCAGCTAAAGATTTATTTTTATATGTAACTCCAACATCAGCTAAGTTCATTAAAACTGTGTCCCTACTCAGGTCGCACTGGAGTCCGTACGTACCTACCTTTGTAATGTAGGTACAACCAACAACTGCATAGCGATGATGTCACCAATGACGTTCGCGATGGTGACGCAACACGAAACCGGTTTTGTCGGTCGAGGCTAGCTACGAACCAAAAAATATAGCGAATTGTCGATTCGATGCGAGACCGAGCGACGAGGGTCGGGACATAGTTACGCGGCCGTGATTAGATCGGAAAAACTCAGGCCATTACTTAAAAGATGGCCGAAAGGAGCCGCGCGACAAAAACGCACAACGTTGGCATAGTCTCGGGCTCGCGGGCTGCGGGCGCGGCCGGCCGGCTTTGAGCCGCGCGCCGCGGCTGACGCGCCGCACATACCGCGCATGCCAGCAAAAACCACGCGCGACCACTTCTAAACGAATGCCACTCGACATCATAAGCCGCACTCGCCCAATTGCTAATTCCGAACAATGTTCGTCAATATGTTCACAAGGACATATCTAAACCACCGAAGTACTGTAACATTTTAAAACTACTCCAATACTATCTCTCCAACAGAATGCAATTTACAGATATTGCAAGAGTATGTCAAACAAAGTTTGAAGAGAGTTTTTTATCTCATTCGAGATTGATAAAGTTTGGTGTCCCTCAGGGTAGCGTCCTTAGGCCACAACTTTTCTTAATCTATAATGATCTGCCAAAGGCGACTCAACATCAAATGGTGATGTTTGCAGACGACAGTACTGCCATACTGAAATGTATTGATCGCAATATTTATCAAGATGAACTAAATAATACACTATCGGACATAATTAATTGGCTTAACAAAAATAATTTAGTTAAGTATAAACTTAAAGAAAACCAAAATAATGCACTTTCACCAAAGAACTGAAGTACCAAAAGTAAATATCAGACATAGTAATTGTGACATTGAAGACGTTAAAGTAGCAAAATTCTTAGGTTTATTCCTTGATAACCAACTTAACTGGAAGGCCCACATAGATGACATAAGTAAGAAAATAAATAAATCAGCATACGCACTTTTCCACATTGCTAGAAAAATAAATATGGATGCACTACTAGTTGCATATGATGGCTTGGTAGCCTCAATTTTGCGATATGGTTTCTTTTTTTGGGGCATTTCTACCGATAAAGATATCGTTTTTAAATACTTTTAATAACAATTTTTTATTGAATACTGTGACTAATTGTAATTTGTGATTATTTATTTATGCATTGACTGTAGAAATTGTTTTATTGTTCTTATTTCGCATGCAACCATATTTGTACGCCTCTTGGCATAACATAGCGACCTATAATCTTTAATTTAAGAACTGTGTTCACTACCTGTGTTACACAAATAAAGAAATGATGATGATGATTATAAAAATTCTGTCATTACATGGTACCATAGAACGACACGGGGAATTGATAACAGCCTATAACCCAAGATTATCTATGTCATAAAATCGTAGCGAAGTCAAAAGTGTAGGTATTTAAATTGAAAATTAAAAAAAAAGGAATTACTACGACTAGAAGTTAAGGTTAGAAGTCTGGGAACGATTCGAATGCCGAAAATATAGTATTCATTTGTTTTGTCTGTTTGTCGAATGAACGAGTATATACTCGTAAATACTTACTACCGGATAGATTCTGTTCAAACTCTTAGCTTCATGCCTACTAGAAAAAAAAGCGATGACATAGAAAACTACCAACCAATCGAACAAGTCGGATTCAGAAAAGGATTTAGTACTATTGACCACATACAAGTTCTGGAAAAAATTTTTGAGAAGTAACTTTAGTTTCGCAGACGGTTCGTAAAGAGATTGGCTTAGAAATGAACCTCTCAAAAACAAAAATAATGTCGAACTATCTAAAAATACTTTATATTATTTATTATTATTATTTATTTTATTAACTTAATAAAAATTCCTAAAGCTAGGTTACATTGCCCCACAAAACTGCTTACGCAGTTTAACTGTGAGATCATTGAGTCTCTCGTACAGTAAAAATATATTTATCAGGTACATCTATAATCTATATAATATTCAATACCTACACTCACATAGAATCTAACAAATATTTTTTAAGATTACGAGCGAATTTTACTTTATTAGCTTCTTGCCTGATATCAGCAGGCAAAGTGTTCAATAAGTAGGGAACGCGTTTTTTTAAAGTTCTGTCGCCATAGTAACTACTAACTCTGGGTACATCATATTTACCTGCTGTCATCGACCTGGTAGTATACCTGTTAGAAACCAGTGTGTCACTCTCTCGCTTGCCATGGCTATTAACTAATAATAGGTATTTGTGTTTAAGGCTAACTGGTAGGATTTTACATATTTTGAATAACCTACTATAGTCTCCTTTACAAAAGTTTTTAGTTTTCTTGTTTACTAATAATTTTAAGAATCTAATTTGAATTGATTCTAGTTTCTGTATATTACTTTTAAAAGTCAAACCATAGCAATCAAGAGAATAACTCAGTATTGAGTCAACTAAGGACATATATAAACATTTTAAGGTGCTGTTGGGAACTTTAAAGCTTAAGTGATAGAATTTACTTAGCAATATTCTAAGCTTACTAAAAATATAATCAATATGTGAAGACCATGACAAATTTTCATCAAGTTTCATTCCAAGATAGGTGACACTTTCTACTTGTTCTATTGGTTTACATTTACAGTTTGAATTATCATTATGCATACAGTCATAGCTATGGGTGAACATGGAAGGGCATGTTTTAGTCCGATGTATATAAGGGGAATGTATCATCAACAGCTTAGTTTTATCACCATTAAGAACGATACCGTTGTCGTGGGACCACTTTACCACTGAGTCTACGTCCTGTTGTACGAATCGACAGGTGTCAGCGAGGTCGGTGCCGGCGCGCAGCACACACAGGTCGTCCGCGAACATGTGCGCAGAGCAGTGGCGTAGTACGCCACACAAGCTGTTCACGTGCATTATGTAACACACAGGCCCGCATCCGGACCCCTGCGGCACCCCGCACCCCACCTTCCTCTCGTCGCTGTGCTCATCACCTACCTTTACTCGGTAGGAGCGTGATGTGAGATAGTCGCGGAACCATTACATTACATTATTATTATATCACTCAACGACTCTCCGGTGGACTACGTAGATGATTACATTTACCTTGGCAAACTTGCTTCGTTTAGCGAGAACAACAAGGTTGCAGAAATAGATAGGCGAATCGCGACAACATGGAAAAAATACTGCTCATATAAAGAAATCATGAAGTCAAACATACTCGTACATATTCAATGGAAAAGGAAAATTATGGATTCCTGCCTTCTACCCTGGCTCACGTACGGTTGTCAAACATGGATTATTGACTCTGTAGACAAAAGTGATCGACTCTGTCTCCTTCGCTCAAAGCCTAAGTGGAAATGGGCTGGACATGTTTCCAGATACAATGATGATGATTGTAACGGCTAGGGAGCGCTACGCAGGGTAGGTTGCGCGGCCACTGGTAGGTAGGTAGATAGTTAGTTAGTAGATATTAAAACAGCTGGATTAGTTAATCAAGATACGTAGGTAGTAACACGGCTAGGTCTTGGGTAAGGTCGCTGAACAATTGGTCTTGAGCACTTGCACATACGAGTATATGTAGAATAGGAAGGTACCGTCCTTGGTTGCTACCAAGGACGGTACCTTCTTAGCACGTGGCAGACGTGGGGGCCTGCTCAGCACAGGCTTATCAGTAGGCCGGACGGCCTTCCTAAGACCGACAGGTAGTGAGCGTCGGCAGTACGCGGTGGCCTGTCAGCACAGGCTCGCGCAGGTAGCTTGCGGCGGTAGGCCGCAGGTAGGGCTGGCCTTTGTTAGCGTGCGTAGGTAGTGTGGATCGGGTAAGGGGTCCTGCCCTCAGCCCGTACGGAGAACCCTGGAAGGCGCGTTAGAGAGCGCATGTTAGATGCAATGCGAATACCGGCAGGCCGCACGCGATGTGCCAGCTTCTTCCCTCATTTAGCGACCAAGGAGCGGTATGGGAAGTAGAGTAGGTGAAAGCTCAGCACATCGCAGCGGTTTACAGGCAAGAGAGTATGGACATAGCGTGGCACAAAAGCGGATGCTAAACTTAGGTTAAGTATGTGAACACGCGAGCATAAAACACAAGTAAACGTGACCATAGCAGATGGTTCACTAATCACTAAGAATAACACAGTGAGGCACTACACCATCTCGATGCAGTAGGACTACGTATACATTATTAATTTTTATGGGTAACAGGGGAAGTGTGAACAAAGGAGAACTGCTCCAATACTATAGAACATTGTGTAATCTTAATTTAAGAAAATTTTTATTGTTTACATTACCTTATAGTAACAGTTTGCCACAGGAAGAAAATAACTTAAGATTTTCAATGAATATGACATTGCATAACTTGACATTTAATAATAATTTATTTCATTTATTACCAACAATTATGTTGGTAATATTTTTTATTTGACAAGAGATAGACATAATATTGTTATGTACTATCTTTCTATTTCAAAAGACAGATAGCTGTGTCGCTATCATATTTTTTTTCTATTTCAGCCAACAACTTGGCTAAACAACTTGCTTCTTTTGAGCAATGCAAAGACATTTTAAATAATTCGGCCAATAATTTGGCAACAACTAATGACATTGAATATCATTTAAATTAGAAATTAAGACAATAGAGGAACCTCTTGCATAATAAATGAAGAAAATTTAAATACTGGTATATTATCACACCCATCAAATTGCAGTAACCTAAATAAATGTAATAATAATAGACTCAAAATATTTCATCAAAATATACAGGGTGTTTTAGGTAAGGAATTAGAATTGGAGCTGTTCATGAACTGTAGTTATATTGATATCCTATGTGTAACTGAACATTGGTTAAAAGTCCACCAGTTCATGTTCAGCTTTAACAACCACCAGGTTGCCAGCTCATTCAGCAGAGTTAATATGATACGTGATGGCTCTCTAATAATTGTTCGTAACAATACGAAATTTAAAGAACGTAAGGATATTGTGAGCCTCTCTGTTGAGCGAGTTATTGAAATAGCTTGCATTGAGCTTGAGCAGTTCATTGTAATAAGTGTGTACAGGCCCCCATGTGCTTCATATGATATTTTTGAGAAATATATGGAAGAAGTATTAATAAAGACTTGTAACAGTAATAAAACAGTTGTTGTCTGTGGAGATTTCAACATTAACATACTGGAAAAATCTGCTATAGTAAATAAATTAATAACTTTATTTCAATCATATAATTTGTACAATACATTCTTTGAGCCGACTAGAATAACTGCCACTAGTGCTACCTGTATTGACAATATTTTTACAAACTTAAGACCTTCTAGCCATTTAATTATAAATGAGTTGGACTCTGATCACTGCGGCCAGTTAGTCACTTTCCCTCAGAAAACAGTCAGAGCTCAAAGAAAACATGTGAGTTTTGTGCCTGTAAATAAAAGTCGCTTAGGACAATTTAAAAATAGTTTAATGGAAAAACTACCGGGTTTGCCTTATCACAACGACCCGGATCGAGCTTATACTTCACTATTTAACCTCATCAATTGTGAGTTTAGGAAGGTTTTCACCTCAAAAACATTGCCTGTTTGTGACCGCATTATATTTAGTGATTGGGCAACACCAGGTATTTACAGGCATTGTATTTAGGTAGGCAAAGGTTATTTGAACTGTATCATGAAAAATCATATAACCATGATGAAACTTTTAAAGAATTTGTTAAGAAATATTCTAAAACTTTTAAAAGAGCCTGTTCCTCAGCGAAAGCCATACACATTAAAAATAAAATAATATATTCTGGAAATAAAATTAAAACAACCTGGAATATTATTAATTCAGAAACGGGAAGAACGACGGTACGGAATCGTGACTTCCATCTAAAAATCAATGATGTAGATATTAAGGCAGACGTGGAGGTGGCAACTGAGTTTGAAAATTTCTTCACTAATATTCCCATTTTAACAACCAAAACTCTGTCATCGTCGTCCCCCACTTCTTCTTACTCAATACTAAAAGAATGTGTACCAGAATGTGACAAACTTTTTGAATTTACAATTGCTTCTGCTAAAGACATTATAGAATCTTTTAAAAATCTTGATGTAAAAAAAACTGCTGACCTTTGGGGATTATCAGTACATACCATGTCTTCCATAATTGATGTTATTTCACCTTTTTTATCAATTATTTTTAACTCTTGTATTGCATCTGGTGTATTTCCTGATCTGATGAAACTTAGCAATTTTCGGCCTATTTCGATACTACCTACATTAAGCAAAATTTTTGAGAAATTAATTTTAAAACAAATGTTAAAATATTTCAATGCACATAATTTACTACATCTAAAACAGTTTGGTTTTACAAAGGGTCGTTCAACTACTGACGCGGGCGTGGAATTACTGAAGAGCATATTCGAGGCCTGGGAGGAGTCGCAAGATGCTCTTGGCATTTTCTGCGACTTGTCCAAGGCCTTCGATTGCATACATCATGATACACTCATCAGGAAACTGTACCACTATGGTGTGAGAGACAAGGCTCTCGACCTTCTGACTTCTTACCTGAACAACAGAATTCAGAGGGTCGATGTAAATGGCAAGAGATCTGCAGGATCTACGGTCACCATGGGCGTTCCGCAGGGTTCAATTCTAGGTCCTTTCTTATTTTTGATTTATATAAATGACTTACCTTACCACATAGGGGATAATCACAAGATCGTATTATTCGCAGATGACACTTCCCTTATTTTTAAAATCAAACGTCAGTTAGTCAACTTCGAACAAGTTAACGATGCACTCTCTAAAGTTGTGCAATGGTTTAATGTAAATAATCTCCTCCTTAACGAAAAAAAGACTAAACTGATTAAATTTTCAACGCCAAATGTCAGGCAGCTAACTACCAATGTTAAAGTAAATGGAATAGAGCTGGACCCTGATGAGTCGACAGTTTTTCTTGGAATCACTATTGACGGTAAACTACAATGGGGCCCACACATAGAAAAATTGTCGGGAAGGCTAAGTTCGGCCGCCTATGCTGTTAAAAAAATTAGACAGATAACTGACGTCGATACAGCCAGAATTGTTTATTTTAGTTACTTTCATAGTCTTATGTCAATGGGATTCTTCTCTGGGGAACCTGTTTGGACATTAACTCTATCTTTGTTCTACAGAAAAGGGCTGTTCGAGCCATTTACAACCTAGGTCCGAGAGATTCCCTTCGAGAAAAATTCAAAGAAGTAAATATTCTGACTGTAGCCTCACAATATATATTTGAAAACCTTTTGTATGTACACAAAAACATATCAAATTTTAAGAAAATGTCCGATATTCATAGTATAAATACCAGGAATAAACACAACCTTGCTGTACATCACACTCGTCTCCACAGAGTAGGCAACTCGTTCATGGGTCAATGTATACGCTTTTACAACAAACTTCCCATTGACATTCGAAACTTACCCATTAAACGATTTAAAAATTGTATTAAAACCAAACTTTGTAAAAAAGGGTACTATAAAATTTCTGATTATTTAGAAGAAAAAAAACACGGGAATGAGCTGCTCGCTCTGCTAAACCTTGTGATAAAACCATAAAACTTGACATTAGAATTAGTTGGTAAAATCATCAAAATATACCAGTTTTATTTAAACATTCATATAATTGAATATTACATTCAAAATGACATGATTACTTTGTAAAGTATTATATTTTTTAATTACCTATTGTGAATGTGAGGACTATGTGGATATTTTAATTTTTAATGATTTTTTTTTTGTTTTCTCTAATCAGTTTTTTTATTTCCTTTCTCAGATAGTTTTAATAATGGTCTGACGGTTTGAGTAGTTTATGCGGCCTACCCAAATGTCCTTTCTTTGGTATGTTCGTCGAGTTGAGCTCTTTATGTTCTGAGTTGAGCTCCACGATTACTGACAAATGCTTGCACTGACTGGACAGGTCCACTCAAATCTGTGTGGTTCTTTTCTCAAAAGACCATCTCAGACACTAATCTACATGGTCCTCATATGGCTTGACCAAGATTATGTCTGGACTTTAAAAGAGACTGTGACCTCCGAGTTTGTTTTGGCCTTTCTTCTCAGAGTAGTCGGATAGGAAACGCCGAACTCATCCAGCAATTTTTTTTTTTTTTTTTTTTTATTATGACGTTAAAAGTGATTCCTATATCCTATTTACAGAATAAAGAATTTCATTTCATTTCATTTCATTATTACAATCTCCTGTGCGCTGGATAACTCACAGCCGCGTGTCCAACATTGACACACGAAATCAGATACTACTTATGTGATAAAATCAATATAGATTATCCAGTGCAGAGGGTCTAAATGTGGAATTCACCCTAGGTCGGTGCACATAGAATTCTGAGGATCAGGGGATAGCTATTTTCAGCTCTGCAAGCGGAGACGAAATGACACAGCGTCTCCGGAAAGTCAGTGTTGTTCCCCGTTTTTAGTGATATGGTTAGGAACTTACTTATTGTGATTTTTAGCATCACTCGACTACTTGCAGCTGAGAACGCTCTCAACACTACATGATGGACTAAAACAGTCACAGCATGGAGAGGGCCCACTGGTTACAGGCGCAGAGGTGGACCAAAGGCACGACGGAAAGACGAGCTAGAGGCAGTTGTCGGTAAAAAATGGACTTTTACCGCATCAAATAGAGACGAATGGAAGGCTCTGGAGGAGGCCTTTACCCATAGAGGGGTTCATGCATCTTAATTTAAGTGTTATTTATTTAGAAATTTCAAATTATTTACGTATCATTTCTGTGCAATTATTTATTGACTATTATAATATGAATAACTGAAATGTAACTTTAACTATAATTCATTATTTTATTTATTAAAAAACAAATATTGATAACAATACAATTGATTTAAATTTTTCGTTTATTAAACTTTTTAACATATAAAATACATTTTTGTATTGTTATCAATAATAGAGTACCTATCGATTTTAAATTGTTATGTCACTATGTCAAATGTAGCGTTTGAAACTTATCTACCAATCTTAAATAATATTATACTACGAGTATGTTCCATAATCATATTGCATGAAATTTAGCATAAGTACTTAATCTTAATTTTAAATTCTTTGCAATGTAGGGTAAGTGCTCCAGTGAATGAACATTTAAGCGATCATCGAACTTCAAAAATAATTACAGTGCGAGTATGTGTATCTAAGGGATACGGTGCAAAGCTATACTCATATTTTGGTAGTAAGATTATATTCAAAAATATTTTTTAAGTTGGGTTTACGACATAGCCTGTATAATTTCTCAGATATTTAGCAATAAATTGAAAAATACCCTTAAACCCCAGTGAATGAACGACAGTAAATGAACTAAATAAAACCAGTAAATTAACACATTTTTTGTTTATTTAATAATACAGGAAAATCCATTATATAAAAAAAAATACAATCTAAAAAAAAAGGCAGAGTATTTATGTTTGTATAATTAGTATCAACTAATTACACAAACATAAATACTCTGCCTTTTTTTTTTTTACTTGGGGCGAGGGCGTGTCAAACTAAAACCCACACATGTTCCTTCCGTTGCATGTTTCGCCGGGCCCGCGATATCCCTTTCGGACACACACGCAACCCTGGCAGGCATTGGCCCTTACGGACCCCGTCAGTTGGTGCTGACATCTCTTTGAGGCGCGCGTGGAACACAACGCGCCGTCGACCCGGGCCTGGTCCTTATCGGACGGCGAGTTACCCATTGCTCACCGTCCGCAAGCCCGCGTCTACGGTGGCCGGAAGTCGGCTCGCGACTCCCTCCGCCTCCTCCTTCTCGAGCATTACTGCTTCGCAGAAGGAAGTGACGGCCTCCCATGCACTCTCTCTCCGAACCATGGCCTGAACCAGGGCCGGACGCGAGAGATCGCCACCGCCGATCGCCTCCGTGAGGACACGGCGGTGCTCCGCCCAAGCCGGGCAGACCTCCACCGTATGCTCCATCGTGTCCTCCGGGTGATCCACACAGTGGTAACACCCGGGCGTTTCCTCCCGCTTTATCCTGAACAGGAACCTCCCGAAACAACCGTGTCCGGTGAGGACCTGCGTTAGGCGGAAGGTGAGGACGCCGTGACGCCTCTCTAGTCACTCCTCAAATAGGGGACTTATCGCCGCAATTGTGGCGTGCCCAGCGCTGGGTTGCGACAATCGCACCCTCCATGCCACCATGAGATCCCGCCGGAGCTCTGTCCGCTGTGCCGTGATTTCTCGCGGCAGCGGAGTTACGCCCCAGCGTTTCGCCTCCTCGCGCCACTCCCAAATGTGCGCGAGGACTTTTGCCTCCAGATCCCATGGCGGCAATCTGGCAAGGAGGCTCGCCGCCTCACCGGAGACCGTACGGTATCTCCGGACTATCCGGATGGCCATGACCCTTTGGGACGCGTTCAACCGGTGGGCTGCTGGCCACAGCCTCAAAGAACGCGCCCACACCGGTGCCCCATAAAGGGCCATGGACCGCACGACCCCCGCGTAGAGCCTTCGACAGGAGGCGTTTGGATCCCCTAGATCGGGCAGGAGCCGCTTCAAGGCAGCCCTGGCCCGCTCCAATCTGGGAGCCAAACGTCGAAAATGCTCCACGAAGTTCCACCAGCTGTCGAAGACGAGTCCCAGATACTTCATCGTCGACTCGACGCCGATATGAACCTCCTACCGTTATTTGGGAACCCGACGGTGGCGCGTTCCGAGGACTATGAAAACAAATAGCCTCGGACTTCTGCAGGGCCACCTCGAGTCCCAATTGCCGGATCCTGTTAACGATTGTCGCAACCCCGCGTGTAGCTAGTTCGGCCGCCGCCTCGTGCGACCTCCCTTGCGCCAGGACCAACGTGTCGTCAGCGTAGCAGGTCACGCTGACGCCGCTATGGAGGTCGGCGTGCAGCAACCAGTCGTATCCGATGTCCCACAGATGTGGCCCCAGGACCGATCCCTGTGGGACACCGCACGACATCTCTCGCAGGTTCCATTCTCCCTGGTAACCGGAGTAGATGACGGCCCTGTCCGACAAATAGGCCTCGACCACACGACAGAAGTAGGTCGGCATCCGGTGATACCGGATTGCCTCACTGATGCAACTCCAGGGCAGGGTACTGAAGGCATTGGCGATGTCTAGAGACATTGCCAAGACGACCCCACCCCGGGCTACAGCATCTCCCGTCGTGAGGGCACGCGCATGATGGCGTCCACCGTGGAGCGCCCTCTGCGGAAACCAAACTGGCTCTCCGCCAAATCCGACCTCACCCGCACCAGCCGCCCGACGAGGCGGTCTGCAATGACTCTTTCGAAGAGCTTGCCCACCTCGTCGAGCAGCACGATGGGCTGATAAACGGACGGAGAGTCCGCAGGGCGCCCCGGCTTCTTAATGAGGACCAGTTTCCCCGTCTGCCAACGAAGTGGGAACTGGCCCATCTCCATAACACACGCAGCCTAGCACACATTTATTGTCAAAAGATTACTTTCACTTTTAATTTGTCTGTATTTTGTGTTTCACGAACTGTGTCCAAATAAAAGTTTTCTTTCTTTTTATTTTATTTTCCTCGTGCACCCTGACATTGTGCCAGCTAATGGAGTGTCGTTACTTGCTTTATTAATAGTTAGATCTCCGTTAGCAATGGACCTAAGAAATCTTTCCAACGTTTCTTGGGTATATCGAAACCTTTCATATTTATTTTTATTGGAATCCATGGTAATTTAAAGGGACAGTATAATAAAATCTAGGTCTTAAAAGGATGAAATCTAGCTCAAAATTTTGTGTTCATTTATTGGTCCCATCATCATGACGAAAGCTAATATTTGAACATGATGAAAAATGTTAGTTCATTCACTAGATTTTATGAACCAATAAATGAACATACCTGTCCCAATACTGGCCTAAAGATCAGAAATCTATTTTTAAACCTACTCCCAAAACATGAATCATATACACACATCAACACGGTCTAGGGATATTTCATACTCAATTAAATAACTCGAAAAGTACTGGCCGCATTGGAATCTTTTATACACCGATTTGTTTGTAATTTATCTCAGACTAATTCCAAATTCAAATTTTTGAAATTTTTTTTGTTTCGGTGGCATAAAAATGTCTTGATGTGTAGGAGAGGGATTTTTCATTTGTGCGAAATTTAGAAAACAATACGAATTACGTTTAGTTACAGTTTTTTTTCATTTTTAAACGAAAGATTAAGTTAAAATTGAGGTATTGTAGCCATGCAACGCCAACATTTGACGAGGGCGGAGATGTTACGAGCTGTGGGAATGCTGGAAGCTGGGTCTGTTCAGCGTAATGTTGCTGAGGCCATAGGGACCCACCAAAATGTAATTTCAAGATTGTGGACACGCTATCGTGCCACAGGTGAAGTAGCGGAGAGGCACCGGGGGCCAAGTCGCATCACAACCCCCCAGACAAGACCGATTTTTGCAAATTACTGCGCGAGCTCAACCAAATGCAACGGCGACTCAATTGGTCCAAAGGCTGCGAGTGGAACACCAAGTGCTTGTGAGTGACCAAACTGTAAGAAGGCGACTGCATGAAAGCAATCTACGCTCTCGTAGACCACTCCGGGTCCCACCTTTACGGAGAAGCAATCGTGGACGACGATTAGAATGGGTTCGGAACCACGTGGACTGGGGCCGTGAGCAATGGTCCAATGTGCTGTTCACGGATGAATCCAGGTTCGGCTTCCATCCAGATTCACAAAGGACGCGTTTTTGGCGAGTTCCTGGACGATGGAGCCGTCTTCAGAACCCTCAGGAAGTTCACCCATACCAAGGAGAAACAATTATGGTTTGGGCAGGAATTCGTCTTGGAGGACGGACGGATCTCGTTTGGGTGCGGGGTAATATGACGGCAGAACGATACGTCCAACAGGTGCTGGGGCCCGTAATCTTGCCTCACAGAACACAAATGGGGCAAGATTTCCTGCTCATGCACGACAATGCCCGGGCACACACGGCGAGAACGGTAGCAGCTTGGTTACATACACACAATGTTAGGGCCTTAGACTGGCCTGCTCAATCGCCAGATCTAAATCCCATTGAGCATGCGTGGGATATGCTGCAAAGAAGAGCTCTGAAGGAAGTTCCTGAAAATCTGGCTACAGAAGATCAACTTTTTGCGCACCTCAGAAGGACATGGGACAATATTCCGCAGCAAGACATTGACAACCTTGTTCTGAGCATGCCGAATCGTTGCCGATGTGTTATGAACATCATGGGCGCTTTCTCAGACTACTAACTTCAAGTTTATAAACACAAATTAAATGATTTTTCTATTTTTTTCAGTTTTTACTCATAAATTAAAAGTTAATTCATATACGGTTTCCGTCTATGCTTCATTTTTTTTCCATAAAATCCTGAAATTTTAATCGAAGTACCTTAACCATTATTAAAAAATGGTAGAATATTAAATAACGTATCTTTTAAATATATACATGTCATATAAATAATTAACACATTGATAGTAATTCGCTTTTTTAAAAATATCCCTAGACCGTGTTGATGTGTGTAGCTTAATAATAAATTACATATTTGAATAAAAATATGAAATTGACGTTCGTCCAGTGAATGAACGGTCGTTCATTCACCGGATTTCAAACGATTTTAAGTTCCATTGCTGGGACACCTAATAATTTACTTAAAACAAACTAAAATGGCAATGAAATCGATTTGAGACAAAGTATACCTATCCTTTATTCTAATTAATAAATAACTTATAGAATATACTTCAATTACGGCTACAATGTGATATCAAAAATGTTGCGTCTTGGTCTGAGTCCTAAATTCTTGCCCGAACAAATACAGGGTTACACCAACACTGCCAACTTTACACGCTCGCCATTATAAAAAGTAATTAATTTTGCTACTTTAATAGAAAAAAGAGTTACAATTACGAAAAAAAATACTGAGTTGGGTAAAAATATGTTTATTACTTATTTTTTGGAAAAAACCCAGTTTTGTTCATTCACTGGGGTGTGTTCATTCACTGGAGCACCTACCCTATACAAAGTTTGGGATCCTGCCGTTTTACCGAAAGGATTTTGCCAAAATTTCACTACCCAAACAAATAGCAACCTTTTTTTTTATATCAATGCAATGTTTGGAATGATTTTAGTACGCATATTTTCATTTGGTCAAATATTTACTTGGCAGAATATTATCAAGGATAATGTCATTTAGCCATTTGGTCTTTAATCAAATGATTTATTACAGCAAACAATCTTTAGACAATAAACGTTTGGTCAGTTAGTTATAGAACTAGTTAGAGTAGGTTAATTATTTAAAAAAAATGGTTAGGATAGGTTAGGTTAAAACAGTGCCTCCTACGCTCCTCCTACTCCTAGGCCAACACTCCGTAGATACAAGGCTACGAGAGTGGTATGAGCCCACACTCGCCTGCGAATATGGGGGCACGGTAGTGTCCCCGCCAAGACGAGCCAAACATAAAAAGCTGGGGGCACTAGCACTACCTTCCTTTTCTTGAAGAGATTCGTCGTATTTTGAAACTCTCATAGCTTCCGCCTGGATAATGCTAGAGAACTCAAATCCTCAGGATAAGCTGTGGTTAGCAGACTTATAAAACAAACTAAGTTTAATTCGCTTACAACCCCTTTCAAGGGCGGTGCACGTCTGTATTGCTTACGGATAATAGGAACCTACAAAAATGTATGGCCTGGCCGTTCCATTGAACTATTGCATGCATGACACAACATTGAAGACCAGTGACTTTACTTCTTACACGCACATGAACTGCGACGGCCGCGATACGGCTAAGAACTGCGACGGCCGCGATACGGCTAAGAACTGCGACGGCCGCGATACGGCTAAGAACTGCGACGGCCGCGATACGGCTAAGCCATACATCTTGACCAAGATACGAGTATTAAGTTTGTAGAGTTAGGGGCTTGGCTCTACATTCGATCTGATAACTTTTCAACAGTGAAAGTGTTATGTGTGTGTCTTGGCAACATACTTTAAATGTTTTTGGTGGGATTCATACATACGCAGCTCAGCTAAGTCACAGCTGTGCCTCCGCCTCCTATGTGAAATGTGTACTTTTGTGAACTTTAATCAAGTAAGTTCATAGAATGGTGTACATTAAGCTGGTGTACCTAATGAGTTGTTATATAAATAAAATACAATAATTGATAATCATGATTCAGTGAAGGAACTGTATAAATAGGCCTATTTTGTTTCTGCTGAGCTTAGCTTTGCGATTAGCTGTAGTAGGTATGTTAATCATAGACGTGACAGTAGTATATCTAAGTACGTGCTGTTGTGTGCAGAGACCGTGCCGATGGTGTCGCGCAACCTGCCGGCGTCGTTCTTCAACGCGGCGGCGGCGGCCGGCGTGGCAGGCGTGCCGCCGGGCGGCGCCTGCGCCGGCGTCGACATCTACGACTACGATCCCTGGCACCAGCACTACACAGGGTGAGTGCACTCAGCGGGCTCATAGTGTCTGGCACACTATGAATGAAAGCATAACAAAACGCATTACTACAAATAATAATAAAAAGAAAGAATAGACAAGACAACAAAAATAAAGTAATGAATACCTATTTATTATTAAATTGTCATTGTATGTCATTCCGAGTCTTCTTCTTCTTTTCGTGTGGTTAGTGACTAACCACACGAAAATAATCGAATCGGAATCGGAATTCCGAGTGTGCTCCGCAATAAATAAGTACCCGTACCTACTGTCAGATTGTAGTTTTAATGGACCAGCTCAAGGTCAGTGTTATCGCAGACATGCAGTCGACTGGACTAAAGCGGAGAAATTGCTCTGATTTTACAGTAAGGTCTACTGTAAAATCAGAGCAAGTTCTTCACTTTAGTCCAGTCGACTGCATGTCTGCGGTAACACTGACCTTGAGCTGGTCTAGTGTAGTACGAAGTTTCAATAGAGGCCAGTACCCTAATTGCATAATACACGATCAATCAGAATCTGAATCGTTTTGAAACAAATTGCTTATCAATTGCTTCACAGGTTCGAAAAAAATCTGCTCAACAAAGTAAATAACGCAATGAATGTTGCTGAACTGTCAAAATGAAACGGATAAGTCGTAATCGTTTACAAAAATGAGTTACGTAATTAAATACCAGCTGATACTGGTTTTGTTGCCACTAACCTGCGTCCTACCGTACCTACCTATTTGATCTAAGTAATTGAGTGTAGAGTTTAAGGTGGAAATCATGAACCCACCGTCGTTGGAGAGTATACTGTGTAGTAATGATGGTGAGAGCGTGGCGCAGGTACGGGCACGCGGCGCACCGGCACGCGGCCGAGTACCACGCGGCGGCCGCGCACCACAACATGGCGGCCGCGGCCGGCTACGGCGGCCTGCTGCTGGGCCGCGGCGGCCTGCACCACCAGTACAAGCCCGTGGACTGGCCGGCGCAGCACCACGCGTCGCACCACCTCGACCCTGCCGCCTGCTCGCCCTACTCCTACCCCGCTGTGCCCGGTACGTATACTAGAACACCAGAACACTACACCCTCACATAACTGACTACAATTTCTACTTGTACAAATATATTTTCACAAGGAACGTTGGCTTGGAAAACTGGGCATTGTGTCAATTGTCTTACACTGAGCCAAGCAAGGTAAGGATCATAATGACTACTGCAAGCGGATGATAGACACCAACGTGTGCGGGTATCGGCGCTCGCCGGCCGCATGCGAGGCATGTCGGTAGCGACGACGCTAATGTGGGGGATATCAAAGGCATTTCTATAATTCGGTCGCGGAGTAAACGATCAAACGCTGCGATAAATAACCGCACATACTATAATGACAAAATATTTTCCTAACGGTCTTGTAAGCGGGCGCGCCTCGTGCTCGGTCTTGTAAGCGGGCGCGCCTCGTGTTCGCTTATATTTTAATGTTCAAAGAGATTCCAGTCGCGTCTGGTGCAGATATTTTAATTATAATGATGTAGGCGCGCTATCCGAATGACAAAACAAAGCATTCCCACTTTGTGGTTATCCGTGTGTGAGGCTGTGAGTCGCACTCGGGGAGCCTGAGTCAGGCGTATTGGAATAGTGCTGAGCGCGGCAGGAAGAGCTCACAAGTATCTTGGACGCAATTATACGCACCTACGCGCTGCCATCGACGCAGACGGTTCGCAGCGGCTCGAAATTAAGAAAAACCCTTGCGTGACTCGGAATCGTCTGCGAGCCGGAATTTAGATTCGCCTCTAAGGATAGGCATAATTGCCGCGTCGGATAAGAAACGATTATAAACGACGGTTGATGCGGTAAAAACGGCGGACAGTGGCGGCGAGTTGAAAGGGTCTCTAGTGTCCGTAATGCCCGGGCACGCGAGTCCGGGGGGGGGGGGGGGGGGGTAGCAGGGGGCACGCTCCCTAATGACGACGATTAAAATTAATTTGCGCGTTGCGCGGAGCCCGCACCCCTCTCCGCGACCAAATTAAATTCTTGAGTCGCGATCGAGCTGTGACCCCCCTCGCCTGTTGCCTCTCCCCGCCCCGCCCCTCACAAGATATGCATCGCTCCCTTTTGTGTTCATGATCGCACCCACTCCACCCGTCCACTTGACGGATAATGTTATGCTTGAAGGTTAGGGGAAGCCCTTTTGATCCACAAAATGTGCATTTTATTTTCAGTCAACGGAAATCCGCGCTTTTGTACTGAATGTGGGTGCTTACCTAACCTATGCTTACCTTCCTGATTTGGCTTTTTTGAGACCTTATATCTGGGTGCAAAGTTTAGCTAATTACGTTTTACAATAATTATTATTGTCGTACATTTGTGGTAATTTTCAGGAGGAGCTAGTGACTAATTAATAACTGCCGCACGGGTCGATCCATCAGGTTAAGCTACACTTGCAGGGGTTGGTCTATGGATGGGTGACCATCTTTACATACCGAGACTCCTCCGTGCCCCGGAAAGCACGTTAAGCCGTTGGTCCCGGCTGTCATTCGTGGATCTTTGACAGTCGGTACGGGACGTCAGAAGCCCGAAAGTCTGACAATCAGTCTTAACAAGGGGTATGGTATTACCCAGTTACTGGGTGGTGGAAGTCAGATAGGCAGTCGCTCCATGTAAAATACTGGTATTCAGCTGCATCCGGTTAGACTGGAAGCGGAACCTAATATAGTTGGGAAGTACAAGGCAGATTGATTGATTTGTTGTAATTTTCACTGAATGTGACATCCTGGCATCTTTGTAGGTATTTACAATCGATCACATGTCCTTTTAGATAAGTTGAGTAAGAGCACCTCTCGTAGACTGTAATACGTCCATATCATAAGGACCGCTTGGAACAGCTGGAAAAACACTCGATAATTGAAATTACTTATGATGAACTTTTTTCATGCTAAGTAACCTATGTAACAAGTAATTTTGAACGGTACACAAAGATATAATTTGTGTTTGTGCGAGAACTCTTTATAACTAACAGTTTAGAGATAAGGACTGTTATTCAAAGCTTCTTTTTTTTTGACTCCTCCCGCTCTGGGCAGAGCGAGAGGGAGTGTCAGACTTTTACTGACTAAAACCCACCCGTGTTCCTTCCGTTGCCTATGTGCTGGGGCCGCGATATCCCTTTCGAACAGACCCGCAACCCCAGCAGCTGTTATTCAAAGCTTGGGTCTTAATCTGTGACTTGGGCTTCCTTTCCGCTGTTTGTTATGTTTTTTTAAAAGTTATTTCTATGAGTTTAATAGATATTTAGTACCTATAAGTGGTTAAAATACATTAGTTTACTATCCGAGTGATCCTGTTCAAATCCCAGAGTGATGACTATTTATTGCTAAAGGAAGGTCTGTCTCGCTCTATTGTGGTCTTATACTCGTATCGAACACATATAGTGTCCTGTCATTCGACAAAAAACGAATCACAAATTTTCATTTTTAAAACAACGTTAGGTTTTATACTTGATACAGATAACACTTTACAAACTATTCTTTCTGTAAATAACTCATTTGAAATAGTAGTTTATGAAACTGTTGCATAGAGTATTAAAATACGAGTGTGTGTTTCATGTTTGAATAGTATCACACGAGTGTTTTAATAAGGTGGAGTCTTGTAATTTCAACTATAAATTTTGGAGTCGTTACTTCATGGCTTGATAATTCCATATTTATAAGCACAATGTATTTTATTGAAAGATACGTTATTATATAAATTTAATGAAGATGTATAACACCGTCATAAATATAGGATAGCTGTAAAGAATAAAACCTTATTTCATAAATTTCTGACACAGGCAGCAATAGTTGCAATTACCCGTCCTGGCGGGTAATTGCAACTAACTGCTTGTATGCATATTGCAATCACTTTTACACGTCATATAAAAAAAAATTAAAAATAAGCTAGGTGAGATCGGTGTTTCCTATCTGACTACTCTGAGAAGAAAGGCCGAAACAAACTCAGAGGTCGCAGTCTCTTTTAAAGTCCAGACATAATCTTGGTCAAGCCATGTGAGGACCATGTAGATTAGTGTCTGAAATGGTCTTTTGAGGAAAGAAACACACAGATTTGAGTGGACCTGTCCAGTCAGTGCAAGCATTTGTCAGTAATCGTGGAGCTCAACTCAGAACTTAAGTAGCTCAACTCGACGAACAATACCAAGGAAAGGATATTTGGGTAGGCCGCATCAACTACTCAAACTGCCAGACCATCATTAAAAATGAGAAAGAAAAAAGAAATGAAAAGGAAAAAAAATATCCACATAGTCCTCACATTCACAATAATTATTAAAATAATATAATACTTTACAAAGTAATCGTGTCATTTTGAATATAATTTTCAACAATGTCAATGTGTATATAAAACTGGTTTATTGTGATGAATAATTAAAATGTCAAGTTTTATGGTTTTCACAAGGCTTAGCAGAGCGAGCAGCTCAATCCCAAGCTTTTTTATCTTCTAAATAATCTCTGAAGTGTTGAGATTTTGAATCGTTGGTCTTACGGTGTTGATGTTTTAACTGCTGATATTATGGCTGTTGATCTTAAGTATCAAACCCTCTGAAATTTTATAGTAAGTACCCTTTTTTACAAAGTTTGGTTTTAATACAGCTTTTAAATCGTTTAATGGGTAAGTTTCGAATGTCAATGGGAAGTTTGTTGTAAAAGCGTACCTATACATTAAACCCATGCACGTTTAAATACAGCTTTTAAATCATTTAATGGGTAAGTTTCGAATGTCAATGGGAAGTTTGTTGTAAAAGCGTATACATTAAACCCATGAACGAGTTGCTTACTCTGTGGAGATGTGTGCGATGTACAGCAAGGTTGTGTTTATTCCTGGTATTTAAACGATGAATATCGGACATTTTCTTAAAATTTGATATATTTATGTGTACATACAATAGGTTTTCAAAAATATATTGTGAGGAATATTTAT
Organism: Agrochola macilenta; assembly: GCA_916701695.1. Classification (NCBI taxonomy): domain Eukaryota; kingdom Metazoa; phylum Arthropoda; class Insecta; order Lepidoptera; family Noctuidae; genus Agrochola; species Agrochola macilenta. Next base: position 24,081,003 of record OU753558.1, on the reverse strand, counting down.
TTCTCTGAATTTCTCTCGAAGGGAATCTCTTGGACCTAGGTTGTAAATGGCTCGAACAGCCCTTTTCTGTAGAACAAAGATAGTATTAATGTCCGCACCGGTTCCCCAAAGAAGAATTCCATATGACTTAAGACTATGAAAGTAACTAAAATAAACAATTCTGGCTGTATCTACGTCAGTTATCTGTCTAATTTTTTTAACTGCATAGGCGGCCGAACTAAGCCTTCCTGACAATTTTTCTATGTGTGGGCCCCATTGTAATTTACCGTCAATAGTTATTCCAAGAAAAACTGTTGACTCAACAGGGTCCAACTCTATTCCGTGCCTGACATTTGGCGTTGAAAATTTAATGAGTTTAGTCTTTTTTTCGTTCAGGAGAAGATTAAACCAATGCACCCAAACAACCAATATACTCGTAGTATAGGATATCATAATAATTATTATCTTGGAAACTGAAATAAATGATTCCGCAACAGATTTTTTTTTAACTCATGTAAGAAAGAAACTAAGAAAGAAAACGTTTATTTGGACACAGTTCGTGAAACACAAAATAAAAACAAAGTAAAAAGTAGAAGTAGGTCTTTTGGCAATAAGTGTGTGCCTCACGGCTGCGCTAAAAGGGTTCATTTCAGCATTAATGCAAGACAAATGCTGGCTGACGCTGGTTTTCTAATGAACCCTTATGAACAAGTGACGGGGAGTACAAACAGTTTCAACATACCTATAATACATAATTATAATACTTCTAAATAAATAAATAAATTAGTAAACAAATAAACGAATTAAGTACAAAAATTACAAAAATAAAATAAAATACGAGAACAACAAGAACTGTCCAAGCAAAAATTGTTTTTAGCGATTAGCTAGATTGATTCGTGTACCGTGCACTCACAATTTCACAAAGCGCAACAGGCCGCCGCCGACCGCGGCGGACAGATACCTACACCGACTAGTTTTGCGACAGAAAAAAAAAATACTGTGAGGTGTTTAAATAAAATATATGAATGGTTATTAATTATGATAAAACTAAGACAAAAATGTGTCATAATGGACATAATAGGACAGAATGGATTTTTGAGATGGGGCAGTAAGGACAGGACCTACCTTAACCGTTGTAGCTACAGGAAAATGGTATTAAGAGACTGTCCTTAGCTTTTTGTGATATTTTTATCTGCATTCACAGATTTTGAAAAAATATAAGTAGTACTTACTTATTACTACAACAGGAAAATTGGCCATTTCACAAAAAAAAAAATTGATGCCAATCGATCCTGTTGCTTATAAAGATCAAAAAACTCTATTAGACCAACTGAGGTTTGAGTACCTACACTAGAAAAGTCAGATATCACAAAAACAAAAAATCCAAACATTTCGAAGAAAATGAGACTCCCAACTTTGTAATGATGTGAATAGATTGGCAGCTAAAAAGCAAACTGGACGAAAAACAAAAGTGAATTCGAACGAATAGGTACAGCGTCATAATTTTATTTGCTTTTTTTTCTTTACAACAAAATCTAGCTAGTTTGTTGATTGTGATTTAGTTCTGACATTCTATTGCCAAAAATGACCAGCCAATTTGCTCCGAATCTAACGGACCGATTAAGCAGAGATTTGTGCTTTTTAGGGTTCCGTACCTCAAAAGGAAAAAACGGAACCCTTATAGGATCACTCGTGTGTCTGTCTGTCTGTCCGTCTGTCACAGCCAATTTGCTCCGAATCTAATGGACCGATTTAGTTGAAATTTGGTACACATCATGTATTTCGGTGACCCAAACACGGACGTGTATCGAAAATAAATAAATTTTTAATATTTGGGTCAAATTCGGGGGCAAAGAGGAAAATTTAAACTAAAGTTTTGCTAACTGTAAGTATTACCGTTTGACTTAACAAATGACCTAGGGCTTATTGCGAGGATCTCAATTTTTTTTTTCATAATTTTAAAATGAATAGGTACTTTTAAAGATATTTAAGAAAATTGGTGAAAATTTACCATATAAAAGGAAATTAATCCAAACTACGGAACCCTTCATTGTGCGTATTTCGACACTCTTGGCCGGTTTTTATTAAATAATGACGAAGGTGGCTCGTTGAAGAAAAAGTAACGACATTCAAAAGAACCGGCCAGGACCGTGGCTGGCCACGCACAATGAATGGGAGGAATTTATCCCAAGGACAAACTTAACATTGTAGTTGAAAAACATGTTCTCCCATACATTCCAACTACTTACAAATGTAAGTTTGACCGCACAATATTGGAAGATTTAACATGTTATTTAAAGTAGACTTTTCCTGTAATCTATAAGTAAGTAGCTATAGAACTTTATATCTACATATATAGGTACAGTAGAATCCGTTTATTATGACTCCGCCTAAATTGACCGCCTATTATGACGTAATTACATAACGAGGTTTGGTTTTCATATAAAATTCCTGTAATCTATAAGTAAGTAGGTATAGAACTTTATATCTACATAAATAGGTACAGTAGAATCCGCATATATTGACCGCCTATTATGACGTAATTACACAACGAGGTTTGGTTTTCATATAATAGTAGGTACATTATGATACGAGTGTGCTGTATTGGTCAATACCCAAAAGGCGGCATCATTAGGCATCAATGCACACGCGTTTCATACGACGTTTTTCAACAAACTTGAGAGGAAAAAAACAAACTTGTTGTAAGAACTTATGCTGGAATAACGTAACTATAGAGATGATAATTTAGATTTATAAAGTTCAACTGACCTTTGTTGCCAGGTACTGTCAATCGGAGCTTCTTTTAAAAACTGTTGTACGTCGGTTGGTGACAATACTTAAGATTTTCGTATTTTATAAAACAAAAACGATAACAAATATTTACGGAAAATGGCGCGCTGGTTTTTTTTTTTTCAGCTACTTAGCTATGTGCGCGCAGTTGTAAATAAAGGCACAGGCAAAACCGCTGAACAGCCTATACCAAACCCGTAACATAGAACATAGAAGGCAAGAAGTCTCTTTGATGAGATTAAAAAAAGCAAATAGAGAATGCTCATTTAATAGTATAGGATAGTTCATACTAGTTCCATGTATTGAAAGTCAATTTCTTTATACAAATTCCATGATGCAATGATAGTACTTACTAATTCCATACTGCCATGTCGCGTTTCAAAATTTGTCAAACAACAATGGCCGCTAGAAATTGTCTATGGTTTTAGTGATGTGGTAGTATGATCTTTTCGTTTTGGTACTTTCGATGTTACGATGTTTTTCCTTTGCGTGTTTCTTATCTTTTAATTAACAATAAAAGCGAAAACTAGAATAAATTTTGAATTTTTACAAAAGTCAAACAACCGACCATAGGCAACCGAAATCCTTTTTAACTGGTCTAAACCTTACCTCCGGACTTGATGGAGTGTCTTGAAGGTGTGCTTCGCTAAATGCTTCTATTTGTAAGTATGAATACTACTCGTTTATCTTGTTTATAATAAAGTGCATATTGTGTAACTTTCAAAACTGAGTTGTTGTTTTAGATGCCGAGATATAAGGCATTTGGGAAAAGCTCTCGTAAAAAGTCGTGCCTCTGGACATAACTTTAAGTTAGGTCTAATTGTCTCCTCCTAGAATTGATTGACTTAAGACAGGCGAGAAATATGGAGTTAAGAGCACATTCGTCACATACTCACACAAATATTTTGGTCTCATCATAACTAACAAAACGAGCCCAAACTTGGCACACCTAGTTTTACTCGTCGAGGAGTTCCAGTAGCAGTCAACGAAGTACACCTCCAGGTCACTCCATCAAGTCCCAGTCGAATAGGCATTTATAAACTGTAAAAATCTGTGGGGATAAAGTTATAATGGTAATTAAAATCTGTGAATACAAAATTATCTTACCACAGCAAGTATCCAATTTGGTTTATCAAATATTTAGTATTTGTACAGCGATCTTTTTCCACACGAGCCGCTGCAAACACGCAAAACACAGGGTCCACTCATGACAGCGGCCAAGGGCGGACTGAGGTTTCTTTCGAAATATTTGTGAAATGAATTAAAACAGACCAAAAATAAAATAACCCTTAATGCAATCGATTAAGATTCATCCGTAATAGCAATATTTAAAAAAAAGTTTAGTTTCGGTTTTTATTTTGTTTTGCGGTTATTTGTGATATTTAAAAAAAAAAAACATAGTTTTACAATTGAATATGTCTGCCTACTACTAGTATTTTTAGAAATCTTTAAATATATTGATAATAGAACAAAACGTACCTAAACTCAACCCGGTATCGTTAATTTTGTGGAAAATGGCAACGGAAGATCGTTTTTACAGTATTAAAACTATTATATTGAACAAAAAAGTTGCAATCATTTGAAGATGAAGAACCAACCTATGTGGTAGTTATTAGTTATATTTGATTCAGTTTAGTTTTGTCACAAAATGTAACTACTGAAAAACAGCATAATTTTGTCCGATTTGCAAACGCGCCCTAACTACGGAACCGTTCATTGCGTAGTCCGACACGCACTTGGCCAGTTTTTTTAATCTCATTAAAGAGACTTCTTGCCTTATATGTTCTGTTTCTTTGTTTGTTTGTTTGTCGGGTTTGGTATAGGCTGTTCAGCGGTTTGCCTATGCCTTTATTTACAACTGCGCGCGCATCGCTAGCAGAAAAAAAAAAACCAGCGCGCCATTTTCCGTAAATATTTGTTATCGTTTTTGTTTTGTTGTTTTATAAAATACGAAAATCTAAAGTATTGTCACCAACCGACGTACAACAGTTTTTAAAAGAAGCTGCGATTGACAGTACCTGGCAACAAAGTTCAGTTGAACTTTATAAATCTAAATTATCATCTCTATAGTTACGTTATTCCAGCATAAGTTCTTACAACAAGTCTGTTATTTTTCCTCGCAAGTTTGTTGAAAAACGTCGTATGAAACGCGTGCGCCTTGATCATTACCCACTCGGCTAAATTATCGCGCTCGCCTATGGCTTGCGCGCCAATGCCGCCTTTTGGGTAATGACCAATACAGCACACTCGTATCATAATGTACTATTGTAACAAAGTCGGATATAATGACTTCATGACTTCGCTTACAGTGACATGTTGCTTATTATGACCCATTTTTTAATAACTTTTGTCAGTTTTTGCCAGATTTTTAAAGTAAAAAATTAAAAATATACATACGTAATATACATGTATTACGTGCAATTTTTATTTTTATTTAATGCTATTTTTCTCTATCAAAATAAGTATTTACCAAAAAAAACTTTTTTTTTTTCACAAAAGTGCTTCGTTTGTCGTCCGCTTATTACTTATGACGTGTTTGTCAATTCCCTTCGATCGATCATTATAAAAGGATTCCACTGTATTATAAAAGGAGAAACTGACTGACTGACTGACTAACTGATATATCAGCGCAGAGTCGAAACGATTGGGACTAGTAACGTGAAATTTAGCACACAAAAAAAAAGGAAAAAAAAAAAAAACGGTATGCAATCAAATAAATAAATTCGTGTACGTTCTATACGAACTCTCAAAAACATCAGCGTTAAGAACTGTAGTATCTGCTTAATATGGGTAAGTTGATTCTGTGTTGACATATGCTCATATTAGCTGGGGTTACTCAACAGAAAGTCAAAGAGTGTTCATCACACAGAAAAAATGCATCCGCGCCATAACAGGAATACGCCGATGGGAATCTTGCAAACCCCTTTTCAGACAGTTCAAGATACTAACCCTTCCAAGTCTGTATATATGAATGCGCTAAATTTGCTAAAAATGCATCCAGAGTTATTTAAAAAAGCTCATGAAATATTTCTGAAAAGTACCTACTAGGCGCAGGAATATAATAGTTTTGCCCATAATTCCTAGGACAGCATTAAGATAATTATAGTAAGAATAGCTATGCAATGTGTGGTCGCATATTTAACGCTATACCTGACAGTATTAAAATCTTACCAGCTACTTAATACAAGCTTACAAGGTATCAGACTGTGCTTCTTGAAGCCAGTAATTAACTACTATCACCTCAGACTATAAAGTATGGAATTTCTACTTAGTAAGCGAACTATATTTTTTTTTATTATTTAATTCAAGCAATAAGACTCATAATCATAATCATTTATTAATTTTAATTTAAGGTACTCATAGTGTTAGTAACAAATAAACTTACAAAATATGTTAGTAAAACATTAACACATAAACAATTTGTGACATAACTGCTGCAAGGTAACGGCGGGGCCTGTCAATATAAAATGTAGCAATATAAAATATTGCTACTAATTTTAATTTAAGGCGAACGCGTCATGGTATCCCGCGAAATTCAAATTTTCTTACGTTTTTTGCAATTTGCAGGTCAGTATCATGTTGTATGTTGATCTAAATATGATTTGCGGCCGTATCAAATGTTTTTTATAGAATTATAATCATAAAAATGATCAATACAACTCTCTAAGTTCATATATTGCACGCATTGAATGACTATTTCATGAAATCGTGACATTTGACGATTGTGCTTACTTAAGGAGTTGTATTGCTGATTGTATTGATTATAATTATGTAAAGGCATATTTGTTACGGTCGCAAATCATATTTTAATCAACATAAAACCTGCCTCTTGACCTGCAAAATGTAAAAAAACTAAAGAAAATTTGAATTTCGCGGGCTACCTTAGCGCATGCCCCTTAATTGAATTATAACTATAATTACACCCATGTCACATTATGGATCTAATTTATTATTTATGTTAAGACCGAAATTGTAGGTACTGACACTAATAATAAAACGAATAATACCAGCCTGTTACTGTCCGACTGCAGGGCAAAGGCCTCTTCTCATACAGAGAAGGAGCGAGCATGCGAGGCACTGACAGTTATGGGAAATAAATTGAATGATCATTAAAAAGTAAGTTTGAGTCTCATTTTCTGCGAAATGTATATAAGTGTGGCGGCATCTACAATCGCTACATGCGAACTACGCATGAAAGACCTGACGTCACACAAATCCTGCATCGCGCAATTAGAATCAGAATCAGAATCAGAATCAGAAATAATTTATTTGCAAAGAATGTAGGTAACAAAACATAGTTTTGATGGTGTAAAAAGAAGAAAAACAAAAGATCCAGTACATTCTACCGTATGGCATGCAACATTAAGCACTATCACAATCATAATTATTGCAAATCTATATTAATGAATAAGTGTCAGGTAATCAGTTTTGAATGTCTTTAAACCTAACTTCTTGAAAGTTGAATTCACCGGGAAAATAATAGTCATAGTATATAAAATTAGAATCAAACTTAACAAAATGAAATATTATTGAGCAATGTCATAGGGTGTTGTCATTTAAAAATTCACTAACAGCGTAATAGCATTTTTCAACTAGTAGTTTCGTTAATTTCTTTTTGAAAGAATGAGATGTATAATTTTTAATGTCATTAGGTATTTTATTGTAAATAACTGGTCCCATATGCATAATATTTTTTCGTAATAATGCTGTTTTGAAACTGCCTGTATGTAATAGACCTTTGTATTGGGATCTCATTAATGTCTTGAAGAATGATTTATCATTGTTTCAAAAAGATTTCTGTTCGTTTTAACAAATAATGCTACCTCCAGAATATAAAGCGATGGAAAGGTTAATAATTTTAAGGATTTAAACATAGGAATACACTGTCTGCGTAGAGTTTCCCGCGCTATGCACATATATATACAGGGTCGATTTTTGAGATTTGGCAGTAAGGACAGCTACCTTAACCGTTGTCGCTAGAAGAAAACGGTCTTAAGAGACTGTCCTTAACTTTTTGAAAGGTTCGATTAACATCCACAGATTTTGAAAAAAATGTACAGTCAGCAAGAAAATGGGCAGTTTTCACAAAAACTTTTTTTGATGCCAATCGATCCTGTTTCTTATAAGGATCAAAAAACGCAAAAAAGCTTTTCCCTTATTTTCGTACGAAATGTGACTGGTTCTAACTTGTTTGGTTGAGGAGTTCCTATGGCCACCTTCCGGCTCCATCATCAGACCCTGAACACTACGAGTAGCATTCATTAAGAACGGGTACCCAACTAATCATATCTCCGTAGGTGATAAGGAGTAGGAATAGCCCGTAACTTCGGCCGAATATTCGGATTTGTTGTTTAGGGCGTAGGTAGACCTGCAGGAACAAACCATGAACGATAGTTTGTAGTTTTAGCGTTCGAAAATATTTTATGCTGCCACCGCCTTTCTATGATTTGACGTGACGGTGATGACCTAGTTTTTTTCCTATCAAAAAAACATGACGTCGGCGTCGTTCAATATATCAAATTCAAATTTATAAACCGGTCAAGTGGGTGGACCACGCACAATGAAGGGTTGCTGGGATGCTTCCACTCGGGTGCTGCTTGGTAGGCAAGCAAACTGGTACCGTGGGGGACCCGGGATGTCGCCCGCAGCACTGTGGGGGAGGTCCCCCTCAGCCGCGCATTCCGCGCCGGGTGGAGGGGGTGGCTGGGTCGGAGGGAGATGTGGCCGCTTATTGACAAATACCGAGCAACGTCACGCACCCCTTCTGAGACCACAGTATACGCCATGAGCTAGTATAGGATTGACTATTGTGTGCTTCACATGGTCTCTTCACATAGGTATTGGAACCTAGCCGATCAATCTTTGGGCCGTTATCTTTCCATTGCATATACAATAAGTAGGTATCTTCTTTAGTCTACAGAGAGTAGGTACCTACAATTCTACTTATAAATACAATATAAACTTTGTTCAGATGAAACACACGATAGATACCTACTCGTACGATAAATAAATAATACTTAAACATGTGCTTTCGAGACGACCTACCAGACGACTTGGGTAGGTATTTGGTCCATCATACTATTAATTCAAATCAATACTTATTAATTAATTAATTTGATTCTTTATTAGCTTATCACATATTTCATAGTAGGTATTTATTTATACATAGATACTCGTAGGCATCTAATTATATTTCACATTAAAGGACGCTGCGTTTTTAAGGAATTATTATTTTTAATCACTTAGAGGTGGTAACGGGCGGTCGTGTAGCTAGTTACCTACGCAGTGTGCCGGTAAAGTGGTAGCAAATAATTTTCGCGTATATAGTAGACCTTTGTTACTTATAATTTTTGTCTTTCTTTTTCGTTAATTCGCAATCGCCATCCTCATAATAACTCATCATCAAAAACTGACATCTCACCTGTACTTACCTATTTATTATTCATCCATAAATAATAAATAGGTACCTAAGTAAAGAGTCCAAAATCGGCAACATTCTCGCTGCGCCGGTACCTAAAGTATAGCTAAGTAATTATAGAACGAAAATACTATTGGAAACATTAAACTGTATCGGGCAATCTAATTCAATGAGCGCTCGATAGATCGAGTAGCATCGAGCAGTACCTATCGACGCGACGACGGAGCGTCCAGCGCGGGGGAGGGCGCGGCGGCGCGGGGGCGGCCGGCCAATCACAGCGCGCTGACCGGCGGGCGCGCGGCCCCGGTGCCACCCCCACGTCCCGCCACTGCCGCCCCCGCGCCACTAAATCACACGCCCGTGTCAATTACCGATCCGTTGTGCGCTGACTGCGCTGTGCTCTGCCACTGGGGTAGCACACAGACACACATGACCTAGACGTGTGTGCTCATTTAGACTGACGCCGATCTATAATTAGCTCAAGCTATTCGTACCCGTACCTATATTATAATTTTGTGATTTTATGATTAGATAGTGAAGTTACCTATATGTTCAGTTTCCAAAACATAGATGGAAAGCAACAAACAAGCCCACCAACAGTAATGATTAATATTGGTAAAAAAACTCTAGTTTGTGCACTCTACATGGATCTCAACAAAGCATTTGATTGTGTTAATCATAAAATACTTTTGCAGAAGTTAGCCATGTAGGGAGCTCGTGGTAATGTTCTTAACCTTATTGACTCAAACCTTAGCAAAAAAAAAACTTTTATTTACTCAAATTAACACAACAACCTAGCACAATTCACAAAGTTACAAATAAGCAGTAAAGGTAGGTAACATTTTTGTTTAGTATGTATCGGTGCTTATATGGTTGTTATTATAAATAAAATAAAATAAAATAAAAATCATTTATTTCAGACAAAAAAGTCCATAGGCAAGGCAAGGTTGTTAGTAACAAGAATTTTGCTTAAAACTAATGTTAGTAACTAAAAAGTCAAAAGAAGAAACTAGCCACACCGTCTACCCCTGCACAGTAGGCTCATCGGTCTCGCAACACATGGAGTTCAGTGAACCTACTGAGCAGAACAGTATCGGTTCTCTCGCCAATCATCCTTAGGACGCTATTCGGGCTCCCCCGTACTCGTCGCACCACCGACGCAACTTTTTTACGCATAATTGCGTAGAAGTCATCTACGCTGGCGTCAGTAAACATGCCGGATGCACTGCAACATCGAGGAAGCCGAAACAGAGCCCTGAACACATTATTATACTGGACGCGCAAGGCATTGTAGGCTTTTTGTGTGAAGTTTGCCCACAGGCCGCTCGTGTAGAACGTCTGGCAGAATGCCTTGAACATCGTTATTTTAACAGGAGCAGTACAACGAGCGAACCTGTGTGCCAACATATTACCACGCACCGACAATGCCCTGCGCTCCCTCTCAATGTCTAATTCGTCACTCAAATTCTCAGTTATAATGTGTCCCAGATATTTAAACTGTGCAACACGACCTAGAGGTACACCATTAAGTAATATAGGTGGTATAAAGATATTGTTTTTATTTTTACATTGAAATAACATGAACTCACTTTTACTTTCGTTGTACCTCAGGCCATGTTCCACAGCATAAACCTCACACGCCTTTAACAGCTGTCTCAGACCCCCAATTGAGGGGCTCAGCAGCACCATATCATCGGCATAACTCAAATTATTGACGCATATGTCATCAACATGGCATCCAATATGCATGCTGCTGAGCTCCTCAATCAGATGGTTAACATGTATATTAAAGAGCCGCGGTGAAGTCAGCCCGCCCTGCCTGATGCCACAATCTAAAGCATATTCATCTGAGTATACATTTCCCCACCTTACTATATTAAGCTGCTCACTGTACCAGTAGGCGAGGATATTCACAAGATCGGCTGGGACACCTGCAGTTTTTAATTTTGTCCAAAGCTTATTATATGACACCAGATCAAAAGCTTTGGACAAATCCAAGAAGCATGCATATACTGAAGTTATTATTACAAATTTCATGATATTTCTGAATTTCTCCTAATTCTCTTACCCCCCATACAATATTATTACGTATATAATTATGAGCTTCAACTTTAGCTTTAATTACTTCTAAATAACAAGTCACCTGTAAAGGGAAGTTATCTGACCAATATACATCATTGAGAACCATAATATTCACCACAGACTGCCATGCTGACTTGGTTACCACGCAGTGGTCAAGCCATCGCTTACACCCATGTAAGTACTTCACTTTGAAAAGTATAAGTTTCAGATGACATACCTAATTTGACTAGATCGGCACATATCCAGTCGTTTTCCTTACAAAAATCAAGAAGTTCACTACAAAACGGGGCATTAGGATGTGCATTGAAATCCCCTAACATAAATACTACTTCGATACTATTGTCTTGTATAATTGCATTCAACTCACCCAAACACTGAGTAAATTCCGGCAAGTTCACCGTTTGGTCAGTCGGCATATACAAGCACATAACTAACATTTCTCGACCAGTTTCAGTCATTACTTTAATCGCAACAATACGCTCACTTATGCACTTCACCACCGTAACATTGCGAAAGGCACTTTTCCGCCACAGTATCGCTACCCCGCCGTGAGGTCTGCCTCGTAGCAGTCCAGCAGTCAAATCCACCGCCGACTTCCCCGTGTAGCCGAAGTTGCTGTCAATATCACCCAATACTTGTGTATCGTACGGTAGCAGCCAAGTTTCTTGGAGGGCTATCACATCCGCCGATTTACATAAAGTTCTCACACATTCACATTTTACTTTTAATATTTTTGCAGTTATAACTTACTACAGTACTATCCATTTAATTGTATGTCATTTTTATCGGAATTCCGTGGTCTAAATCGTATGAATCTCCTAAATGTTAACCCATCAGGCCACAAGTTATCATTTAAAAATGTGTCAATTTTATTCATTGACACGAATATTTTTTGTTATGGTTGGAACTGATTCATTCTGCTCCCCGTACTAGTTTAAACTGTATTACGGTGGACCAGTTTTCCTCGTTCTCTGTAAATTTACTTATAGTAGCAGACTTGTGACAAAATGATTATTTTAATTGCAAACAGGATTTTAGTCATTGATTACAAAGCAACAAACAAAGTACAGCAAAAGTATAATAAGGGAGGGAAAAAAAAATAAAAAAATAGGAAGTATTTTACCCAAATCACTCGAGTAGGTATGCCTAAAAATCAATAAAGAGGTTCATTTTACATACAAAAATAGGTAGGCATGTGAACTTAAGAGTCCCACAAGGAAGTGTATAGGGAACATTGTTATTTATTATTTACATCAACGATTTACCAAAAAATATAAAACAACCAACATTTCTTTTAGCCGATGATTGTACCATTGTATTTAACTGTAAAGACAGAATGACACTTGTTAAAGACGCCATCGATTAAATTATAGAATGGACTACATCTAACAATTTATAATTCAATTTCGAAAAAAATAGCTCAATGATATTTTGCAATAGAGTTGCACAATTTAGTGACATTAACATCAAATACTCAAATAAAAAAGTCACTCACGTAGAAACTACATTTTTGGGTCTAAATATTGACTGCACGATGGCCGATCTGTACCTACTGTCTGCATATATACCTACCATGGTTATGTGGGATCCATAACAAATTATAGAATAATGTTCTGGGGGCATTTTGTACATACGGATGATGCTTAGAGAGTGTCCGATCACTATGTACCTAAACTTAAACAAACAGATAGTTGCAAAGAATATTTTACAAATCTCAAACTACTGACACTTCCATGCATATACATGTATGAAATTATTAACTTTTTAATATCTATAATAGTAGGTACATTAGGTATGATACAAGTGTGCTGTGTTGGTCATTACCAACTCGACTAAATACCGCCTTGTGGGTAATGATCAATGCACACGTGTTTCATAGGACGTTTTTCAACAAACTTGCGAGGAATAAAACTCACTTTTTGTAAGGACTTATGCTAGAACGTACTAACTATAGAGATGATAAATTTAGATTTATTGATTTTTTTTCGACCATAATGACTAAGCAATAAGGTCGAAAAGTGGTCAAGCGCCAGTGTCGGCGATAGTACCTCCACCGCTTCGCGTTATGAAGTGTGCTATAGATAAATTATGCAACAGTTTTATAAACTCCTATTTTACAACGACAGACGACACCGATTCCGGTTGTTTTTGAAAGACGGGTTTTTTATTGTGGTCCACACGGCTACATATCAAGCTATAAATTTCCAGTATAAGCTGACCTCTCAATACAGAAATCCTATACAATTCGAGATCAATAGATATACTGGAAATGTACATATAGCTTGATATGTAACCGTGTGTACCTACCTAACTCACACAAATTCGTATACCACTAGTTGCTATGTAAATACAGTGCCGGATTAGCCCATAAGCAAATTAAGCAATTGCTTAGGGCATCACGTCCCGGGGGGCACCATAAACAGCACCGAAAAAATATTTGCTAGCACATGAAAGGCAAGGCAGTAAAAAAAAACAGATATTTTCCATTCCTTCGTATTATAATGGTTGTGTGTCATGAAATGGGCAGCTAAAATTGGCCGTATCTTTAAACGTCAACGTTTAATTATATTTCAGTCAACATGTGGTCATAATCATTCATGTAGGGTAGGTATCCATGGTTTAAGACGCCGATATATGCCAGTGGCCTTGAGTGGCTCTGATAGCTCCTACACACTGACACTGACACTGCCGCCGGCCATGCCGCCGGGCAAGCCGCGGTACGCCCGGCCCTTCCGCACAAAGCCGCACAAAAGAAATGAAGGCGAAAAGCCGGGGGTACGTGCCGCGCGGCAAAAGCCGGCGGCCATGCCAAGCAACGCGTTGTACGTCCAGCCAGCTATAGGACTCACCCATCAAAAGCCGGCGGCCATGCCGCCGGCATAGTGTGTAGGTAGTATTGCGTATTCTGTGCTGAGCTCAAGCAACGCGTAGTACGTCCAGCCAGCTATAGGACTCACCCATCAAAAGCCGGCGGCCAAGCCGCCGGCATAGTGTGTAGGTAGTATTGCGTATTCTGTGCTGAGCTCAAGCAACGCGTAGTACGTCCAGCCAGCTATAGGACTCACCCATCAAAAGCCGGCGGCCAAGCCGCCGGCATAGTGTGTAGGTAGTATTGCGTATTCTGTGCTGAGCTCAAGCAACGCGTAGTACGTCCAGCCAGCTATAGGACTCACCCATCAAAAGCCGGCGGCCAAGCCGCCGGCATAGTGTGTAGGTAGTATTGCGTATTCTGTGCTGAGCTCAAGCAACGCGTAGTACGTCCAGCCAGCTATAGGACTCACCCATCAAAAGCCGGCGGCCAAGCCGCCGGCATAGTGTGTAGGTAGTATTGCGTATTCTGTGCTGAGCTCAAGCAACGCGTAGTACGTCCAGCCAGCTATAGGACTCACCCATCAAAAGCCGGCGGCCAAGCCGCCGGCATAGTGTGTAGGTAGTATTGCGTATTCTGTGCTGAGCTCAAGCAACGCGTAGTACGTCCAGCCAGCTATAGGACTCACCCATCAAAAAATCAAGGAGCGCTGTCCCAAAATTAGACGCATTATTAATTTATAAGAAAATATAATTAAATTATCTTTCAAATGGTGAAGGTTTCAGAAAAATACGCTTGACAGTCTTTGCGTGATTCTCAGTTTTTTATCCGCGTTAGACATAACTTTACAAATTATACCGACGACAATCTAAGAAGCCCGATTTGACGTTTCTCATTATACATGCCGCGATAACTTTGTATGAACGTCTACGTAAGAAATCGAAATATAAAATTCATTATCCTAATGAATCACTATGTTATCCATACACTATAACAATGAGTATCATTCGTAAGCACCAAGTTTCACTTTATATTGGAAAAACGCAGTCAGAAACACGAATTAATCGTTGATTCATATTCCGACAGAACGTTATTACAATGTCATGTCTTTGGGTTCGTTGCTGTAGTGTTTGACCGTTTTAAGTCGTTTTTTGACCGAATAAAATCGATATACTGAAAAATCGATAGGTACTTTTACAAACATTTAATTAAGAAAAGAGAAAAACGTATAATTACTAGTATAATTCGTTTTATTTAAATGTTTAAACATATAAAAACAAAATAGATCGAAAGAAAATTATAACGGAAGACTTTAGAAGAGATGTACCTACATTCTGACAATATGATGGAAAATTAATTTATTATAATGGTAACCGACGAAGATAGTTCAACTGATGTTAAATATTTTTTCTGGATCATCCGAAGTGACGAAAGTGTTTTTTTTTTACAAAAGTGAATTTATTTATTTACACGTCGTGATCATGATGATGACGTGTAATAAAAAGATATGCCTCGAGAATCAGTTTTAAGCAATGTAGGTAAATTATCGATTACAAACTCTAAGCATGATAAATCGATATGTCTCAAGAATCGGTTATTAAAGCAACCGATATTTTTTTCCCGTCACTACACAAAATATTTTGATAGGTGTCAAATCGGGCTTCTTAGATTGTCGCACGTATAATTACACTATGTAATATAAACACAATCAAATATGCTAAAAACGTTGAACTTAAAAATTTCAACGTTCATTGTCTTAGAGTATATAACACTGGAGAAGCCTTACGAACACTTCCCCTCTGTAAAAGTACAAGAACAAATGTTCTAGTACGTTCATAAAAACTACTTTCAAATCGATTCTAACGCACTTCGTGAATCGTTTTACAGGCGCGCGGAGCTCCGTGAAAATGCCTATTTGTACTGTTAAATGGTGTAAAAAGCGTTCAAATACGTCAAATTTACCTAAAGAACTGAATAACTTTCCCTAAGCAGTTTTTTTTTTCTAAGATTAGTCATGTTTTTATTGAAATTTAAAATCCTAACCTCATAATACAATTCGATTTTTCATTCGATTCAACCATGATTCAATATAAAACGTAGCATGAATCGAGTATTTTCCTCATCCCTGTTTATTTATGTTTTATTAAACTATTGCATAGCTTCTATCGCGGGCTTTGAGCGTGGAGACCGAATCCAGAAATTCCGTAACGAAAATAACCTAACACCCCCCACTCCGACCGGCACAGCGGTGATACTTTTTTTGAAGTTATTCTTCTTTTTGAAGCTATACTTTTTTTTCGTTTCTCCAATGACCATCTAATCGGTTTATAGAATAGATTTAAGGATTTTTCAGTACAATTTATTGAAACAATAGGTATAATATGCGTCGAAATAGAAATCAACTATAATCATGAAAAATAATTATGGTAATAAAATAACGTTACAAATAACCAGTTATTTTACCAAATAGGTAGGAAGTAAACTTATCTGACTTAGACTTAGTTGATTTATATTTCTACGCATATATTGTTTCAATAAATTGTACTGAAATAAAAATCCTTAGTTTTGTGTGGTGCAGGACGTACAGAATAGCACTACCCTATTTCTTCCCGTGGGTGTCGTAAAAGGCGACTAAGGGACTCACTACAGAATGGGCAGAAATGATGTTTCAAGATAATGTGCTTCGCGCTGTCGATCATTCGAGATTTTGATGCATCGAGGTAGTGAACTGTCGCGCTCATAATTTATCGATTTTAAGTACTATCGAGTTAATGTTTTCGAGCAAGTATTATTCAATCTTACGTCATTCGATTTCAAGTAGGGAACCCCTTTTATAGGGGGTGAGGGGTCTGAATTTTGTAGGAAATTACAAACCAACCGGATGAGTCGCGCAGGAAGTGCTATGTTTACCATAGATTTTTATCCGACATCTTTTCATGACTTTCTTAGGCACTTTAAATGGCCAGTGAGTGATAGAAGTACCTAACAGCTAGCTAGTAACAGCAACTGAAACGGCTGCAGTGATTGCAACTGAGTGCTCCAATCAAAGTTCCATTGGTGCGAACCTAAATAGTTATAAGGCACGGTCCATGAACTGAATTGGTTTTTTTTTTGTCCCGAATGTATGTTCCCGGGAGTTCATTGAACCGTTCTTTTGGTCGTTTTCCGATCTCCCCGCAGGCGAAGCCGCCGGCAAAAACTAGTCGTACAATAATTTGTAACAATCGCAAGTATAGAATTCATTCATCTGTTCTGAAACTTCCCTGACGAGGATGTATTACAACCTACTTGCTTTGCTGACTTAACATTAGGGCCAATATAAATTGGTACTGATGCAGTGCTTTATACCCGTTGCAAACGTGATCATAAGAATTCAGCAGGACTTACGTCATCCATATTGCTGTTACACATCCATCCATATACGTACATATTACATCCATGTGCTTAAAGTTAGTGTCCGATTAGTCTCCTCCTTGAGGCCAGTCAGTTGGGCTTAAAGAACAGCCCAGTTCAGGGCCCTGTTCAATAAACGTTACAATCCTACAATTTTGTAAAAATGTCACATATTTGTTAAGTTCTACTACATGTGCTGTTTAATAAACCTTACAAATATGTAAGAAAGTAACAAGCAAATACCTTACAATTATCATAATTTGTAAATGCTGTTTAGTAAACATTTACATAAGTAGAAAACGCCTGTAGATTTCTATGACAATATTGTATTTACAAATAGGTACATGCACCTAGTTGTCAGTTACAATTTACATAAAATGTAAGTTTTAAAATTTTCTCGGTCGGTGTAAGGGGCTACATTTCTCTTCGTATCGTGTTCAAGCAAACTTACCTATTTTTGTTATCATATTTGTCTTTCTAACCCGAAATTTTTCGTTGATCGTAACTAAAATGTATCTATCCTTTTACAAAAAATTCGCCGTTGCCATTCAATCACATACTATCATCATGACTTCCACTACTCATCGTTAGAACCATTGTATACTCGGAGATAATATTTTAATTTCTTTATTTGAGGCACAACATTGTAAAGTTTTGGCACACCATGACCACCTGTCAAAACAATACTACAATTTACAAAATATGTAAACTTGTAGTTTTATGTGTTCAATAAAGTAGTTTTCCCTACAAATACCGCTGTGAACTTACCCTTGCAAAGGGAAAATGTTTATTAAACAGAAATATGTAAAATTGTAGGTACAATTTTGTAAATTTTCCATACAATTTGTAAGTTTTAAATAGAACTCAGAAGTATCACAGCCACACCTAAATAGAACAACAAGAAATCTAACAAAATATCTTTTTGTGACGCAGGTCTGGAGGCGCAGGTGCAGGACACGTCCAAGGACCTGTACTGGTTCTGAGGGAGCAGCGAGGGGGGAGTGCCCCCCGTCCCGCGCCCCCCCGGCGACACCCGCGCCGCCCGCGCCCCCCGCGCCCCCCGCGCTAGTGACAGTGCAGTGCTGACTCAGAGCAGGGTTCGTCAACAGACTGCTTGAACGAACAAGTGAACAGTGGAGAGATATTGCTATTGCAGCACTGATTCTAAACGTCCTGTTGCGACAAGATGGACTATTGTACGATTTATAATACGCAATGATCAACTACAAATTAAACCGTTATACTGTGAAACTTCCTGTTAAGCATTAGTTAGATACTTTTGTAAAAGTTGTGCGCAACGTAGTCCACCGCGTGGCGCCGCCCTCGGCTCAGGAAGGTGTGTTGGTGTCGACTAGAGATGTTCCGGAGCCGGAGTCTGAGGCGGAGGTAGAAGAAAGAAGTTCCCATATACTTAACATTTTTTTTGGCTTCATATTGAAATTAACTTATCACAACAATGAAACTACATAATACACCGCTCTTAACTTAATTCGTCTGACATACACTAAACAATAAACTGAGACTTCGAGCGCGAGCGTGTGTTATACAATTTTATTGTACGCGCTCTACTACTACTACTACTTCAGTATAACTCCGACTATCGGAGCAGGAGTCGGAGGTGTAATATTAATCGGAAGTTCCGCCCTTTCAGAGTCGGAATCGAAGCTCCGTAACTTCTCTGGTGTCGACTGCTGTAGTTCGGTATCTACTCTGTGTTGTGTACGTTGTGTTTGCTAAATAAATATGCGTCGCAATGTGTCAGCCGGCGACACGCTCGCTCCTGAATAAAATATAAGCAGGTGGTGTGCTGCCGCGCCGACGTGACGAGGAGCGTTGTACTTTGTGCTCGCTTCAAAGCCTCCTTATCATCACATCTTACTATGATGACCCAAAAAAGCTTGACTTTTCCGTAACTCTCTCACCTCAGCGTTTGACGTATTGTTTTTTAAACTGAACTCGCGAGATAACGACTATTTCTAGTTTACTTTCTAGTTAGCGTATAACTCCTGTCATTTCCTGCTGCCCTGCCCGAGTCTGTCTTGATTATTCTTGCTATCTTTGTATGCAGCATTGTCCATCGGGTCGGGAAGCGCAGCGTTAACGAGGGATCTTACTTCACAGCACCACATTATGTCATAGAATAGGTGTAGTCATAGCGTTAGTAGCGGCGCTAGTCAGAGTAGTTGGTAGTGGTGACGTAGGGCTTGTGGCACGTGAGCGTTGAGCACGGCAACAGGCGCACGCGACTGCACACAGCAGTGCTGACAGGAATTGCGTATTGATGGAGGTGGTGCGAGCGCACTCATAGTATACTGTGTACGTACGTAGCAAGTAACTAGCTATAATCACATAATGTACATAATTAGTTAGTCTAGACTAAATAGCTAATAGTGACAGACATTGTGGATAATGTACATTTAGGTGAATTCGTTGTAAAACTTGCCTAGACGAGTCGCAGGTGCCTAGAGGAAAGAAACATCGATATATATGTACATAATATGATTCAATATAGTAAGCAGGCGCCGCGCGGGCCGCTCGTGGGCCGAGAGCGCACCCAGCTCCGGGCCACTGGACGCGCCTACCATTAACGCAACACCTGGTGGTAAACACATGGAGTGCTATGTCCGGGAAAATATACAATCAGTTTGCAGTGGCTTACTTTGGGTCTAGGGAAATTTAAATCTTCAAATGTATATGTGTAAGTAATCCAGCCGCTTACTGCTCGGAGCTGCTCGGCGGTCTGTCGCGCTGTGAGCGACCACAACAGTACCGATGTGAACATTGTCGAACACAACAGTACCGATGTGAACATTGTCGAACGGCTCGACAACAGAATAGAAAATGTATCGCCTCAACATTCATAGATAAAGAACTTTAAATATAAATTCCATTATCTACTGTGATTGTTTCACTTTATTGTTTTATTTATCTGCACCTACTACTCGTATTCTACTTTTACTATATATATTAGCAGTACTCAAACCAAAGTTGTTTGTTGCCCCAACCTACCTCCCCTATTTATATTCCTACAGCTGTCCCGAGTACCTATTTATATGGAGGTAATATCGGACAACTTTATTGTCAAAAACAAATGGCAATCTACTCGTAGTATGTAAATTATTATATTGTAAATCAGTTCCATGAGCAAGCAGGTCAAATCTTCATACGCACAGTGAAACAGTAGGAGATAAATGCTGACAGCATGCTTTACATAGAACACTGAAACATATCACGACGAAATATAAATACTGCAAAAGTATTTCGGTATTAAGTACCTACTTAGCACCTACCTAGTAAGATAAATGTTTACCGAAGGACGTGCTCGCATGTAGTCATAGACAGCATTGCCTGCGCGTTTGCGTCACTATGTTATGTTGTGTATTGTGGTCCGCACCGCTCGCTTGTGGTGACAGTTGTTGTTAAATACTAAACACGCCAAAGTATTTGTGTCGACTGATTCTTATATCTGTCCACTACAATAGGACTGAAGCGTCGAGCGCCATCGGGGAGGGGGGGGGGGGGGAGTCGGCGCAGCATTATAATGTGTGAGACATTCCTGAATAACGTTTACTGCTGACACGAATCGCGAGCGAGTCGCCGCCGTAACGTCGATTACAACGCGAATAATTACACTACATAGCTAATTATAGTAATGATCGGCACGGAGCCATCATATGAACAAGCTCATTACAGTTGTTTACATTTTCCATAGCCGTTATGTTTGCTTAGATTCTACTGAAGTTGATCTACAAGGCGAAAAGTAAGTAAGTACCTACATGCCAACTATCAAAATAAAGGATACTTGCACTCTGTTAGGGTTGCGTAACAAATGGTGTACTGTGTATGTAGGTACTAACTTGCTATTGTCTTGGGTACAGTTAAAAATAAAGCTTTATTTGCGTACAAAAAAAACATTTAATGTTCATAGTTTTTCATTTATGATGAAAAGATTCCGTAAAAATATGTTATTTCCGAAGTTGTGAAAGCAAAGTGAAAAATCTAAAATCAGTCTAGTTTATGGAGGTTTATATACGAGTAATATTCCATGTTGTGGCCTCGCAGGCCTCGCAGGCGGACGTCACATATACTGTGTGTACGTATGTTCCTCGCAGGCGGACGTCACATATACTGTGTGTACGTATGTTCCTCGCAGGCGGACGTCACATATACTGTGTGTACGTATGTTCCTCGCAGGCGGACGTCACATATACTGTGTGTACGTATGTTCCTCGCAGGCGGACGTCACATATACTGTGTGTACGTATGTTCCTCGCAGGCGGACGTCACATATACTGTGTGTACGTATAGAATTAGTTATTTTGATTTATGATTTAATTATGAATAGATTTTTATTTAAATATTAACGTACTTATTTAAAATTTGATACGAAGCTCTGGTGTCGCGCTATTATTGTTCCGTTGCGAACTTCCGGAGCAATGCATGGCGGGGCGACACTTGAACATTTAAGGAGTGAGCAATTTGATTTTTTATTTTTATTAATGAATTATTGTAAGATCTGTGTAGTTATTTGAAAACATTCAGAATAATAGGTCTACGTCGTAGGCCTACGCCGCACTTGCTACGACTGCTACGCTAAGGTGTACACGGTGCAAGTTAGGTACTTGAGATCTTACGGTGCGAGCTACCAACACGTGCTAAATATACAATTATACATATATTACGCACATATATGCATGTATTCAGCTCGTCATTGGACCCGCGCACTTTAAACGTAGTAATACGTAGTTTACACGATGCTTATGTAGAATATAATGGAAAAAATAACCGTCTTTTTCCATTATCCCGCGAAATTACTAGCATTCTAATTTCCAATAATATACAAAAAAAAAAATGCAATCATCCTGACGTTAGCTGGTATTATTACGAAAATCTTTGTTAGTTTCCAACCAATTATCCTGTGACACATACCTACCTAACATGCACGTGTTACCGGCGTCTTGTACATGTACTATCACTATAAGTGGCACAATATTTGGAAGGAAAATATTTCATATTATGATAATAAAAGCGCCGCCACAAACGGCTGCACTCTTCTGCTGGGACCATGGACGGAATCTATAACAATATAGGTGACTACGTACTGACAGTGTAATAGGGTGATACGACAATACAATTGTTTAGATTCAGGAACAGGTTATTCGGGGCTAAACGCCATTGTCGTCCGTAATCACTATATATGTATATTATTGGGTAGGACCTGGCTGTCCTCTTCCTTGGCAATTTAATTTTGAAGTAATAGATGCATCATATTGTAAGCACTAGTACTTCGATATTGTAGGTAGGGAGGTACAGCTTACGGTAACAGTACAAAACAATACAAACTGAAAACTTCTACAAGTAGAGCTACCTACCTAATGAAATCACTCCGATGTACAGTTTCAACAAGATGTGTGCGTGTTGCGGGATACAATGTTGCCGGCCACAAGGAATGTTGTAGTTTTGCCCACACCATGCAAATGTTCTGTATTCATGGTAAACAAAAAATCATCTCAGTGTTAGGCATCATAGATGAGCAGTTACGTAGGAGTACTTACCTAGCCGAATACATAGGTTGGGATAAGTTCAGCGCTGGGCGATGACCGTACGAATCAATCATACAACATTGTATTTGTTGGACTATAGCAAAAACCAATCGATCCTACTTCAACAGTCTGTCTCTTTCTAAGTCATAAATATTATTTTTTCTATCCGTGCCCGCCCTTAACCACTTGATGAAATCCTTACTTTCTCATAGTGACTGTACTATATACCTTTAGCCTTGTGTGGGATCACACGTCTCATATAATACTAGTAGGACACACCTTCCAATATACAGGGTGTTCGGCAGAAGGTTGAACATACGAAAATGGCAGATCCGTGGGGCCGTTTACTACGTTTTTAGGCCCAATAACAAGACTCTGGCCACAAGGATTTTTTTAATGGACCTAAACACGTAGTAGACGGCCCCACGGATCCACCATTTTCGTATGTTCAACCTTCTGCCGAACAACCTGTATAAAGTAAAGGATAATTAACGTATTATTGAAATCCTTAGAACGGTCTTTCCTTTAGTGTCCAACCTTTAAGCCTAACAGGTTATGGGCCCAGGAGCGCTAAGCCAAAGTGAGAACAAATAAAATAAAGTGAATTAAAGGACACTTTAAATGGGACAAACAATTTATAACTAATTAATTAATAAAAGTAGCAAAATTATATACTAACTCAACTAAAACTATTTACAAACTAAAATATAGCATCGAAGAATTCATCCGCATCGCTGTCGACTGGTAATGTACCCAAGAGGCTGGCCGCATTGCCACGTTGTATGGCAATGCATAGCCTCTGCCCAAGGTAAAAACCAGCCCTTGGGTCACGGGAAGTGTCAGATTGCTCACGGCCTCTTTAATGATAAAGAGGCCGTGAGCAGTCGGACCCCACGGCCCGAGGGTTTCAACCCCAAACGGCTCGAAAATATAATTACTAACAAGGTTATTATACTTACGCCGCTTGAGGTTTTCTGCAGCCGCAGCGGCAGCACCAGCACAGCACGCTGAGCCAGGAAGATGGGATGGCGCAAGAGTGTCAACACAGGTTGCATCCCACACTAAAGGCCTACCCACCTTCCATGGAAATAAAGTCATGCCGTCCGGTCTCTTGCCATCGTCGCGTGCCAAGCCATTGGGTTCTACTACAGCTGGAACGCCGGCGGTGACAAGAGCTCGTCGGATGATGTCGTTAATGTTCGCGTGCCGCGCTAAGCGACCCGCACTTCGGCTGCAAGACAGGCCGTGATGTCCGAGACTATTGACAACTTCTTCTGCCACAGTGACAGCGATGAGGAGAACAGCATGGAGCTCCTAGTCGTAGGGAAGCAGCAAGGCGGAATGTAGTGTCGTCGAACAAGGTACCACCTATGTTTGACGACGGTAGTGCGTGAAGCCACAGACCCGATTCCCACTTACCCACAGCCAGCAGGCGCGCACGCTCCGCAGGGGTAGCAGACGTGTTAAGTAAATTGTTCTGTGCTACTCTGCAGAGCGGCTCATCCCACCGTCTTTGGAAAGATGGATAATCGGGTAGAGCTGAGTTCGGGCAAGCGAGTTTCCAGGCATGGATGCCTCGGTGAAGCACGGAACATCAAAATTAACCAGTGTGGAGGCTAGAATTTTCCTGATTAATTTCTCAGTGCCGTGGACATAGGATAGAAAAGCCGGTAAACTAATACTAGAAATTTTGCGGACACTTAATTATATTAACTTTCTGTGCATTTTTCAATTTAAATAAAAAGTTATTTTAGTGGTGCTTGAAAATGAATCTAAGATCTTAAAGGAACATTAGACAATTTGATGGAGATAAGTATAGTGTGTGGAAATTGCGAATTCGCAATCTAATATGTGAACTGGAAGTACTGATCGTTATCGTGATCGACGATGAAGCTCCTTGTCACAGAACTTATGGCTGCAAGTGCACCGAACAGCTATAGCAGTATTGTCTCCGCAATGGAGACATTGACATTATAACATTAGCTTTTGTGAAAACGGCAACAGTGACATTTCTAACAGCATTGGTTTTTACAAGCTTTATATTAGCTTGACCTGTATGTATGTATCTATCTATCTACGAGTATCTATCTATGTAACGGAATCTTTCAACGTAATTTTCACCAACTTTAAGACGTTCGATTAACTTGAAAATTTGCACACGTATCAAGAACCAATGACAAGACAATAATTTAGTATCTTGGAACTGATCTGATGATGGAGCCAGGAGGTGGATAGTAGAACTCTTCAGCGACTTCTAGTAAACCCCTCGAGTTTGAACTCATATGTTTCGGTTCAACGAGTCCAATATATTGCACTTGGTGTCGAGAGTCTGATGATGGAGCCAGGAGGTGGATAATGGAACTCTTCAGTGGATACTAGTAAACCCCTCGAGTTTGGGCTCATGTGACTCGGTTTGACGAGTTCAATATGATGGATTTGCTGTCTAGGGTCTGATGATGGAGACAGGAGGTGGAACGTGGAACTGTTTAGTAGCTACTAGTAAACCCTTCAAGTTTGGGCTCATATGACTCGGTTTGACTATTTCAATATGTTGCATTTGGTGTCGAGGGTCTGGTGTCAAGGGTCTGATGATGGAGCCAGGAGGTGTATGTATAGTGGAACTCTTCAGTGGCTACTAGTAAACCCCTCGAGTTTAAGCTCATATGATTCAGTTTGACGACTCAAATAGATTGCACTTGGTGTTGAGGGTCTGATGATGGAGCCAGGAGGTGGATAGTGGATTTCTTTAGTGGCTACTTAACTAGTAAACCGGTCAAGTCATAACTTCGTTGACTTTAGACTTAATAACTAAATGGAAAATATACTAGACTATAAAGTAAAAAATAAAATTTTAGTTTAAAAAGAACTAAAAAACACGCTTTTTACACGAACTTAAAATGACAAAATAATTAAATTGACTTGTACTAGTTACGATATAAGTATCAATACAGCTTGTCACTTCTTATATATCCAATGATTAAATCAGTGGAGCGCTTTGTTTAAATTGATTTTTTTATCAATTACTATTTATGTATACAATCGCTATGCATACTTTTGTATACATAGCGAGCGCCCCACGCTTTTTGATTTAATCATTGTTCTTACAAAAGAGCTATTGAAAACAAAAGACCCAACCAACCAACCTTTGAACCAACAATAAAACGGTTCAGTTGGTGAGCTCGAAAACCACATCATGGAAATACTTCTGATTTTGCTTTTATGACGGGCAGTGAAATAATATCTCTATCTATCTACTCTATATTAAGTCTCTTCCTTTACCTAATTAGGTAATAACAGTGTCCACTTTATCTACTTTAATATTATTTGTTAATTTATTTAAACATAATATATCTTAAATAATCTGGTTTTAAAATAATATACCCAAATAAATAGTTACTTTTTAAGTCATCGAAAATGTCATGTCTTCTTTTTAATTTAGCTTAGTAATAAACCTATTGTTGTCTTCTTTTTAAATGTTTGATGTAAATTGATGGCTTGAAACACAGGTTTTTCATATACCTAGATCAGGCAGGTCTACATTACAGTTAGAATTTAATTTTCCTCGATTGTAATTAACCTAAATCATAATTTTACTTTATACTTGAATATATATATATATATATATTTTTTATGTCCATCGATTTCTCCGTCAATTATGGACCGATTTTATAAATTATTTTTTTGTATGAAAGGGTATACTCTCAAGTTAGTCCCATATAAATTTTATTAACTTAGCTTGGATAGTTTTTGAGTAAGCTTCAATAATACGTATTTTTCCCACTTAGTATATGTGGATGATATTATGATAACTTCCTGTCACTTATTATTTATGTAGCAAGTAGTGGTATTCGAAATTGTGTTGGGTAGGTTCAACAAAAAAGTGAATAATAAATACTTTTGTACAAAAAAAAAACCCTGCAGTGTGAAAAATAACTTTAATTTCGGAAGTCGGTGGCAAAAAAGACTTTATTTATTTTCGTTTTTTGCCACCGACTTCCTTTTTATTTAGGTATAGCTTTGGGTAACAGTGAAAACAGTATTTTCATATACTTTATTTTTGTTGAACAGTAACTGTTTACTGTTCAACAAAAATAATAATAGAGTATATATAACAGAGTGAAAAACAGTATAAAAAAAATTTATACTGTTTTTCACTCTAAAATACTGTTACTTATGATAGGTAATCGTCCAGGGTTACCTATCATCTATCATAAGTTAGAAAAATCAATCACTTCAAGTCCATTACTTATTGCAGAAAGTTATCCAATGTTTCTATCGTATACTTAGTGGATATTATTGGGTGGAGTCACGACGTAGTTCCAGTCGCAGCAGCACTCTGCTTCGCTACAGCACTACAAGGTAGCCACGGAATGATGGCTATCCCGGCAGTCATCCCACGTGAAACAATGTTTTATTTCATTCCTATCGTAAAAGTCCGACACTCTAAATCTAAATAAATAAGTAGATGTCTGCGTGTGGAGCGTTTTGTTTCACTCGTTTAATGTGTTTCTAAATCGGAACCATTGTGTTCGAGTATTTTGTTGGTATTATTTTGGAGAGGCGCTCGTAAAACGTCTGTTAATCAATCCGGGATTTGAGTGCGACTGCAGCCGCGACGCGGCGGCGCCGCGGTACGACGCGGCACAACACGCCGCCGCAGCGCACAGAAATAGCGCCATTAGCTGCGGACGATGTTTGTAAACACGCGACACATTACGCCGCTGAAATAGATGAGCATTGTCACCTCGAGACAATAAGCGAGCTGCCGATCACAAATAACGTGCCGCCGTACTAATAGTACGCCGCGGACGCTTTTGGACACATTATACGCATTCCACGGTTTCACGGCGAAAGCTCACCTAACTAAACATCGTGCACTGAAATAAAACTCCGGCGTCTCGCGACACCGTGAAATTTGTCGCGACACTTAATTTATGCTAATGGATCATTAATGGGCGTCATAAATATTATAATTAGTGACGGCTACGTGCACTTCGGTGAGGACTTAATATCGTCGTTTTATATAGTATCGTAGTTTGCGCGTACGATTACTCAGACGTAATCTGACGCGTCGTGAACTCGGGGTCGCTGCTCCAGCACAGACGCAGTGCGTAACTGCGCACGCCCCGCGGCCCCGGGGCGGCGGCGCTCGGAGCGGCGGCGGCTCTCCCGGGAATACAAGCCTCGCGCTCCCTCGCCGCCAGTTAGTATGCACATCACACTCTGCGGCGATTCCACTAAGTATTGAGCAATAAACGACTACCCGCCAGAGAATACAGATTCTGCTCCAAACGATTATGTATCCCAACGAGCCTCTCCCATTAACTGAAGACATTTTTACAAGTGCCCCCACGATTGGACGATCAGCCGATGGAAATAAATTAACCGAATTTACATCACGCAGCTATCATTCGGCCTGGAATCTGCCTAATGAATTACAGATGAGACACTTTGCTATTAGTAAATGTTATCAATTATGAGTTATGAGAATGTATCGCTAAATAATGAAAAGCCGGCACAGAACAAAGCAATAGGTACGCAAAAAAAGGTGCGAGCGACGCATCGCGCAGTCCGCACCATGTGCGCAGTGCGCGTCACACTCCAATGTGCGGGATAAGTACCTGCTGGGATCATTTTATAGAATATATTTATTTATTTATTTAAGGATTACCAACGAAATAAATAAATTCTGAATAAAATAAAAAAAGAATAGTATCGTGTTCGTATTAGGATTAGGACAAGGAACATTACTGAGCAACAACTCAACTCAAATAATTTATTTCAAATATACCAGAATAATCAGTCAGAAAGGTGAAGCTAGTTGCCCATTCCAAAGTGTAGTAGGTACCTATGGAGAAGAACGGGCGAGAAACTCCACAGACACTCTTTTAAATCAAAATATTGGTTACATCCATTTATTAGATATACTCGTAAGATGGTTGCCTAGATCATTCACGTTGAAATTATACATGTGAGAACATTGTAGAATGACGTGCATGGTAAAAGCGTCCGTATTATAAAAAAAAATAAAAAAAAAAAAAATAAGCCGTGATGGCCAGTCCCTACTGATGGCGCCCGTTCGGCAACACGACCATGGATCAGCACCATTCAGGTCAATCATTTTGAAGGGAACTTAATGATTGAACACACACGTCACCACCAACGAGACATTTGAGTGAGTATGACATACTCTCAGCCGCCAGGACACATTCAAGTCAATGAAAGTCGTACCCAGTATTGATCGAAATACCCAGTGGTAGCTTTATAGAAGGTACATACATGCTCACAGTGCTCACACAATGTGCTATGCAATTATACAATACCTACTTAGGTTATAAGTTATAACACTATATACAAGCTTAGTTTTGGTTACACTAAACCTCTTAAGGGGTCATTGTACTCATCATTATGAACAACTTTCAGTATGGGAAGAACGCTGAAATCGCAAAAAAAAAATCTGCTGTTCCCTACATTTCGACGAGATAAGCGAACATATAGGGAACAGCAGATTTTTCGTATTTAAGGTTTAACTTTAACATTATTTAGGTTTTCATATTGTTGTGCTTTTCGTGTTGCTAAAATTATCAATGTCTTGCACAGAACTATAGGTACCTACGTGTTTTGAGAAGGCCTAAAAATTGTCAAGAAATTGTCATAAATATCCCGCCGTTTTACCGAAAAGATTTTGCCAAAATTTCACTACCCAAACAAATTTTAGCTACCTTTTTTATACCAATGCAATGTTTGGAATGATTTTAGTACGCACATTTTCATTTGGTAAAATTTTTACTTGGCAGAATACGAGTATTATCAAGGATAATGTTATTTAGCCATTTGGTCTTTAATCAAATGATTTATTACAGAAAACAATCTTTAGACAATAAACGTTTGGTCAGTTAGTTATGGAACTAGTTAGAGCAGGTAATTTTTTTTTTTTAATGTTTAGGTTAGGTTAGGTTAGGTTAAAACTGTGACCTGGGCCAGAAACGACTAGATTGTATAGAAAATAAATATGGAAAAAAGAGGCTACCCGAAACTGAACTAGTTAGACGAGATTAATTTATTATTATTATTACTTACCAATTATTTAAAAAGATGCTACTAACTAAAAAAAAAATACTACCAGAATAGTTAATATTAATATTATGTTCATTTATTCGTCTATTAACTTATTGAGTACATTTTTAAATATTTTTATAAAAATCATTAAAAAAACATTTAAAAATAAAATAAATAGTAGCCCACCGGTATCGGGAACAGGGTCCAAGCTACCGGCGGTCAGGGCTCCAGAGAGAGGAACCTCCTGACAATGCGAGCCGTGTCGAGTACCGCTTTCTGAATCAAGCCCTTGATCCAGTTGCCCAACGAGAGCCTCGTTAGGTGTTGGTCGAGGCTCTTGGCAACTAAGCCATTGGCTGATACGACTATCGGCACAATGATCGCTGAGTCCACATCCCACATGTCGACAACCTCGTGAGCCAAGTCAAGATACTTGATTTGTTTATCTTTCTCAGCTTTCACGAGGTTCCCGTCATGCGGGACCGTTATGTCAATAATCATTGTGCGCCGCTCTACTCGATCCACCACCACTATATCAGGTTTATTCGCAACAATAGTCCTGTCAGTGATGATGGATCGATCCCAGTACAACGTGATATTTCCATTTTCGAGAACTGGGTCGGGCACATACCTGTAATACGGCACTTCCGATTCCACAAGATTGTATTTCAGAGCAAGTTGCTGATGGATAATCCTGGCTACACGGTTGTGTCTATGCAAGTACTCTTCGTTAGCTAGACGAGAACAGCCGGATAATAATGTCGGATTGATTCTCCCGGACGGTGGCATGCCTGACAGATGTCAACCGTGCCGTCTTTCACAATAAATCTACGGTAATTGTTCGTCATGATAACTTCGTCCATAATTGCACAGACAAAACCTTCGGTTTCCCCATAGAGGTCACCAAAACGCAGTCAGGCTACGGACGCTAGAAAATCTACATCGGGTCCATGTAGGGCCCGGAAAAAGCGTCCGTGAAGCTCCTTACTCTACCATACCTCCTTGCGATCGTTAGTGTCAAGCACTACAGGCTTGCGCCAGTTCTCTTTAGCCATGGCGAGCGGGGTGAGGCCCTTGTCCACCGCGACCGCATCTTGATGCATCCCCACGTCAGCTTCTAGGAAATATTCCCTGAGACTGCCTATCACGCGATTGTGGAGGGTCTTAGCGTATATTAATATTATTATTACCTGTCTAGAATTTGTCCCAAGTGGAAAAAACGGATGTGTTATGTTTGGTATAATAACAGGTAATCTAATTTTGTTTGACATAACTTTCATATGATATAATCTTCATATGCTATAAAAATATTTAACCTACTTTTATATGACCTAATGTTATATTTGATATAATTTTCATTTTCTCTAATTTCATTTAGTATATCGTTCATTACATATAATTTTCAAACTGTATAATGCTCTTTTCATATAATGTACATTTGACCTAACTTTCATTTTAACGAATTTTCTAAGGTAACACATCGTTCTTGAGAAAAGCAAATTATATTGTAACCTAACCTCAAAACGTTAAAGTTGCTTCTGTATCGTCTCCGGCGCTGCGGGAAGTGCAACCCCTTCGCCCTTACGTAACAAAGGATAGGCACCTATGCTCACCTCCGCTACAGCGGGCGGGGGTTGCTTTCCCTCCGCGCCTCCGGTTTTTATATACACTCTAGGGTAGGAGCCAAAAGACTACGTAAAGTCGGGGTGCCCCGATTCGGTTTTGGAACAGATTCAACCTATTAACTATACAAGCCGGTGTATAATTATGTTGTCGCCATATCGTAGAAATTAAGAAAATCGTATCATTATCAATCGTACCGTAGAATCGTAGAAATTATATTAAACGTTACTTATAGATTTTGAATATTATAGCAACTGAATACTATATTATTTCAAATGTGCATTATATAAACTGTTCATTATACCATATGAAATTAGGTAAATTGAAATTATATCAATAATTCATTATATCATTTGATCGTTATATTAAAAAAGAATTATATTAAATGAAATTAGGTCATATGATCATTAGAACTTTTGTTATTATATCAAACGTTACACACCCGGAAAAAACACCCTTGTAATAAAACGTCTTTATTTTGCGTAAAATGAGTTATTCCAACTGAAATATTTGACTAAATAAAAATTGGTAAAAGTACTAGTTGGTAAGCAAGTTATTGTTTAAACGTTCACTTGAAAAACATTAGGGATGCTTTACAATTATATGGAAAGAGAATTTTTGCTAAGTAATAATTTGGCAAATGAAATTATGCGGAAAATTGTTTGGGAAGTGATAATTTGGCAATTTCTTTTCGATGAAACAAGGGTGACCCCATAAATAGTCACCAAGGTTAAAAAAATAGTCATTAGAGCCTAGAGGATTAGGTGAAGGACATGTTTTAGTGGAACATGGTACTTAGTAGGTATCCATAGATCGGCAGAACGTGAATGCAGTGTGCAGTGACCTCTAGGCATAAGATTTATAAAAACCGGCCAAATGCGTGTCGGAGCACCATAGATACAAGAAAGAAGTGTTTTATATTTCTATGCGGACCACGCGCAATGAAGGGTTCCGTAGTTGGGATGAATTTATCCCAAGTACAAACTTAACATTGTAGTTGAAAAACTGGTTCTCCCATACATTCCAAATGCAAAAGTACGTTTAAAATAGGTTTTTTATTTTTATTAATTTATTCACAATTTATATAGATTCTTTTTTATTTTGTGAATGTGAGAACGCTGTAGATTTATTGAACATCTTCTATTTTGTTAAGTACTGTCCTCCCATACATATTAATACTGTTATTTGAAAATATTGTAAAGGCCAATTATTTTTAAAAGAGTAACCGCCCGCGCCCATGTGAATTAAAATATTTTGAATTTGATTTTTGTACGCACAATATTGAGAGATGTACCATGCTATTTTAAGACCGTAGACTTCTAATAGGTTTTCCTGTAATCTATGAGTAAAGAACCTTTCTCTATATGATTTTCAAAATTTTTGGCTCAGTAGTTTCGGAGATAAGGGTTTTGTAATGGTAAATTTTCATCTTTTATCTTAAATATCTTTAAAAGTATTTATTTAAAAAAATATATTACTTCAGATGCTCACATTACTTTCATGTGTTATGTCACACGGTACAGTTTGCAAAACTTTTTTGTTTAATATTCTTATTTGCCCCAGAGAAGTGACCCCCATATTATTATTTAAAATTGATTTATTTACGTTACACGTCCGTGTTTGAGTCTCAGGAATTCATATAAGGACTCAACGAAATTGGTCCACTAGATTCGGAGAAAAACGAATTGGCTGTGTCAGACACAAGAGTGATCCTATATACTATAGGGTCCATTTTTTTTCATTTTGAGGTACGGAACCCTAACAAAAAGAGCAAAAGGTGCGCGTCGTTTGGGCCGGAATGCGCGCGCGGCGTGGGAACCGGCGGCAGCAGCTCGTCTGCACACATCGGTGCAGCACACCGTTGCCATCCTATACCAAAACCGAGATTATTATGCAAATATTCTTCATCATCTTCATCCGACTCATTGAAGGAAGAATTATAACGTTGTGGAACTAACAATAGCTTTTTAAATGAGGCCAGCGACGATGTTCTGACTGGCTAATATTTTAAATGAGGCCAGCGCCGATGTTCTGACTGGCTAATATTTTCATGCGGCATGTATAGTAGAAGTAAGGCACGGTGCCTATAATTTTGTTAGATAGTAACTTAGATAAACGAACCTTCCAACATTTATTTGAAGCGCCGCGCGCCGCACGAGTTCTGTTCGGGGCGGCAGCGGCGCTTCCTTCTCCTAATGTGCATCAAATCCTGAATTTTCATTTCCGTAAAGTTTTTTGACACATGTTTACATACCCACACGTACCTTATGATAATGTGTGTGTGTGTATACTAGTGGCGCAAGTGATTAGTGACGTGGGTAAAACGAAGATAATTGGACATAGTGTTGCGTGTTGGCGGAACTGCCATCGATCACCGGCGGCGGCTGCGGCGCACATGCGTGCGCGCCGCCTCGTTGACGTTAACGGTTTGTTTGTTACCGCCGCGCCCGTAACGCCCGCAACCCGAACCGCCCCACAACACAACGCATTACGCAGTTTTTGTCCCCAACACTAGATAGTATAAAAACGTCCCAGTCTCGTGTTACAGACGACGCGCCGCCGCGCCGCCCGCCGCCTCCACACACGTTTTGACGTTAATTGGATGAGATGTTCTCTTAATGAATTTTATTGTGCGACACCCATTAGCTAATTATTAGTCGGTAGCAGTGTCACTCTCAGATATACGAGGAGCCGGCGGCGCTCACCGGCTATTTTCAATATAAGTGGGTTACACCTCGTCAGCTCGTCACCGTCATGTTGGATTGTTATTTCAGCGAGAGCTCTCCCGTCTATGTCCCACCGCTGCACCGCTGCACCGCTGCACCGCTGCACCGCTGCACCGCTGCACCGCTGCGCCGCTGCTCCTAGGGAATTTAATTATAAGTACGGCAGGCCGCACGTCAGTGCTACACAAAGCAGTAAAAGCTCCGGGGTTGCGGGAAAGTCCGAAAGGATACCGTGGCCCCTGGCAACATACAGGCAACTGAAGGAACACGGGTGGCTTTTAGTCAGTAAAAGTCTGACACGCCTTCCCGCTCCGACCGAGCGGAAGACGGTATTTGATAATTTCCCAACCAAACAAAAGCAGTAGGTATATAAGCTGATCTTTTATGGCTCTTATTCTATTCAAAATCCGTACTAAGGCCAGTTCAAGATCAAAGTGTTACCACTGGCGTGGGGCGTACTGTTCCTAGTTAAGGTACTGCGTCCACAAAGTGTTACCACTGGCGTGGGGCGTACTGTTCCTAGTTAAGGTACTGCGTCCACAAAGTGTTACCACTGGCGTGGGGCGTACTGTTCCTAGTTAAGGTACTGCGTCCACAAAGTGTTACCACTGGCGTGGGGCGTACTGTTCCTAGTTAAGGTACTGCGTCCACAAAGTGTTACCACTGGCGTGGGGCGTACTGTTCCTAGTTAAGGTACTGCGTCCACAAAGTGTTACCACTGGCGTGGGGCGTACTGTTCCTAGTTAAGGTACTGCGTCCACAAAGTGTTACCACTGGCGTGGGGCGTACTGTTCCTAGTTAAGGTACTGCGTCCACAAAGTGTTACCACTGGCGTGGGGCGTACTGTTCCTAGTTAAGGTACTGCGTCCACAAAGCGTGACCGGACGAATTCAATAGGAATTTGAATGAAGTTCGATGCGGCCAACTTATTTGGCTCGCGCGATGAAATCCACGTCAAGCCGTCACAAGATGATGTCCAGCGGCCACATCAGTTCACATGACATAGCACACTGTCCGACCGCGGCGGATATAACTATCGAACATTTTCGGAGTGCCAAAACTCGGGACAAGTCGTGTGACATTACTTTAATTGGAGTGTAATACCCATCCAATAAAAGTGATGCTTGCGGTATTTATATGCATTCATGGATATCGGTAGAATGAGGTGTCACCGTCACACTACGACGCCGCGCCGCCGTCATTACTTGAAAAAAAAACCGGCCAAGTGCGTGTCGGACCACGCACAATGAAGGGTTCCGTAGTTGAGATGAATTTATCCCAAGAACAAACTTAACATTGTAGTTGAAAAACATGTTATGCCATACGGAATGTATGGGAGATCATGTTTTTCAAACCACAAATTTAAGTTAGTTGATTATTACTCGTTAACCTGTACAGCCTACTTAGCTCTGATAGTTTTCCCTTTAATTTTGTTATATATACTACTGCTGTGAATTTTTTCACAAATCCAAGTACAACCATTTAGCGGGCAGGGGGGGGGGCACTTGACTCTAACAAAAAAATTCAGTTCAAAGCTTAATATTTCGCAAACGGATCCCTGAATCCATCGTTATGGCAAACTCACAATATACATATTTAAACGACCTTTTTATCGATACCCCACAACATGGGGTAGACGAGAAAAAAAAAAACATCCCCACTTTACGTGTACTAAAAAAAAACTTGATTTCATTTTACCACTTTGTCGGCATGATTAATATGTATACATATGCCAAATTACAGCTTTCTAGTACTAACCGTCTCTGAGCTAAGCAGCGGACAGACCTATTTCTTTGGGACAGACAGATGGACATGGTGAAACTATTAGGGTTCCTTGTTTACAACGGAACCCTAAAAACGCCGAAAAAATGCTCATAAATGTAATATTGAATTGAAGCCAGCTCTACCTTATAAACACAACCTTAAGCCAAATCTAAGAACAGAACAAACAACACTTGAATTTTCTGCAAAAATGTTGATAGTAGCTGTTTAATTGTCACCAGCTACATAGCTGAACAGCACACTGTCGATGAAAATTTTCGTCGTCTCACTGAATTTGGCCTTTAATGCAATTATGCAAACCACAGAAGAGTCAAGCTTTGAACTGTCCAGATATCTGATGATTATAAAATCAACAGCTACTTGCACATTAAAGCAAAAAAACAAATTTCACCCGCGCAACCCTTACCTACCCCTCTCATCAAACACGACGAAAACAAAACACAATCCATTCCCGCTGGCAGAAACTTTCTAGGTATAGAATTCGAATTTGAATTTTCTGTAGTAAGTATAAGCAAAGTATAAGAATACTAATAATAATTCCATAATTTCAATTTACATTACAATGCAATTAATAAAATGAAATACATTCAATACTATTCATTTAAAACAATAATTTATATTAAAATAGCGATCAATAATAATGATGTCATGTCAATAAAAAAATAGCAAGAATAATGAGCGGCTCTATTCGATTTACCTAAGTAGAATCTGTTACCGATGCTGGTGGGCTACTATTTTAAACGTTTTTATTTAACTTTGAACATAATTGTTATCTTATATACATCCGATGTTTTTAGTCAGATATATTGATTAGAAAACTGCGCAAATGCGAACGGATCATCATCAAAGTATTATACTACATTATCAGTCATGATGAAAAGAATCTCAATAAACTTATCACACAAATATAATCGTATCACTTACCTTCCCTTTTTTACTTTGCGGAAATCAAGCCTTTTTAGAATGAACATCCAACAACAAGGTCATAATTAAGGACGAACATGATTGAACAAAAATTTCAATAAACTTAGAATATTTGTTGGACCGCAGTGATCAGTAAACCTAATGGTCGAAATGGTTTTTTAATTACAATATTTAAACGAAATATGATCATTGCCCATTATTCCCTTTATTTTCAATGCAATTCGTCAATAGGTAAAAACTAAAAACACCTGTTTATTTTGCATATACTATACGCTTTTTTTTTGTTTTTGTTTTGTTGGGAAATCATCAAATGACTCCTCCCGCTCTGGGCGGACCGAGAGGGAGTGGCAGACTTTTACTGACTAAAACCCACCCGTGTTCCTTCCGTTGCCTGTGTGCTGGGGCCGCGATATCCCTTTCAGACAAACCCGCAACCCCAGCAGGCATTGGTCCTTCCGGACCCCGTCAGTTGGTGCTGACATCCCTTTGAGGCGCGCGTGGAACACAACGCGCCGTCGACCCGGGCCTGGTCCTTAGCGGACGGCGAGCTGCCCATCGCTCACCGCCCGCAGGCCCGCGCCTACGGTGGCCGGAAGTCAGCTCGTGACTCCCGACGCCCGGGGCGTCTCCTGCGGCGACTAGGGGCGCGAGGGCGTGCAGCTTGAATCTCCCTCGCGCTCCGCCTCCTCCTTCGCGAGCATAACTGCTTCGCAGAAGGAGGTGACGGCCTCCCATGCACTCTCGCTCCGGACCATGGCCTGAACCAGGGCCGGACGCGAGAGATCGCCGCCGCCGATCGCCTCCGTGAGGACACGGCGGTGCCCCGCCCAAGCCGGGCAGGCCTCCACCATATGCTCCACCGTATGCTCCACCGTGTCCTCCGGGCGATCTACACAATGGTGACACCCGGTCGTTTCCTCCCGTTTGATCCTGAACAGGAACCTCCCGAAACAACCGTGTCCGGTGAGGACCTGCGTCAGGCGGAAGGTAAGGACGCCGTGGCGCCTCTCTAGCCACTCCTCAAAGAGGGGGCTTATCGCCGCAATTGTGGCATGCCCAGCGCTGGGTTGCGACAATCGCACACTCCATGCCGCCATGAGATCCCGCCGGAGCTCTGTCCGCTGTGCCGCGATTTGTCGCGGCAGCGGAGTTATACCCCGGCGTTTCGCCTCCTCGCGCAACTCCCACATTTGCGCGAGGGGCTTCGCCTCCAGATGCCATGGCGTGGATCCATTAAGTTCCACCGGCTGTCGAGGACGAGTCCCAGGTACTTCATCGTCGACTCGACACCGATGTGAACCCCTCCTGCCGTTATCTGAGAACCCGACAGTGGCGCGTTCCGAGGACTATAGAAACACATGGCCTCGGACTTGTGCAAGGCCACCTCGAGTCCCAGTTGCCGGATCCTATCGACGATTGTCGCAACCCAACGTGTCGCCAGTTCGGCCGCCGCCTCATGCGACCATATACTACATATACGCTAAGTTTGAATTCAGAATCTTAGATCAAATGCAAGATTTGGAACTAGAAACTCTATGTTGACGTGACAAGGTTAAAATTCA
Source organism: Agrochola macilenta (assembly GCA_916701695.1). Classification (NCBI taxonomy): domain Eukaryota; kingdom Metazoa; phylum Arthropoda; class Insecta; order Lepidoptera; family Noctuidae; genus Agrochola; species Agrochola macilenta. The sequence goes on along the minus strand of OU753558.1, from coordinate 24,042,313 downwards.
AATGTAACCAAGTTTTATTTAGGACCTTGTACAATTTGTACTTCACGACGTCTTCGTGGAAAACTGTGATACCCCATACCCAAGTAGAAAAATATAATGCTAAATTGTGGATTTTGCTTAGTCACTTAGCAACAGTGTTACCCAAGTTAAAAATAATATTGTTATAGTGGATTTTGCACTGTATTGTGCAAAGACACATGGCATGTGTCATGAAAACCTTTCCTGCGCGAAGGGCGAGTAGAAACAATCCCCGCCGAAAATCTTTGTGAACAAAAAAAGTAATTTAAAAAAAGAACAAAAACCCGACTACGTACAAAGTGAACATAAATAATATTTTAATATCTACAAATGGAAATAAGCTGACCTATTTCTGTAAAATTAACTTTTTTATTTTACGCTTTTCAGTTAGGATTTGTTTTTACCATTTCTCATTCCAAACTACATTAGAACAAATAATTTATTAATATTTTTGTAATCACCTTTTAAAACAACTCGATAGGTGTGGGAGTTTTTTTTTTCTAGAACATACATTTTGGCGCCAAATATCCGACATTTTTTTTTTTTTTTTTTATATTCCCAGTGCCAATAAACCCCATGATTTTGATACCTCACTCGATAGGTTTGAAAGATTTTTTTTTAAACATACCTTTTGGCCCAAAAAAATTTTCAATTCGATTTTTTATTTATTTTAATATACTTGGTGACACTGGTGACAGACAAAAAAAAAACCCAAAATATTTTGAAACTATTAAAAAATCTACACAAATAATCTCGATTTTTTTTTGTTCTTTTTTACGAAAACTTAGCCTTTCAAATGACAACTGCCGTACATACCACGGCAGCTGTCAAATCATAGTCAACTGACACTTGCCGTGCTACGGCAGGTTGATTATGGTCCAACTATATTGCGATTATCTATGAAACTAAGCGTCCTATCTCTAGCGTTCTTGTGGTATTGTGAGCATGAAAGACAGAGCTAGCAATAAAACATGCCATGCTATCAACATTTTAAGCATTAAAACGAATGTATGGCACTCGGAAGTTACTTCCGAATGTTGCAAACAAAATGGCGGCAATTCGCAAATGTTGCGAATTAATATTTTTATATTTTATTTTTCAAATAAATCATAATGTTTTAGCATTCTCACCTTTTGACATTTCATAATATAGTACATTAACTATGAGTTGGTGTAATTTATTGCACATTAATTTATCAGTTTTTAACACACTTTTATTAGCTTGACCTGTATCTATCTATCTATGTAACGGAATCTTTCAACGTAATTTTCACCAACTTCAAGACGTTCGATTAACTAGAAAATTTGCACACGTATCAAGGACCGATGACAATACAATAATTTAGTATCTTGGAGCTGATCTGATGATGGAACCAGGAGGTGGATACTGGAACTCTTCAGTAGCTACTAGTAAACCCCTCGAGTTTGGGCTCATATGATTCGGTTTGACGAGCCCAACATATTGCACTTGTTGTTGAGGGTCTGATGATGGACCCAGGAAATGGATAGAGTAACTCTTCAGTAGGTACTAGTAAACCCCTCGAGTTTGGGCTCATATGATTCGGTTTGACGAGTCCAACATATTGCACTTGTTGTTGAGGGTCTGATGATGGACCCAGGAAATGGATAGAGTAACTCTTCAGTGGCTACTAGTAAACCCCTCGAGTTTGGGCTCATATGATTCGGTTTGACGAGTCCAACATATTGCACTTGTTGTTGAGGGTCTGATGATGGAGCCAGGAAGTGAGTAGTGGAACTGTTTAGTGGCAACTAGTAAAACCCCCGAATTTGGGCTCATATGATTCGGTTTGACAAGTCCAACATATTGCACTTGTTGTTGAGGGTCTGATGATAGAGCCAGGAAATGGATAGTGGAACTCTTCAGTGGCTAGTAGTAAACCCCCCGAGTTTGGGCTCATATTTTTCGGTTTGACGAGTCCGATATATTGTTTTATTTTATTACGGATTTGATCCGATATATTTTTATTACGGACGCTTTTAATGTGCACGTCTTTCTACATTGTTCTCACAACATGAATGATGTAACCAATTTTTTTTAAAAATATTCTGATTTAAAAGAGTGTCCGTGGAGTTTCTTGCCCGTTCTTCTCCATAGGAACCTACTACGCGTTGGAATGGGTAACTAGCTTCATATTTCTGACTGACCGACCTCTTGACAATTCAAAAGTACCTGTAATTGGTTTATTTCAAATAAATGCTTTGAGTTTGAGTTTGAGTTTGAATTGCACTTGGTGTCTAGGATCTGATGATGGAGCCAGGAGGTGGATAGTGGAACTGTTTAGTGGCTACTAGTAAACCCCTCGATTTTGGGCTCATATGATTCGGTTTGACGAGTTCAATATGTTGCATTGGTGTTGCGGATCTGATGATGGAGCCAGGAAGTGGATAGTGGAACTCTTCAGTGGCTACTAGTAAACCCTTCGAGTTTGGCTCATATGACTCGGTTTGACGAGTTCAATATGTTGCATTTGGTGTTGCGGATCTGATGATGGAGACAGGAGGTGGATAGTGGAACTCTTCAGTGGCTACTAGTAAACCCCTCGAGTTTAGGCTCATATGATTCAGTTTGACGAGTCTAATAGTTTGTTTTTGCTGTTGAGGGTTTGATGATGGAGCCAGAAGGTGGATAGTTGAACTGTTTAGTGGTTACTAGTAAACCCCTCAAGTTTGGGCTCATATGACTCGGTTTGACGAGTTCAATATTTTTTTGACGACACGGTTGGCGCAGCGGCTGAGCGATCGACTGCTGCGCAGCGTGTCGCGGGTTCGATCCCCGCACGGAACAAATATTTGTATGATCTGCAAGTAGTTGTTTCGGGTCTGGGTGTTGGTGTATGTGAGTTTCTATGTGTGTAAACGCACCCACGATACAAGAAGAAATTCTTAGTGTGGGGCAAAGTTATAAAAAAAAATAAAAAAAATGGCTATGATCCAGAAAGGGCTTCAAGGGTTTCTGGACACGACGCGTATCGTCAGGAGGTTCCTCTCTCAGGAGCATTGATACTAGCCCTGACCACCGGTAGCTTGAACGCTGTTTCTGATACCGGTGGGCTACTATTTTTTATGTTTATAAATGTTTTTTACTTTTTAATTTGTTTTTATAAAAATATTTAAAAATGTAAATGATATGTATATAGATGAAAATAAAGAATATGTAATAATATACCAATAACCTATTATGCTTTTCGGGTTTCAACCTGATTTAGGGGATGGTCAAAATTCGCTCGAAATGGTTCGTCTAAACGTTACCTTAAAAGAAGTTTGTCAACAAAAGTGGTGTAAACGAATTTGGATCTTGAGTTAAAAAAAAAAAAATTAAAAGTTAGAGTAAATTCGTTAGAGATGGCCATAGTTTTTTTTAAGTTAAATAAAGCTGAAAATATTGACAGCATAATTAAAATGTTACTTTTAAGAAAATCAACAACATTCAGTCTTTAGAAAATCAGCATAAAGATATTTTTATAATGCAAGGAGCATACATAAAAAATAAATTTTAAAAACATAACTGGCCGTCTTACCCGGTGTACTCGATACGGGAGTGATGGCCGTAGTAGTACGGGACAGATGGCCGGCACTGGATTTGCTTCTGCCTTTCCCCTTTTCTTTAATTTCTGCTTGTTGGAGTTCCTTTTTCTTCTTCTGTCCATATTTAGAGCGCATGTCATCAAAAGTTGTACAATTCTCATGTGGGGTACAGATTAGTTACTGATCCAACATTGAAGCCAATCTTAATGAGATGGGTTTTATAGTATTTTTCGCTACGACTAGCACTATTATCCGCTTCATCTTCTGCGTCTTCTTCACCAGATGTATCACATAATATTGGTTTATCCTTACTAATATTACTTTCAGACCTCCTTCCTATCTGTTTGGCAGCCGTTACATGGCCACCTTAATTTTTAAACTTTCGAATTACAATTATTTTCCCATTTTGAGGTTACAACGAAGAAAAATATAAACCAACACAATACACTCACAAAAACACAAATAAGTAATAAAAATATTAGTATTTCCGGATGGTATTATTTAGTTTTTGTAGTTGTGAAATTTTATAGTAGGTTCGTAACCTACTATAAACTTTCACAACTACTAAATTCAATTAAGGGCAATTTACTTATTTTTGCGCAAAGTTTTGTTCAGATATTGTTCGTGGCGGTGTACTAAGTATTCTAATTTAAATACAGCGCCACCTTGTGAATAAATGAGCCAATCATATTGAATGGCCAACTCTCCCGTACGGCCATCTCTAACGAATTTACCCTATTCATAATAAGGTTTAAAATTTCCAGCGCAAACTTTCAAATAAACGAGGAATTAGCTCGATGGCTATGTTGTAAATTTTCTCCGCAAGAAAATTGACCGAAATGCAGGACAGTGGCGCTAGTTGTGCTATAACAGTCATAAATCTGTCAAATAAAATGTATGTCATCTTGAGTTTTCAATAACAACATAGAATTTTATATTTTTATTTAGCCTCGGTATTTATTTAGTTTATCAATTAATCGTTTCGGAAGTGGTTTCAGTGTTTTTTTCATGTTTTCTATTTCACAGTTTCTTTCCTAGAATGTGATTAATTACGAAAATATTATTTACGCATTTAAATTATATCACAGCGTGGCCAAAAATTTGAGCCCATTCCTCTCGTCTCAACAGAGCGACGACGGCGACTGATTTGTGAAACAAACAATACCTACATAATTATGCTTGAAGTTCCCGCAACGTGCGACGGAAGATAACGTCTTCTACGAACTAAGAACGTCGTAAGTGCTAAAAGCTTGTAGTCGAAATATAATAAAAAAAATAAAAAAATATAACAAAAAATAAAAGGAATTAAAAAAAAAGCGCGCACAATTGTTTTCGCCTTTTATTAATACAAATAATCATCTAATTTTTATCCAATTAATCAGTACAAATCGAAAATACGGGAAAATTATTAGCTTTGTGATGTTTTTTTATCGAGAAAATTTTAATATTTTGTGTTTCTGTTCCAAAAAAAGTTTGGAAATATCATGTAGTTACTCGTATTATTTTTATTTTATACAGTCTTATCAACTTCTTGAAAAATCGAATTGAAGGTAGGCAATTTGGTTACTACTCCCTCATATGTGAATGATGAATATGTATCGTAAGCGCAGCGATGCCTGTGCGCAGGTGAGTGCAGGCCGTTGGTCGACGCTGGTCCAGAAGCCTCTGGCGAGGAGCCTGTAGGTGGGGGGGCGGGTGCGGGGGCGGTGGCGTGCGTTATCGGAATAATTGTCACGGCGATAATATATCTATGTCGGTCGCCGCGCGATGCTATCGGCGGCCGCGCGGAATTAACACGTCGCGCCGCAACGCGACCAAAACGACGCGCGCTTTGTTCGCTATCGGCCCATCGGCTTTGTCTCACTTCGCCACTATCGTTTATTTATGCGAGCGGCGCGGGCGCGACACGCCGCACATTTCACGCGTTTAGCCGGTAATTGCGGCCGCGCTGTTTATAATGACACTGTAGGGACACTGCTCCGCGTTGTCCACTGTAGGGACACTGCTCCGCGTTGTCCACTGTAGGGACACTGCTCCGCGTTGTCCACTGTAGGGACACTGCTCCGCGTTGTCCACTGTAGGGACACTGCTCCACGTTGTCCACTGTAGGGACACTGCTCCACGTTGTCCACTGTAGGGACACTGCTCCACGTTGTCCACTGTAGGGACACTGCTCCACGTTGTCCACTGTAGGGACACTGCTCCACGCTTGTGCCGCTCCACCACACCGCGGCGGAGCGGCGATACTTTAACTCGTAGTATTCCTACAAATAGCAGTAATGCAATAATGACTAACCCCTTTCACACTTCTATTGGTAGGTATTTCGGTAGATGTTTCATGTATCAAGAGATTGAGTGTTTGGTTTAGTTCGTCAATTTATTTTAATGATTGAAGAGAGAGAGATATTCTGGTGAATATTTTTCCAAGTATGTTGCCTCCGCATAGGTAGTAAGGTCGTAGGATGGTACTACCGGGAGTGATATGAAGATTCGAATGACGTTATTGCGACGCATACCTTATTGCTTAGGCAATAATAGAACAATAGCTGCACTCTGGAATAATTTACTGATACTGGCGATACGAAATACCTCAAATTATTTCAGGCGTAAAGAATGATTGTATGCATATTCTGGTACCTTCCCCCAGGCCCCAAACCAAGGTAACGTAACGTGTATTTGGCCTTGTCTTTCAAAAGGATTTTTTCCTGGATGTCTAAAAAAGGCTTAAACTGGTAAGAAAATCTCCGCGACTGTTCTTTTTAACCGACTTCCAAAAAGGAGGAGGTTATATGTTCGACGCGTATGTATGTATTTTTTTTTTTTTTATGTATGTCCGTCGATTTCTCCGTCAATTGTGGACCGATTTTGAAAATTCTTTTTTTGTTTGAAAGGGTATGCTCCCGGATTGGTCCCATATAAATTTTATTAACTTTACTGGGATAGTTTTTGAGCAAGCTTCAATAATACGTATTTTTCCCACTTAGTACCTATATGTGGATGATATGATGATAACTTCCTGTGACTGTTATTTTCATAGCAGGTACTGGTATTCGAATTTGTGTGGGGTAGGTACCACAACTAAAAAGCGAAAAATAAAAACTTTTTACAAAAAAAAAACAACCGACTTCCGAAACAAAAACTACAAAGTGAAAAATAACTTTAATTTTCACAAACATCAACAAATTGCATTGCATTTGTAAGTTGCATTGGTAAGGTGTAGGTAGATTGGGTGGGGAAGGGGGGGGTGTGTAGATGCATACTATGATAAGGTAAGTAATATTTTAAGAAAGCTTAACAACTTATTGTTAAGCTTTCTTAAAATATTACTAAGTACGAAACGTACGTACGTAAGTAGTAAGTACGTTATTAAGTACGTCATTTTAAAGATACTAACTGCAATGTTATGGCCTTTTTTCTACACACCCCCCCTTCCCCACCCAATCTACCTACACCTTACCAATGCAACTTACAAATGCAATGCAATTTGTTTGTTATTATTATTTCTCTGACTGAATTTAATTATTACTAAGGGTTTAAAGTGAATGGTACTTACCTACAACCTTGAACTGACAAATTGCGTAGCAAAAAAAAAGATACATCTTTTCCGAGAAATAAATGCCACAAACAAGTTGTAACTTTTATTTCTCTATCTCTATTGCTTGTTTGTGGCATTTATTTCTCCTCTATCTATTTTGAAAGAGTAAGGAATAAAATAAAATAACGGTTCAGCTCCATACAAAAAATTATTAAATCGCAGATAACTTGTTAAATTCCACTACATAAAATCTTGCTATTAAGTAAAGGAATGAGGGCATCGTTGCTTTTCAAAATTAGGATTTTTGAGCGACGCTTAGTTTAGGAAGCTTCATTTTCAGCCCACCGTGCGGCGGCGGCGCGCGCCGGTAAAACCAGCAGCGAGCTGTACGAAAACGTTCAACTAGCATTTAGTACTGTGAATAACCACAAATTGTTTGCATTGGATTGTGTATCATAATGGCTACCGTGATGTCTGTGACGAACTTTATATTTATAATTTATTTTAATCATTGTTCTCATGTAAGTAACTTTGTGTCTTTTTTGAGAATAAATATATTTAAACCTAATACTTAACTCAAAAGGTGAGCCCTTTGGGTTGTTCACATACTGGCTTTGGAGTTTTTATTATAGTTTGCCAAGATCGCGGCCAAAGTAACACGTATTCTGTGATTGTAACTAGCTAACTATTACGGTTTTAATGCTTCTGGCCTGTGTCAAACAGACAGAAGTAATGGATTCCGTAGGCAACCTTTGGGTACGGAATCCTAAATATTAACGTTAGGTATGTCCCTCTTAAAAGCAAGCTTTCATTTGATAAATCCCCCGCCTCAGCACCGTGCCATGTATAATGTATACATACAGTTATGTAGAGATAAATGCGCGGAGCGTGACAACGGGACTCGGCAGCATTGTGGTGCCACACGGTAATTAATAGTCCTCCGCGTCTCCACGCGAACCTGACCTATCATGACTGCATAGTCTATCTGCATAGCCCGCCAGTCCAATCTTAACTTCTGAAAAGAGAGCTATTTATTTCACCAAGAATGGTACTATGTATTTATGAATTACATTATGAAAACTCAACAATTGTGACTTTGTGACCTACAACGACAAATGTAACGCGGTAACATTAAGTGGTTACTTAGCGCAAAAAAAACAATTTCAGCAACTACTTAGTACCTAGGTGATGATTAGCCCAGCAACAGATTTGTAACAAAGTTAAAAATAACTTTAATTTCGGAAGTCGGTGTTTATGCCACCGACTTCCGAAATTAAAGTTATTTTTAACTTTGTAGTGTTTTTTTTCGGAAGTTGGTTGTTTTTTTTTTAAGTTTTTTTTTTTCACTTTTCGGTTATGGTACCTACACCACACAAATTCGAATACCAGTACCTGCTATGTAAATAACAGTCACAGGAAGTTATCATCATATCATCCACATAAACTAAGTGGGAAAAAATACGTATTATTGAAGCTTACTCAAAAACTATCCCAGCAAAGTTAATAAAATTGATATGGGACCAATCCGGGAGCATACCCTTTCAAACAAAAAAGAATTTTCAAAATCGCACCACAATTCACGGAGAAATCGACGGACATACATAAAAAAAAAACATACATACGCGTCGAACATATAACCTCCTCCTTTTTGGAAGTCGGTTAAAAACACAGACAAGTGTCAAAAATGTAGATTTCGTGCCTTCTGAGAAACGAATGTTGAAACGGGACTGGGTGCTTAGGAAACTGCTTACGTTTGGCTTTACCTACCTACCTTACCTAACTTACGGACATTACTTTGTTCCTCATGGAAGTAAAGGGCATACGACTCAAAAGAGTCACGTGCATTATTTGACAAGTGTCCTCCCAATGAGTAATAAACTGCTGTCAATTTGATATCGGTGAGGCTATTAGCTGCCAGTACCGGAGTGCTGCAGGGTGTAGTCCACGGCGCCGGCGCGCGGAGGCAGTCGCGCGCGGGATGCAGGAGGCGCACGAGGCAGAGGGCGGGGCCGGAGGCTGCGCTGATGGCTATCTCCGTGATATAATTACGTTTCTTACGTGTCGCGTATAAGGCATGATGGTGTATTGATACAGCCCGCAAGAAATATCATGCTCTAATGATATCGACACGATTCCTTGAACCGATCCGCGCACAATCCACTTTATTTATAAATTATATCAAATGCATAAAAAACCGCCACCTAATATTAATGAGCGAAAAAAGCAACTCTATTTACGTTAGTGCTTGTGTGACTCTTATTTTCTTTAATGTAACTTATTTTCTCGGACTTAGTGAAGTTTGTAGAGATCAGAAGTTGACAGGCTTTTAAGTTGTTGTCTTCTCAGTTAGCGGATTCTATAAAAGAATACAAAAACACAAAAAGCCGGCCCCTTCGAATAAGGAGAACATTGATCGTGTGATGCCTTCACAAAAGATTCGCGCGAGCAATTTGATATAAAGCAGGTCGCCAGTGATACGAGTAATGTAATTTTCACGGTTAATGAAACTGTAAAGGCAACGTTGGGGTGCTCGGCCCCCTCGCCTCCCTCCTCGTTCACCCCGCGGCGCGGCGCACCGCGGTGCCCTCTCACTTCATTTCGCGAATAAATTCATCACGTCACGTGCGTCACTCACGACACGCTCACATATCACGTTCATCCTACACGCGCACATCAGCACACACACACTCATACATAGCAAGTTCTCTTGAACAGACTCACACAGCGCAAGGCTCGCTTGCACAATCGGTTACATTAACATTTCAGTCATTTCATATGCGGTTTCTACACTTGCGGTTTTAAAACTACGTAGAAAGAAAGAAAGAAAAATGCGTTAATTGGCATTACAGCAGAAAAATACACCATAGAACTAAAAAAAAACCGAAAACAGTGATACGTAGATACCTTTATTTCACAATACCCTAATCTCGTGGATGGAGATATTTCCTGTATCGTACTTTTATAACGTAGTTGAATCCATTGAAGCAGTTTCTTGTTGATTAAGCAAGTCCTAGATAAGTATATAGCCTGTACTGAACCATTATTTAAAAAAAAAACCGGCCATGTGCGTGTCGGACCACGCACCATGAAGGGTTCCATAGTTGGGATGAATTTATCCCAAGAACAAACTTAACATTGTAGTTGAAAAACATGTTCTCCCATACGGAATGTATGGCAGATCATGTTTTTCAAACTGCAAATTTAAGTTGGTTTATTATTACCCGTTAACCTGTACAGCCTACTTAGCTCTGATAGTTTTCCTTTTAATTTCGTTATATACAGGGCGTCCAATAAAATCCAGAATATAATAATAAAATCCAGTAAAATTCATGGTCTTCCTTTTATTTGTGACACTATGTTATTTGGCATAAAATAATCCTTATGATGAAGCATTTCGATTGGTATGATAAAGCTACAGGGTGATTATTATTTTTCTCATGTAACGGGTTCGATTCCCGGTTCAACCATGTAATTATTTAAATATCTATGAATGCAGTTTAAATTGTTTTTAAAATGTTAATAATGTCTTCTTTCAGTAAAATGTTCCATCTACAATATTCGATATACTTTCCCTCCATGTGGCATATCCGCGGTACGCTCTGTATACTACTGTTGTGAATTTTTTCACAAATCCAAGTACAACCATTTAGCTGGCAGGGGGGGGTCCACCCCCTGCCCTTGACTCTAACAATAAATTTCAGTTAAAAGCTTAATATTTCGCAAACGGATACCTGAATCCAAAAACGGTTTTCACAAACTCACAATATTTTTGAACGACCTTTCTAACAATACCCCACAACATGGGGTAGATGAGAAAAAAAAACATCCCCACTTTACGTGTAGGGGAGGTACCCTAAAAAAAATTATTTTACTTGATTTTATTTTATTACTTTGTCGGCATGATTAGTCCTATAGCGAACTAGTCATATCTGCTATTTAGTCTTATCGAGAGGTAGTCATAACGCTTCTAACCCATATGTGACGATTGAATGATTGCAATCATTACGAAGAAATCCTGTGCCTATCACATACCCATTAAAGATCCCGGGTCACGCCCGTCTGTCCTCTCCTCATAATCTTCGACCAGTTGAACTGTGAGCATTGCACGGATTACATCTACTAATCCGAGTTCGAGTGGCAACGTAAACACTCGTCAAGTGTCGTGTTTGTTCAGTGAGCAGATGGCGGCGCGTGCGCGTCGGTGTCCGGGAGCCAAGTGGTAATCCGGAAGGATTAGCGGCCAGATGTGTAGCTGTGTGTACCGGCGCACGCACGACTTTGTACGGATTACGTCGAGGTGTTAAGCCGAGGGTTAAGCCGCGAGACAGGCTTTCGAGTCGATCCACCTAATAGTCGACTATCACCTCTTTATGACTTCACTGACAGTTGCTACGTGCCCATGTTAATGGCCACAGCCGAACAGTCGCAAGGCAACAGCGCACTTTCTTTTGACATTTTATAATTTGTGTGATCAAAGATTTACGGTTCGTTTCTTAAGGCAACACATAATTAGGTACCTACTTTGAACGCAGGTACCTAGGCTAGAAATAACGTGCACGAGTTTTGATACTGTCTGGCGGTGCCTAGTATGACCTACAGATCAGTAGCCTCTTTGAGGTCAACAATGATGCAAGCTGTTTATCGGGGCAGGTCCAGTTAAACCTGCAATGTTTATTTTCTTCAAAAGCATATTCCAGACATTAGCCAACGTTGTTATACTTCATAACTTGATCCTCTGCTACAACGTTGTTATACTTCGTAACTTGATCCTCTGCTACAACGTTGTTATACTTCATAACTTGATCCTCTGCTACAACGTTGTTATACTTCATAACTTGATCCTCTGCTACAACGTTGTTATACTTCGTAACTTGATCCTCTGCTACAACGTTGTTATACTTCATAACTTGATCCTCTGCTACAACGTTGTTATACTTCGTAACTTGATCCTCTGCTACAACGTTGTTATACTTCGTAACTTGATCCTCTGCTACAACGTTGTTATACTTCATAACTTGATCCTCTGCTACAACGTTGTTATACTTCGTAACTTGATCCTCTGCTACAACGTTGTTATACTTCGTAACTTGATCCTCTGCTACAAGGTTGTTATACTTCATAACTTGATCCTCTGCTACAACGTTGTTATACTTCATAACTTGATTCTCTACTTTTACACTTTTGCTTCTGCTTTGTCGACTTTTAAACAAACAATAAAATTAAAGACTCTTTAATTTTATTTGAAAGATGGTCTTTTCAAAAATGACGAGAAAAAGTGTATTTTCTTGGAGAAATAGATATTATTTCTTTAATTTCGTTTAAACAAGGTACATTCATATTAAACTCCCAAGCAAGTACGCCGTTACAGCAGGTTTCTTTCTTTTATGGATACCTATTCTCTCAATTAGGTACCTACTTAATATTAGAGAAGAGAAAAGCTTTTGTTTTTCATTGGCACGACCTTTATTTAACAGTCATTGTCTGTGTAAGTAGTATTCTCCGTAGCAACCCAGAAGAAACTCGGGCAAGCGCGGGCTCGGAACTGCGAGGACATTCATCAGAAGACATAATAGGCGGAGCAGCGGTTATTTACAGCTTCCCTGCAGCGAACATTGTCACTACCGAAAGTGATAGCCCTAAATAGAATAGTGAAAGTAGTTTCTAAGCACATTTATAAACCCGTGTCGTATTTAAATATATGCAGCAACGACCCGAGCTTAATCCGATCCAGCCTGTCTCTTGCTGTCCTCCCCCAGCGACGCCCTAAGCCGAGGTCCGTACCCCACAGGGGGTGCCCTTAGCGTGTAGTCGCTTAGTTTCTAAGTTTTATGCCCTGACTGGAGGCCTTAATTTGTTGACTCAGCCACAGGATAGTCCGGTTAAGCAGCCAACAACCTCCTAGGTTGACCTGCGACATGATGATCATTCATAAATTATATTCATATTATGAATTTGATAAGTTGAATGGTGATTATTTAATTTATTGTTACTGAATTATTGACATAAAATTATTTTTAGTATTTAAATAAGAATGTTATGTTTATGCTTTTTTTATTTTTATTATTTTACTTATCATACAATTATTTTCAACAAAATGTATTTTGTTATTAAATAAATGACTTAGGTATGACTTGTGACTTATAAAAAATTAAAGAGACACCTAGCACATTGGTACATTTCTGGTGTTTGACAATCTTCGGCAAAATCGGCAAAGCATTTTTAGGAAAGTCAATAAATTAAAATGTGATGATGAGTTTTACTAATTACCTGAAAGTTTTAATACGTGTAGTTGTGCAATTAACAGTGGGCACAGTTCACGCTCGCGCTCGTTTCATGTAAATGGGCCACCTCGGTGTGTTGCCACTATATTTTTAACCGACTTCCAAAAAGGAGGAGGTTATATGTTCGACGCGTATGTATGTTTTTTTTTATTTTTTTTATTTTTTATGTATATCCGTCGGTTTCTCCGTCAATTGTGGACCGATTTTGAAAATTATTTTTTTGTTTGAAAGGGTATGCTCCCGGATTGGTCCCATATAAATTTTATTAACTTTACTGGGATAGTTTTTAAGCAAGCTTCAATAATACGTATTTTTCCCACTTAGTATATGTGGATGATAACTTCATGTGACTGTTATTTACATAGCAGGTAGTGGTATTCGAATTTGTGTGGGGTAGGTACCACAACTAAAAAGCGAAAAATAAAAACTTTTTACAAAAAAAAACAACCGACTTTTTACTTTGTAGTTTTTTTTTCGGAAGTCGGTTGTTTTTTTTTTGTAAAAAGTTTTTATTATTAAACTATTCTCTAATTTTTTCACTGCATTATGTATCGCTGGAAGTACCCGCGCGTCGTTTTTGTGCGCCCCTCTTTCTGCACATACCGACTCCTTCAGCGTGCGCATAATCACTACGCCTTACCTTTTAAGACACAATCGATCTCATTTTCATAATCATCAGAGATACGAGCTCGGAGGTGACGGGCCCGCGGGCTCAGCACGGCCGACGCGGTGCCGGTGATTTACCGCGCCCGGCGTACATTAGCCGCGCGATGTACTCGTAAATGCAACACTAAAAATATAACACGCGACATTTACCTTTGTGTTTTAATCCGGGACTAAATCGAGCGGTCCGCAGCTCGCCTACAAATAACGCACAATAAATCCCCGGAGAATGCGCGTTTTGTTGCGGCGCGCGTTGTTGCTTTAATCTCACGAGACCGTTCTACAGATTTGGCTATCCGCTGCGCGTATTGAGATATGCGGCGATCGTTAAACGCCCACTCGCACACGTTATTCACTATGCAGCTAATTCCGTCCCCGTCGGTTTTGTCACCGTAAGTACTGTTTAATGGAATCTGATCAGTCGTTTATCTTGATGTCACAGCTACTCGCTGGAACGTTTCGTTGCTACGGTCGTGTACGTGTACAGATGATGCTCTGTCCCCATTCATACTACTTTAACAACTTTGATTGAAATTCTCACCAAGTTGGTTTTTATTGTTTCTTCTGAGTATGGCAGGTTTCTACTGAGTGTGGTGAGTATTAGCGCTGGTGTGTAGTGTGGCTGTGCTAAGTAGTGTCGCGTTTAGAGCGCTGCGGTCGCAGGCGTGCTGGCCACCGATACATCTCGCCGCTGACATGTTTACGAGCGCCCCCCCCCACGCCCCTGACACCCCCGCCTCCATCGCACCGCGACTTCTTATTGCATTGCGCAGGCGCCGCTTGTGAGCAAATAAATTAATTTAAATGGAGGAAACGTCGGAGAGCGACACAAAGTGAGCGGCCCGCCCGGCCCGCGCCCACTGCCGCACGTTCCCTGCACCGACGCGGCCGACGCGAGCGACGTTGCTGATATGTTTATTGTAGTATAACTGCTGGACATACACTTCAAACTCAAAGCAGTCAGCTATGGATTTATCGCGGCTAATAATCATTATTGTAAATCTGTTGGTCGCTGTAGTGTGCGCACTAGATCATTACGTCACAATACAGAGTCGCGGAGCATGCGATCAGAGTGCGACGCATGCGTTCATTTGAGTGGTGTACTACTTACAGTACTTACAGGTATTCGTACAAATGATATAGCTCACGTGTGCGACACTCCGGGCTGCTGTAGGAGCACAGTCCATTTAAAGTCGTTAGTTAGTCAGTCTCGAGTGTTAAACATCAATCACACTTCTGTGTGGAAACCCAAGGAACTATTGCTAACTTTGACTATCAACTTTTAAAATGTCCGTAACTGCAAGTGTGAAAGGTCTATCAATCATCAACTCACCCCATCGCAGTCCACCGCTGACTCACCACGTCAGTGCTCTACATACATTCCTATAGCTGGCCGTATACGTGCGGTTTCCTGTTCAGGATTCAGCTTACAGACAAAATATTCAACTAGGCGCATACTTTTGTAATTTTCTGACAAAAAAAAAACTTGGCGTTCGTTTCGGAAACAAACAAAAATAAACTTAAAATCTGCGCTAGTCTCACTGAATTCCGAATCAGGAATCCTGATCAGGAAACCGAATTAGGACACCTACGTATACGGCCAGCTTATTCCTTACTGTAAGGTTGTCGACTTCTGTAAAAACCGTCTTGGTGTACAATTAGCCTCGGATTGGAACAGTCGCACTCCCTTGGCGATATAACATTAGTGTTCGAGTAAGTAGTACAACACTATGTTATGGTGCTGTGACATGCTAGCGAGTGTCGCAGGAGCGGGACACGTGCGCAGGCGGGCGGCGCGTAATAAATCTCTTGCGTCGCATAAATCCGTCGCGCGCGTAAATATAAACTATGTGAGTATTGTCAGCATTGTTACCGCCGCACGCTGCATGCAAGCCGCGCTCGGTGCGCTCGGAGCAGCTTCACGAGTGCGCGTGCGGTGTGAATGGGACGCTTGTTGCACGGCTCGTTACAACACTGAACATTATCATTGGTAAAGCTCTTCGTAGACGGACAGTACAGACAGTACGTATACACTGCGCAGTTCTACAATAATATCACTAAGACAGACTCTTGTGATGTGTGCGATACTATAATGAATTCTGTGACTACAATCCCTGCCGCAGAGTATTCACTGTGTACTATGCGAACACGGAAACAAAGCGATATCTACGAGTAGTATCTATGTCAACAGCATCCAGTTATGTATTTATTACTTGTAGCTATTTGTGCGGAAAGCCCATGTTTTGATGTGACCTCAAGATGACGACGTGCAATTATCTGTCGGTCAATACTTTAGGAATGCACCTAAGTAGATGGCGAGCATCTACTTAGGTTCATGACGTCGTGTGGTAAGTTTAACATGGAATCCGTGGAATCTAATCCTTATTACCTATTTATGTAGGTACCTGATGTAGGTACTCCATAAGCCAATGACCGTACAAATTAGTAATTTCATACCGTGAACTGCAAAAAGCTAAATGAATAGAAATCATGAGAATGCTTGCCTGCCTCAAATAGATTCGATTGATTTTTTAGATTCTGCTTACATAGGTACTTGTTTCTAAGTTGCTCCTTCGAGGCGAATACTTAGTTAAGGTGGAAGCTTTTATTCACAATGGTGACAGGGTTTGTGTTGTAGCTGGCAATGATGATCGTCTCTAACGACAAGTCATAAAGCCAATGACATGTCGCACACCTATTGGTCGAACTAATGACATACTTACAGTCCATAGAAATATAAATAACAGGAGAAGTGGTATGGGGGCGTGTCTGTGTCCGCGCGTCTTGATCACAATGCTCATGCCTCAGGCAAATGGCCGTCTCCGCTAACTAGTGCGCTTTCGAGCGCGATCGTGATAACATTTAAGAATACCGTGTTGTTCAGTGGTTTCTTGTAAAAATCGAAGCTAAACTATAAACTTTATAAATCGTAGAACCACTTTTCATAAATCAGCACAAGTATTTTGCTATATTTGTGTTGAAAATCATGAAAAACAACAAATCGTAAAATATTTCTTGCCTTTACTACGTTATTTTTGTTTTCATATATCACAGCGACTGTACTTTTATTGTAGTAAATACATTGCTTCTTTACCACTACCAAAGTATGTCGCTAAGTAACTGGACAAGCAATGTAAAAATTACAAAACGATATTTACTTTAAGCGGTTGCATCGTTAGTACGGCCGCAGCGTCTTGTGACGGATTAGTGATGTGGTTGTGCAGATCCACTAACGTAGGCTATCGACAATAATGTCGATTGTCGTATGAATTTATATTACTATTAAAGTTTATTCTTCAATTTGTCAACAGTTATAGCCTGATTGGAAGACCGATGTGAAATCTTGTTTTATACTCATTTAGATTTTCTCATAATGTTGTTATTTTTTTGGTTTACTTAATATTTCTTTTTTTTACTTACTCATTGTTTATTTATATCATCTTATTATATGTATATCGTTTTTTATTTATAATTTTTTCAGCAACTTCCAAAAATTTTAATACAATAATAAATGGGAGAATCGATAAGTTTTCGATTTAGTCAATCACTAGCGTATATGTAAAATAAATGGCTTTTGCACAGCACAACGATAGCGAACGATGTTTTCGTGTGGGTGAGTTGTACGGTGCATGGTAAATGCACGCTGTGTTTGATGGGATAAGGTTTATAATTGATTATGTAGTACGTTCTGATTTGTAAATTGCAAGTGTGAGCGGGGCCTCGTATTTATTGGGTTTACTGATCGCATGTGTGATCGCAGGCTAGAGAGTAGGGATAGATAGAAGACATTGGGTTTCGATACATTTTCAACTACCGGGCATATCTCCTTCTTTCTTATATCTATGTTACAGTCGAACGACGAGCCTGAATATAGTCGTACCTACTGTTTTAAGATAATTATGATATATTTATTTGCTCAAACACGTAAACAACAAGAATAAAAGCGCCCATGCAGAATAACCTAAAGAAAAATACAGGTTCAGGCACATTTGTCACAATATTATGGCGTGCAAATATGAATAATAATCATCGTAATAATAATAATTTAGGTAGTCAAGTCAATATCATTTAATTTACCTTGAATTTTGCAAACAGTAATAAAGTATACTTAAATGTAAAATTTAAATAAATAATAATAATTCATAAAATCTGTCACAATAAATGGTTTTGTCAGAAATTCCTTAGCCTATGCTTTGTCAGCCTATTGGTGATCTGCTTGAACTGACTCGCCATCGACAATAACCTCCGAAATACTCCACAAATCGAGTTTTATTTTAAATTCACTTTTGGCATCTTTCCCCTGATGTCGTATTAAAAACGTTGTGTTTAATTCAATGTCGTTTAATTGATTTTAATAATAAACTAAAAACCAAGCTGGTTCCCAGTAATATTTCCGACTTCGACTCTTCTTCCGTTTGCCTAGAACCGACAAACAAACAGCAAACTTAGTGTTTGACATTACGTAAAGATTGCGAGGTGAGACATTTTACCTACTGATGGGTGAAAAAGCAGTCAAAACATAATTCATGATTTTTTTTTAAATAAATTATTGTTTATTTTTGTTAGAACATATGTTTTGAAAATAAACAGGTACCTAGGTATATTACAAAAAAAAATTGACCAGGGCGAAGCTATGAGGGTTTGAATATACGACGAAACGCTTCGAGAAAAGGTAGGTAGTGCGCCTGCTTTTTGTTCTTGACTCGTGTTGGCGATATTATCCGCACTTCACTGATTAGCTCTTTATGATTCTTGCTACAAACTGTGGACGTTTACATGACATTATTGGCGATATCTCGGTGAAACAGTCCAGATCTTCTTAGCAAAATAAATCTTAATGTTCCGGCCAGAATGCCGCGTTATCCTCGCCCATTACTCAAGGCCCCACGATACCGAACAAATCTGGGTAAACATTCACCGGTTTCCAGGATGACCCAGCAGTACAATGCCTTATCATGTTCATTAGAAGGCATAGACATCTTTTCTAATAATCTTTTTTTTTTCTTTTCTAGTAATCTGGGTAAATATAAGTCACTAATCCGTACGCAATTAAATGATAATTATGTAAGTGTTGAACTGCCTGCCTAGTAATGCATTGTTCGCTATTTCTATTTTTATTTGTCTGTAAGTACAATTTTTTCTAATACGTATTCGTTGCTTTTTAATCGTTATTTCAATCTTATTTTTTATTCAATTTAAATTCAGATTACCAAATTAATTAATAATGTACTAGTATAATACTATATAATATAATTTTAACTTTCAGGGCTACTTCCATTTTTAATATACTGTTTGCTTGTTTTTATTGCATGATGTGGTCTCCTATAATTGAGGGAGCACATATATTGTTGTTTTTGTCTTTATATTATAGCATGTAAGGTGTATTCTTTGTTGGAGATCCTAATAAAATAAAACAGTCGTGAACTAACTCGTGATTGTTGTGACAGCATCCATTTATACATTCACGAGGAGGATCAAAGTTACTTTGATCGGTTTATGGAATAAAGACATGTCAGGGAGATATATATAATGGTGTGTATCAAAAGGTTAAGGGACTGCGAGTAATAAGTTAGTGATGTTGTTGTGCGGCGCTCATTAATTAGAGCGGCAGAGTACGGGACGCGGCGACGGCGCGGCGGCGGCGCGGGGCGGGGGCCGACAGTTATGACAGTAAGTAATGCGCGCCAACAACGTGTCGGCGGGAAGCAGTGCGGGCCTCTGAGAGCGCGCACATTTGTCAAGCGCACCCCGCAGCAGTACGACGTGGACCAATACAAATATCAACATGTAGGCAGGTACCTACCTACCAGTCCTACCATCTACAGCTGTTGATATCCAAGTTGTGACAGTCAGGGCTACCTTCATTGCTTTCTGGGCACTTCAAAATCTTGTTTGTCGTTTAAATTGAGGAGACCTTTAACCATTTGTCAGATTAGACTCAAAGCCACCCACAACAAAACTGAACTTATGACAGTGAACAGAAAAGGGGAAGCAGAAATAATAAAATTTGCCCTAACTTAAATTTCGGTTTCGTTTTCGGCCGAAACTAGAAGAGGAGACGAAGTTTCGGTGGCGCTTTCAGTTTCGGTTGAAAATCGTGTTTCAGGCGGAAACTAGTTGATTTACTCTATGGATAATGATATTTTTTTATAATGGTGTCAATAAAACTGAGTAGCAACATATCTCGTTGGAAAGTTTGCTATGTTTACGTCTCTTGTACTTTTCAAATACGTAGCTATCTGTGCCTGTGACACATCGCGCTGCAAAGTATGTCAATTAGGTATTTTTAAAGAAAACAATTAATTTCTGAATTTCAGTCGCGTAATTTTCAGCAGGTATGTTACGCTACACTTAGGTTTCCTAAGAACTAACGACACTGTTTGACTTGAAAGTGTCACAAACATCTCTATACTCGTATTATCGCGACCGTCAAAGTCAATGTCAATCAATTTATTTCAATTAGGCAATTAGGCACATAAAAGGCACTTTGAACGTAAAGTTGAAAATTAACAAAAAATTGAATTGATTCTAGTCGCCCCTTCCAAAAGGTAGTTTTCGTATGGAGAAGAATGGGCAAGTAACTCCACCTTTACTCTTTTAAAATGTTTTCACAATACTTTGTATGTACGATGTAATGTATAGGTAATTGTATAGACAATTCATCTAAAATAAGATTACTATACCACGATAGCTAAAAAGAATGAACAATGAAGCAATGGCAGATAAATTAATTACTTATGTGATAGATAGATGGTGCTCACATATTTACAAACATTGTAAAATTATACGATATTCCTAAAGGCGGGTTCCCACGGAGCGCGATATTGCGCACGCACGCGCACCAGGCCGCACGGCGCACGACCACGCACCGCGCACCGAGGTCTTCCCACGGTGCGCTATATTGCGGACGCACTCGCACCAGCCCGAATGGCGCACGACCACGCACGACATCTTTCTACGGTTCGCGATATTGCGGACGCACGCGCATCAGCCCACACGGCCGACGACCACGGACAGCTACACATCCCACACCTAGCCTGATGAAAATTCTAAACGATGTTTTTTTTAATCTTAAGATTTAAAAAATCGCAAGCATAAATTGTTATTCATAATGACACAGTGAATTATAAGGTTATTTTTGCAGTTGCGGAAAATCGCCCTTATTGAAATAAAATACCATAAAAATCTGTGTTTATTTATTTGTTGATAAAATACAGTACTTATACAACCTTCGTTTTTGCTTACCTCTTTAGGGGTCATTGTAGTCATCATTATGAAAAACTTTCACTATGGGCCCACCGCAGAAATCGCAAAAAATAATCAACTGTTCCCTTCATTTATGTTCGCATAGTTCGTCGAAATATAGGGAACAACTGATATTTTTTTCGAGATTTCAGCATTGTTCCCATAGTGAAAGTTGTTCATAATGATGAGTACAATGACCCCTTAAGAGGTTTAGGGTAAACAAAAACTAAGCTTGTATAAAAATCTCCAAATAAAAATATTATGTGATAATATAGTGATACATATACAGAAGTTTGAAATTCCTAACTTATTTAGTTGTTGCGATAGAACTCGTACAAAAATGGTCTAAAACTGACAACTACAACGGCTTCTTTTTTTCATAATTTTTGAAGAAAAAAATTACTTATATTTATATTCTTCTTCTTTTCGTGTGGTTAGTGACTAACCTGGTGTCAGAGTTTTAAAGCCGCCCATGGGCCTCTGACTTGGCTTCACATGCCGTTGAGAAATATCTCTCAGGCATGCCGGTTTCCTCACGATGTTTTCCTTCACCGTTTTTGAAGCAAGTGATAATTATACAATACGCACATGAATCCGAAAAGTCAGAGGTGCGTGCCTTGGGCTCGAACTCGAGACTTATGACTTCGCAGTCCGACGGTCACACCACTAGGCTATTCCTGCTCTATTCTATTAAATTATATTTATATTTGTACTCTATTCGATGATTTCCAGACAATGACACCTCACATTCCAGGGCATGATAAAAAAAAAAATATCGAATGTTTGTTGAATGGCCCTTTCATTTCGGTTCCGTACCTCAAAAGTAAAAAACGGAACCCATAAAGGATCCTTTCGTTGTCCGTCCGTCCGTTTATCAAGACCCTTCTTCTCAGGAACGCATGGAAGTATTAAGTTGAAATCTATATCAAATACGTAGGTCTACCATGGAGCTCTAAAAAAAAATCAAGATTCTTTTTTACTCTACGCAATAAAAAAATACGGCCACTTATGCGACATATTTTGATACTCCAAATAAATCAAAACCTATAGGGTACTTCCCGTTGACCTAGAATCATGAAATTTGATTTGAGCTCAACAAAGGAAAAAGTCCGAAAAGTGTTAATTTGTAGTATATCACTTTTTTTTTTCGATTACAAACTTACATTTGCAGTTGGAGAATTGATCGTGGCGTAGGTATATCGATGTATGGAGAACATGTTTTTCAACTACAAGTTTGTTTTTTAGATAAATTCAACCCAACTACTGAACCCTTCATTGTTCGTGGTCCGACACGCACTTGGCCGGTTTTATTATTTGCTGTTATAACGGGAATAGAAATACACAATCTGTGAGAATTTCAACTGTCTAACTATTATGGTTCATAAGATACAGCCCGCTGACAGACAGATGGATGGACGGACAGCGGAGTCTTAGTAATAGGGTTCCGTTTGGCAACCTTCGGGTATGAAACCCTAAAAAGCATGTGACGAGAGAGCTGTCAAAGGCGTCTGGTTAACCGACTAAACGTAATACAGGTCACTTCAGTTGTCATGCCACATCACAGTTGTATTTTTCAACAACGTTAAGGCTTGTACAGACCAGCGCGACTTGTCGCGCGACGCGACACCGGTTATTGTTATACTGTGAAGTTTTCTTAGAAATTGTATTGTTCGTGTCGCGTCGCGCGACAAGTCGCGCTGGTCTGCACAAGCCTTTAACGTTGAGGTTTTTTTATAGAATCAGTATTTTTGGGCTCTTTACAATAGACAGTATATTTTTATTATACCAAAACCTAACAAAACAAATAATGCTGAAGCAGTTACATCTACGCTACGATGAGTAGTTTATGAATGAATGATAAAGTTTAACATACATTAAAAACCTGACAAGTGCGTGTCGGACCACGCACAATGAAGGGTTCCGTAGTCGGGATGAATTTATTCCAAGAACAAACTTAACATTGTAGTTGAAAAACATGTTTTCCAATACGGAATATATGGGAGATCATGTTTTTCAAACTGCAAATTTAAGTTGGTTGATTATTACTCGTTAACCTGTACAGCTTACGTAGCTCTGATAGTTTTCCTTTTAATTTCGTTATATAATACGAGTATACTACTGCTGTGATTTTTTTCACAAATCCAAGTACAACCATTGAGCTGACAGGGGGAGGGACACTTAACTCTAACAAAAAAAAAACAGTTAAAAGCTTAATAATTCGAAGCGGATCCCTGAATCCAAAAATGGTTTTCACTTTACGCAATATTTTTGAACGACCTTTCTAACGATACGCCACAACATGGGGCAGATGAGAAAAAAAAATCATCCCAACTTTACGTGTAGGGAAGGTACCCTAAAAAATCTTTTTTTCTTGATTTTATTTTACCACTTTGTCGGCATGATTAATATGTATACATATGCCAAATTACAGTTTTCTAGTACTAACTGTCTCTGAGCTAAGCCGCGGACAGACAGACAGAGAGACAGACGGACATGGCGAAACTATAAGGGTTCCTTGTTTACCACAGAACCTTAATAAAAAAGGAAATTATGGTAAAAAAAAAAAAAAAATATACGTAATTTGGTTAAGTTTATTGTATTTTTAAATAAGTCATCATCATCATCAGTCATATATAAAAGCCCTTTTTACGATTTGTACCTTTAGTTAATTACCTAAACTAATGGAATATACTCGTAGTTTGTTTACATTTTTAAATGTGAGGGGCGCACACGCTCTGGGCGACAACGCCGTGCGTCGGTCGCCGCGCCTTTGAGCTGTGGATATGCAACGTTGCCAGCCCGCTGCCGCACCGATACCGCGCCTTTGAGCTGTGTATATGCAACGTTGCCAGCCCGCTGCCGCACCGATGCCGCGCCGCTGCCGCACCGGTGCCGTGCCGCTGCCACACCGGTGCCGTGCCGCTACTGCACCGCACCGCCGCCGCAGATTGTATAGTGATATGTCAAAATCAAGCGGAGACGGCGCGGCGACGCGCGACGGTGAAAAGAAAAGAAAGAAAACGTTTATTTGGACACAGTTCGTGAAACACAAAATACAAACAAACTAAAATTTATAGTAATCTTTTGACAATAAGTGTGTGCCTCACAGCTGCGCCAAAAAGGTTCATTTCAGCATTAATGCCAGACAAATGCTGTCTGACGCTGGTTTTGGTGCGGCGATGCGGTAGCGGCGCTTCACCGTTCAGTCTGCATGGTTACGCGAAGCGGTATCGGCGTGGCTGCGGTGCCTTCTACATGAGCCCTTAAGCATTGATCAAGCCCCGTGCAGACTGGCGCGACGCGACGCTAACAAAACAATTATCGGAGTCGCGTCGCGCCGTCACGTCGCGCCAGTCTGCCCAAGGCTTTATGTTTTATTTTACTTAATAAATTTAATCCCACCATCCTTATTTTGATAAATGTTAAAAATAAAATTGTTACTGGCAAATTTGTTTTACAAACAAATTATAATGTGATAATTTATGGTGTATTTATGGTTATTTTATGGCGTATGGATAATGTAATGGTTGAATTAAAATAAATATCTAAAATACCTCAGAACTCTTCGTTGTTTGTGGTTATAAACATCGTCCAAAAAAGTAGACTTAAGTTATAAAAGGACCATTCAGG
Organism: Agrochola macilenta; assembly: GCA_916701695.1. Lineage (NCBI taxonomy): Eukaryota > Metazoa > Arthropoda > Insecta > Lepidoptera > Noctuidae > Agrochola > Agrochola macilenta. The sequence continues at coordinate 24,017,396 of OU753558.1, read as the reverse complement.
TTCGTCAGCACCATAAAAATATAAATACTTCTTTCTTATATTTATAAAAAATAAATAAAAATCATTTATTTCAGACAAAAAAGTCCATAGGCAAGGCAAGGTTGTTAGTAACAAGAATTTTGCTTAAAACTAATGTTAGTAACTAAAAAGTAAAAAGAAGAAACTAGCCACACCGTCTACCCCTGCACAGTAGGCTCATCGGTCTCGCTGTGCTGTGCAGGGGTAGACGGTGATTTATGGTCAGCATACTTAGCTCAGAGATAGTTAGTACTAGAAAGCTGTAATTTGGTATGGGTATACATATTAATAACGCCGACAAAGTGGTAAAATAAAATAAAGAACTATATATTTTTTTAGGGTAGGTACCTCCCCAACACATAAAGTGGGGATGTTTTTTTTTTCTCGCCTATCCTTTAGTGTGGGGTATCGTTGGAAAGGTCGTTCAAAAATATTGCGAGTGTGTGAAAATTATTTTTCGATTCAGGAATCCTTTTGCGAAATATTAAGCTTTAAAGTGCCAATTTTTGTTAGAGTCAAGTATCGACCCCCGCCCCTCCCTGCCAGCTAAATGATTGTACTTAGATTTGTGTATAGAGTTTGAAAAACATGATCTCCCATACATTTCGTATGGAAGAACATATTTTTCAACTACAATGATATATTTGTTCTTGGGATACATTCATTCCAACTACGGAACCCTTCATTGTGCGTGGTCCGAGACGCACTTGGCCAGTTTTTATGAATTAATAAACTTTTGTATTCAATTAATCATTATTTTATTTACATACCTACCCTTTAAAGTTACTAGAATTTAGTCAATGAGGTTGTTCCAAAATTTCGTTTTAAGTCGTATGACGTAGGTATTGTGCCGGAGAGTTATTCGCCTGTCCGAATAGCTCTCCGGCTCAATACGTCATTGTAAACTTATCATACGACATACGCCTTTATTGTTAGTAAGTTAAAGTAGAAAATACTTTGGCACATTATCAAAAGGAAATGCATTGTTTAATTTTGATTGTTGTTTCGTAAAGTCATAATAAAAACAAACAGTACTTAGTACTTATTACTTTTTCGGTTGTTTTGACGAAATGACATGCATGTCGCTGCGTGCAACGTAGGTAACCTACCTATAGTGTATTTACTGTATTTTCATATCTAGAGCTATTAAGCGAGCGGAGCTGTCTCCAGCACCAACGCACATGCGGCGTTAGTCAAATGAGATAACAGTCGGCATCTGATTGACTGCCGACTGAAAGCCGATTCCTATAATTTACGGACCGTTATTTATTTAAAATTAAGACTTTTTTTGTTTCTTTACCAATAATGAAGCAAATAACATATCTTTGCATAGTAGACCCTCCCATATGGAAGTAGCTATCACAGGTAAAATTAGTAGACATGCGTCAGATATATCAAAACGTATCTAAAATCCGATTCCAGTCACAAATCGTATCGTATCGATAATCCGAACTAAATAAACCGATTTCAAATAAATAAAATAAAATAAAACCACAGCAAGAGTAGATTTGCGTAAGCAAGTATTTGTTTATGTTTGGATAGTTTTGATCGATGCACTTACAACCGAATTATACTCGTAATATTACTAGAGACGATCGAAACTGCGAGCCGGAAGTGCCAGAGCTGCTCCAGAATTCGATTTCTAAAAACGGATGATAAAAACGATTTCACTATCTGAAATTGAATATTTAACCGTTTGCATAGAAATCCAAAAACGCCCATGTTTAAAAATTTGCTTACAAATCTATTTAAGTAGGTATACGCCAAGTTGAGCAATATAAAAGCTACCATTGGTAAGCTAAACGATTCGTTTTAGTTTATAGGAACCGAGCATACCTCGGGCACCTTTGAAGTTACCGACTCGCCGCGGATCGGGCGCACCGCCACGGACGCGTCTGCGCTACCACGCACGCTACCATTCCCATGGTGCGTGTCCGTGCGGGCTTATCCGCGGCGAGTCGGTAACTTCAAAGGGAATGTACCCAAACTCGGACGCACCGCCATGCACGCGTCTGCGCTACCACGCACGTTACCCTTCCCACGGTGCGTCGTGCGGGCTGGTGCGCGTGCGTGCGCGATATTGCGCACCGTCGGTTCTCAGCTTAAGATTTTAACAAGTAATAATAATAAGTCAGTGTGTGAGTTCAAGTAATCACATTGCGGGCATTAGGTATGTGACAGAACTGCAGTTGTAAGGGCCGCAGCCGCAACCAATAACCTAGACAGTTCGCTACTGATGGTAGACAGTATAATTCTATCTGCCATTGTGTCAAATTTCATAGGATTCCTAGTCTCTGACAGATCATTGGGACGTTAAAACCATACAGATACCTACTTCATAATATTTAGATAGAATATAGATAAAGGTAGCGTCTTATTATGAAACTACGAGCTTTTACAAACAACAGAAAACACTGACAAGTTAGTCAGTATTGCAGTACCGCGCAACAAACGGAATGTCTTTTACAAACAACAGAAAACACTGACAAGTTAGTCAGTATTGCAGTACCGCGCAACAGACGGAATGTCTTTTACAAACAACAGAAAACAATGACAAGTTAGTCAGTATTGCAGTACCGCGCAACAAACGGAATGTCTTTTACAAACAACAGAAAACACTGACAAGTTAGTCAGTATTGCAGTACCGCGCAACAAACGGAATGTCTTTTACAAACAACAGAAAACACTGACAAGTTAGTCAGTATTGCAGTACCGCGCAACAAACGGAATGTCTTTTAAAAACAACAGAAAACACTGACAAGTTAGTCAGTATTGCAGTACCGCGCAACACACGGAATATCTTTTCTCAGTCCTGCCTGGCTGCTGCCTGTCTCAAATTTTCAAAATATTTCTTTTTTTGAGCTGCCATATTGAGGAGTTCAGAGGCGTATTATTGTATAGTCCGTACTGTAGGACTTCATACTTCTCCGAAGTTTATCAGCCCCAACACAGACAGGAGTATCTAGTCGGGGGTCGATAGTGGCTAGTGTTGGCAACCACCGCCGCCGCCACAACACAAGGGGGCGCGGGGGCGCCGGGTTGCGGGGTCGCGGGGGCGTGGGTGCGCGAGCGTGAGGTACCTACTTCACGCTCCACTGCTCTACACACTGCTAATTAGCAGCCCGATACAATTAGCTTGTTCATTTACAACGAGCTCCTAATTACGTGGACCGTCGCGGCGCCCCACTATGCTTACTGTGCAGGCACACAATACCTATGAGCGCGTTTCACCCACGAATACCGCGCATACGCGCCAAACAATAAAAATGTTTGTTCCTAATGAGTTTTCATTATGAATAGCTCATAAAATTAAATAGCCAAGTGCGCCGCACATAAATATTTATACCTACCTCGATAATCAGTTTACGTAGGTATCACTACTCGAGGACTCACTACGAGGTGATACTTCAATGTTACTAGGTACTCGTATATTCAAAATATGAAACGTTGAATAGATACAAAGAATCTTCGTGAAATAAAACGATAATTCCTTTAAATATTTTTGCAAAATTACAAGGATTTTTATATTTTTAAATCAATAAATAATAATTAGTAAGTTGTTTAATTACTTTCAACTGACGTCACTTGTTCTGAGGTGCCGTTTTTTTTTTGTTTGCGCGGCAATTTCTGGAAAATAATATCGTCAGTTTTATTAAAAACTAGCTTTACCCGCCCCGACTTCGCACGGGTAGCTTTAAACCCTACCTACCCTACCTACCTTACCTAGCCTACCTAACCTACCCTACCTAACCTACCCTACCTAACCTACCCTACCTACCCTACCCTACCTACCCTACCCTACCTACCCTACCTACCCTACCTACCCCACCTACCCTACCTACCCTACCCTACCTACCCTACCTACCCTACCCTACTCTACCCTAATTTACTCACCGTTTAAACCTTCCCTGGACTATGACAAACATTTCAAAACCAAAATCAGCTAATCGGCCCAGCCGTTCTTGAGTTATAAAATTACAACGAAAAGTGGCATTGATTTTTATAGATACGAGTATAGATTAAGGTAACCGACAAAATGACGAATTGAGTTAAATATATGGTTCCAATAGTAATACCCATTTGCAACAAGTACAACCCGAAAGAAGAATCAGTGTTTAAAGCGCAAAAAAGATGCGTTCGCGCAATGGCTGGTATCTTTGTTCCTGAATCATGCGAACCATATTTTAAAAGTTTAAAATTTTGACCTTTCCATCAGTATACTCGTATATCTATGAAGTTACAGTATTTGTTAAAATAAATAAAAATCTATTTGGTGAACTAAAATCAAAAAGATATATACTCAAAATACCACATAAAACTGCTCTTTTGAGTAAAAGTTGTTTTTGGAATGGCATCTAAAATTTACAATAGGATACCTGTGGACATTTTAAACACCTAGGATCTCCCACTATTCAAATATAAATTGCGTAACTTTTTAATTGACAAAGCTTACTACACTAATTAGTACCTACTACAATCTGTCACCATACATCTAATTGTTATTCTATATAAAATGTTATGTATTTCATATGTGATACCTAAGAATTGTTTTGTACTGCATGTTGACATAATTAATTATTGTATGCCTATTAGGCAGGACATACGAGTAATGGAACTGTAATTTATCTAACATCTGTCTGTATAACCTATGCCCACAATAAAAAGATACAATATAAAAATATTTGATTTGATTTGATTCGAAAACTCATTGAGAATAACACTTTCATAATAATTATTGTTCCTTTCGAAGACTCAGATTCAGATTCATTTATTTGCAAAAACATGTGTAGATAATATACATGGTATGATGCTTAATAGAGGTGTTACAAAGTTTTGTTTGGCTCAACATGTTTGACCATGGCTGGTGTACAAATTAGGTCGAAAGACAATTAGATTTAAAAATAATATGAACAAATCAAAACTCAAACTCAAACTCAAAGCATTTATTTCAATTAAACCATTTACAGGCACTTTTGAATTGTCAAATAGTCGCGTCAGTTAGTCAGAAAGTTGAAGCTAGTTGCCCATTCCAAAACGTAGATCTTTATGGAGAAGAACGGGCAAGAAACTCCAAGGACACTCTTTTAAATATAGAAAATTACAAAATCCTGGGTACATTATTCTTGTTGCTTCTATATGTGAGAACAATGTACAAAAAATAATCAAAACAATTCAAAATATAAGATTAAAAATAAGCCATGGCAGATAAGAGATGACCAGTCACAACTGACGGTGCCCGTTCACGAACATGACGCGTGGATCAGCACCATCCAGCTCAACCATTTTGTAGGGAACCGAATGATCTAACACACTCGCCACCATCAGCGAGACATTTAAGTGAGCATGACATACTCTCAACTGCCATGCTCTTTCAAGTCAACATACATCTTAATAACATTAAAACGGCTCCATGGTACTCATATTTACAAAAATTTTAAAAATGCTTCTAAATTATACAAAACTAATTTGCAATGTATTTGAGAGATTAATAGAATGTTACTACCAAAAAGAAAGAAAATCATTATCCATTGGAGTATTCAACAATTAAAACTTGTTTTAAATAAAAAATAAACATTAAGTTTGTAATATCAGAAAAATAAAAAGGGGAAGCAACTCTTCCAAACATTTTTTTTTTTAACTAGTGAGCCCAAGTGTGGAGCAGGACCAGCATTAAGCCAAGCATTTTTATCTATGATATAATCATCCAACTTATAATATGCTTGTCTACATAGTGTGCGTTTAATGCATGTTTTAAATTTCTTCTCATTCAGTTGAAGAATATCGAGTGGTATTTTATTATAACATTTTACGCAGTACCCCATAAAAGTAGTGTGCACTTTAGACAATCTGAAACGTGGTTGATCTAATTTGTTCCTATTTCTAGTGTTAAAATTATGCCTGTCACTTATCTTACTAAAAAGATGTAGATTTTTCCGAACATACATAATGTTTTCATATATATACTGACAAGGTACCGTCATGAATAATAATATAAATAAATTAACAATTAACATTATGTACTATTAAATTAAAAAACTTGGCCAATAGTCATGCGATTCAAAATAAATAGAATAGATTCAGTCAGTATCTTCAGAGCGATTGATCGAATCGACTGATTGATTAATGTATGGTCTCAATTACAGAATTAATAATTAAGCTGTTTTTTTTAATAATAATTATGTACCAGAGAATGGTAATTAATCCCTGAAGCATCACCAGGGTCCCAGAGTCCTGTCACTTTTTTAATGTCAATTTTGTTTATTTATATAATATAATAGTACATTATGATACGAGTGTGCTGTATTACACACGCGTTTCATACGACGTTTTTCAACAAACTTACGAGACAAAAAACAGACTTGTTGTAAAAACTTATGCTGGAATAACGTAACTATAGAGATGATAATTTAGATTTATAAAGTTCAACTGACCTTTATTGCCAGGTAGGTACTGTCAATCGGAGTTTCTTTTAAAAACTGTACTTCTTTTAAAATTGTACGTCGGTTGGTGACAATACTTTAGATTTTCCTATTTTTTATAACAATAAAACAAAAAACGATAGCAAATATTTACGGAAAATGGCGCGCTGCTTCATTTTTTCTTCTAACGATGCGCGTGCAGTTGTAAATAAAGGCACAGGCAAAACCGCTGAACAGCCTATATAAAATATAATAAACACAAAATAATAATTTGAATACGCAAATTAAGATTACTATGTAGTGAAAAATATATAATTTGATGAAATATTATGTTAATGTATCACATTTTATTTATTTACACAGTAGGCATAAAAAAGGAAAGAAGTACCCACGCACAATGGTCCACTTGAAGGAAACCAAACCCCGTAACATAGAACATAGAAGGCAAGAAGTTTCTTTGATGAGATTAAAAAAAGCACAAATCTCTGCTCGGGTTAAAATAGAGAATGCTCATTTAATAGTATAGGATAGTTCATACTAGTTCCATGTATTCAAAGTCAATTTCTGTATACAAATTCCATGCTGCATTGATAGTACTTACTAATTCCATACTGCCATGTCGCGTTTCAAAATTTGTCAAACAACAATGGCCGCTAGAAATTGTCTATGGTTTTAGTGATGTGGTAGTATGATCTTTTCGTTTTGGTACTTTCGATGTTACGATTTTTTTTGTAGGTAGTATTTCAACAGTATTTTTTATATTGAGTAACTTTCACATATAAAACAAATCCATTGAAATATGTTCGAGGTTAAAACCGTGAAAACGAACAAGATAGCACGGGTACTTACGTACGTTGGGTATGTCAAAGATTTAAAAAAAAATACTTATGCTAACCAAATACCTACCCGACAAATAATACGAGACGAGCTTACAGATGGTGTAGCTCACAGACTACTTAGAGATATGGTGTAGCTCAGGAGTCACCAAATGTATTCGTAATTCGTAACAAATTCAGTGTTAAAGCAGTATAATATTCTAAAACTTGAGGGGTCCCCATAATACATACAGACCTACGACATTATTTAATAAGGAAATAGGACCGCATCTTTAAACGCGGGCTAGCTCCAACAGGATCTTGAAAATCCTAGCCAAAAAACACTTGTTGTTGTCAGTATAATAATTATAAATACATTAAAATTGTTTTTCTTTTTTCAATAAAGGATTAATAAAATACTCCTTGAACAAATAGTCGATATTTATTATGTCAATCACTAACTTTTCAATTACAAGATAAATTTAGACCAGTTAAAAAGGATATCGGTTGCCTATGGTCGGTTGTTTGACTTTTGTAAAAATTCAAAATTTATTCCAGTTTTGGCTTTTATTGTTAAATAAAATTGTTTAATTAAAAGATAAGAAACACGCATAGGATGTTAAAATGGGTGTGATAATACGTGTATCCTAATTAGTGCGTAGGTATTTAATCAGTGACACATAGATATCGCGTTCAATTCCCAGGCAAGTCCAATGTTATTGTTTTTAGCGAGTCGCAACCAAATCCTGATTAGTTATCTGTGGCATTACAGCACTAGTCCGATAATATAAAGTAAAAAGCACGGGTTTTTAATACACTGAATGATGACCCTAAAAACGGTTCAATAAGAGCTACTTTACGAGCAAGTGTGTTGAAATAGTTATTTATGCTATAAGTGCGGAAGGTAGGGAGTCGGAAATCATCTTACGCACGTGTATCATACAACGTTTTACTATGCATTGCGAGAAAAAAAAAAAAACGAGTGAGCCTGATGTGTAACATCTAACATAATGACGACGTATATATGATAAAAACAACATTCATGACTTCGACTTCGACTTTGACTTTGAATTTGACTTTTACTTTGACTCCGCCATTGCCATCGCCATCGTCATCGCCTTAGCCATCGTCATCGTTATCATCAACATCTGATTTGTAAAACTTTTCTCAAATAATAAAAACTCTTTCCAACGGGCTGACGACGGCCACAAAAATTAAAAAAAATAGAAAAGTAAAAAGCACTAGTGAAAAAAAGTGACTTTCCGCACTAATTTACTGCTTGGAAAAGGCTCTTTTCGAGCAAATGCATTGTAAATATAATTGTATACCTATGTAGTGTACATTAAAGACTATATTAAACAAATAAATAAATCAATATTAGAGTTTACTTTTAAAAAGTCCTTTTTTAATTGTTGCCTGAACAGATAAACTATGTTTCTATCACAGCAATTGTTTTATAAATAAGGAAGAACTTTTTCCTTGAATAAATTAAAAAGGTAGAGTTTATTCTAAATTGGACTTTAGTATAAGTATGTAATTCCTACAAGCTACCTAGAATAGAATATTTATTTGCTATCACAACGTATGTCCACGCCTTGAAAATGTACCTACGTTAAAGGTTTTATATTCTGTGAGTAACGTTAGAGCTGCTATTAGTTTCTCAAAAAATCTTAATTTAATACGATATTTATTTTAAAAAAAGCCTGGCCTTCATATAATTTATATGATCATAAAAGCTTTTTGCGCGTTTATTAATTTTTTGCAACCTCGCGACAAGCTGTTATGATCATAATTATAAATTGTGTATAATGAGGTAATAAGTTGATAGTTAAAATTTAAATAGAAAATTTTATTTTCTTCTTTTTAGAGCATTTAAATAAAAGCTTTTTTTTTCAAAGATTTTTTTGCTTTTAATTTATTTTTTACTTTTTAGTTATTTCTAATTATTCTCGGCAAGCCCTTTTATTTGATACCCATATTGCAGAAGTGCATACAAATTAACTATTCCGCCATCTTGAATGTTCCGCCATATTAGATTTAGAATGACGTTACATTATTTTTCGAGTTACTTTCAACAAGCCCTTTCATTTGATATCCATATTGCAGAAGTGCATAAAAAATAACTATTCCGTATTGTATTTAGAATGACGTCACACAGCTTATCGTGTATTGTCATCCAAACTAAACGTGTATACAAAATTTCAGCTCAATCGGTTGAAGATATCTGCTTCAAAATTGAGTAGCAAGATTTCACGCGAACAAACATACATACTCGTAAATACTTACATTGCAAGTTAAATAAAAGCTTTTAAAAATGGTCCGGTCCCTTATTGGAAAGGTTGTGATACACTCGCAACATTTATGTTCGCATAGCTCGTTAAAATGTAGGGAAAAGCTGTTTTTTTTCGCGATTTCAGGATTGGTCCCATAGTGAAAGTTGTTCATAATGATGAGTGAATGACCGTTAAGAGGATGCCTATGATTTCAATTTCACAATTTTACAATTATATTTTCGTAATAATTAGTACCTATATAGTATAGAACTACTGCAGTAGGTACACAATGACTCCGGTACGTTATCGCCCTGGTTACCAATATTGAATAACCGACATCATCTCAAGTATGCCATTGAAGGATCTTGGTAAACATTATAGAATGCCAATAAAGATATGGTAATATGTGTATGAGTCTGTTGAGTGATTCAGGCACGCGACAGCTTAGTGCTCATCTGCATATCGCAACTAGTTTGTGCAATGCGCCCGCATCCGCCCGCGCGTGCTGCATGGCGAAACTGAATTACTGGCATGCTAATGACGACACTGTCGCATGCATCACTTGCTGATACATATCCTACCAATCGTAACTGTACCACCAACATGCTACAGAAAATACAACTATAGGTACTTAATTAAGTTTCTATCACGAACCTGTCAGTAGTCTACTTGAATATTATTAACGCAAAACACAAAATATAAATAACGGCAATACAACAAGTAAGTTTAGTCCTCCTGACCACTATGTACAAGTATTATCGTGCACTGATAATATCCTGAAAATATATCAATATTATGATGTTTTCGCGTTGCTACGACAACACAGGAGGGTCTACGGTGCTACGGCGTAGCAGGTTCCGTGTTGCGCGGTAGGTATTTTATAGTCGCGTAGCTTCAATTTATCTCGCATCAAACAGCAGCTGATTTGCATGAGTTTTTTATGTTCCGCACACTCTTGCACGGCGTGTCGGTGACTGCACGTGTGCAAGTCTGCGCGCACGAGTGGGCGGTGCACGCTCGTCACGCCCACAGGCTGCCGAGCCATGCAAACTACCGAGATCATACTTGCCTCGAATACTTACACAAGTACTACTCGTACATACACAACAATTAAAACACCCACCAGTATCATCTTCGAGAAAATAGGCATAAAGACCGTCACGTGACGCGTGAGCTTTTACAGTGAGAGATGAACGCGCGAGATAATGAGCTCGCTTAATGAGTGGACGTGTGTGACCGCGGCGGGCACTGCGGGCAGGGGCGTGGCCGCGTGGCTCGTAGAAGTAGTACGTAATGAAGTAATGAGTGGCGTCAAACTTATTGTGTCATTACCACATTATGGACGAGTCTATCGTTAATTATCGTACTTAAGCTAGGGCACAAACCTGCTTAATAGAACTAAACGATCGTTTTGTACGAAATCCACTTAAGAGTGTTGAGACATAATCAACATGGGGTGCTAGTGCAGGCACAAGCCATTACGTGTAAATGTGGTCGCCATAGTTCACCCGGATTATGAAACATCGGCTAGTACGCGACACCTATTCGCGACCGCTTTCCTAATATCGCCTCCCTGCAACTTATTGGTTTATTCAGATACCTAAATGTGCTGGCTGTGAAATGTAGTCACTTACCATATTATTTTCACGGCCGGTAAGATGGCTTATTGGCTCACTCGTAACATACATAGTAACCTGACTTAGGAGCTGCTAACAAACCTTCTACGGTTTGGTTAAGATTCCGGTTCAGACGAGTTGTGGTGTTCCTGCTGTGAACGGGGAACAGCCACTGAAGCAGTACTCAGCACGCTGGTGGCAACAGTTCAGTGACGTCATGGAGCACCAGTGCGGACTGCACACTGATGCGTCGTGGCAACAACAGCCCCCACTCCTTGCTTCAAATTCATGATTTTGGTTTTCAAAATCATATTCTTATTCATTCATGTAATAGGTACATTATTATTTACCTTTATTTCATTTTGATTACTTATTATTTACATTTTTAAATATTTTTATAAAAACCATACAAAATCATTTAAAAATATAAAAAATTGTGGCCCATCGGCATCAGGAACAGGGTCCAGGCTGCCGGTGGTCAGGGTTCTAGAGAGAGGAACCTCCTCACGATGCGTGCCGTGTCTAGGAGTGCTGCTTTCTGAATCAAGCCCTTGACCCAGCCGCGCAATGAGAGCCTCCTGAGGTGTTGGTCTTGGCTCTCCGGTATTGACGATTATCGGTACAATGATTGCAGAGTCCACGTCCCACATGTGTACCTCCTGAGGTGTTGGTCGAGGCTCTCCGGTATTGACGATTATCGGTACAATGATTGCAGAGTCCACGTCCCACATGTGTACCTCCTGAGGTGTTGGTCGAGGCTCTCCGCTATTGACGATTATTGGTACAATGATTGCAGAGTCCACGTCCCACATGTGTACCTCGTGTGCTAAGTCGAGATACTTGATTTTTTTAGGTACATTATTGTTATTGTATTATTTTTTATTATTATTCGAAAATGAATAAATTCATGATTTATAATTTTATTGTACCCTAAGTAATTCAACTGAAAAAAACCGGCCAAGTAGGACCACGCACAATGAACAATCCCTTGTTGGGATGAATTTATCCTAAACACAAACTTAACATTGCAGTTCAAAAACATGGTCTCCCTAGATATACATCACGGAATTCTCAAACTGCAAATGTAAGTTTGTAATCGCAAAAATATCTTTTTTATGTGATAAAACTACAAATTCAAGATTCTAGGTCAACGGAAAGTCTAGAACTAGCTCAAAAAAATCAAGCTTCTATACATAGAAGCTTGATTTTTTAGAGCTCCAATATTAATTGATTCCCCCACGTGTTCCTGATAAAAAGGGTCTTGATAGACTGACAGACAGACAACGAAGTGATTCTATAAGGGTTCAATTTTCTTTTAGAGGTACGGAACCCTAAAAACGTGTTAAAAAAGGCTTTAACATGAATGCTGAATAATTGTTGTCACACTGTCTGTTATGAATGACAGACAAAACGTTGTCGAGATCTTGTGCACAGTAACGTAACTTTTAATAATAATTGTTGTCACACTGTCTGTTATGAATGACAGACAAAACGTTGTCGAGATCTTGTGCACAGTAACGTAACTTTTAATAATAATTGTTGTCACACTGTCTGTTATGAATGACAGACAAAACGTTGTCGAGATCTTGTGCACAGTAACGTAACTTTTAATAATAATTGTTGTCACACTGTCTGTTATGAATGACAGACAAAACGTTGTGGAGATCTTGTGCACAGTAACGTAACTTTTAATAATAATTGTTGTCACACTGTCTGTTATGAATGACAGACAAAACGTTGTGGAGATCTTGTGCACAGTAACGTAACTTTTAATAATAATTGTTGTCACACTGTCTGTTATGAATGACAGACAAAACGTTGTCGAGATCTTGTGCACAGTAACGTAACTTTTAATAATAATTGTTGTCACACTGTCTGTTATGAATGACAGACAAAACGTTGTCGAGATCTTGTGCACAGTAACGTAACTTTTAATAATAATTGTTGTCACACTGTCTGTTATGAATGACAGACAAAACGTTGTCGAGATCTTGTGCACAGTAACGTAACTTTTAATAATAATTGTTGTCACACTGTCTGTTATGAATGACAGACAAAACGTTGTCGAGATCTTGTGCACAGTAACGTAACTTTCTACAGTCCACGACATGTTTACGTAGAGGTACCTATATAATACTAACTTAAGTAAGTAGGTACTACTTACCGTGTTAGATCAAACTTAGCTAATTTATTCTGTTTGCCAATGTATTCTTTGGGTATCAGATAGTTTCGCCATAAAAGCAGCGTTTGATCTTTTGACGACACGGTTGGCGCAGTGGCTGAGTGATCGACTGCTGCGCAACGTGTCGCGGGTTCGATCCCCGCACGGAACAAATATTTGTATGATCTGCAAGTAGTTGTTCCGGGTCTGGGTGTTAGTGTATGTGAGTTTCTATGTTTGTAAACGCACCCACGATACAGGATGAAATTCTTAGTGTGGTGCAACGTTTAAAAAATGAACGCATGCAGATTTCAGAAATTGTGAAATCTATTAATACCCAAGACTATAAAACAAAGTCTGTCTCTGTGACAAATGTGAAATCTTTTAAATTAGGTACGCGATGGATTTTAATGTGGGTTTCACCATCATTTAGAGCATTTATTCGTATTGTTTAAATGCCTATAATACATTAGTATTAAACTAACATAACAAATAAATCCCGGTGTTTAGTCAAGTCAGAACAACCGCGCGGAGCAGGGGCGGCTCGCTAGTGTTATTATAACTTGTGGTTTAAAGGTATCAGTAATTAAATTTTTTATTTTTGACAGTCTCTAGAGCACATGAATCATTTACCGAGCTCATTAAAAATACTGGCTCAATAGATGGCGGCTGGCGGCTGGCGGCCATGGCGGCCATGGCGAGCCCCTGCACGCGCATTCCCCACATTCCCCGCATTCCTACTTGATATATTAGATTTGTGTTTCATTAATTATACTTCCTCTGAATTATGTGATGTATAAGAGCCGCCAACTGACTAGTTGCATATCGGTGTAATAATGAAAGTGAACGCGGTGCGGCGGTGCTCGGTAGACAACAGTGGCACCCTGCGTGAAGTATTCATCTAAATCGCGAAGCGTTGTTCGGTGTACCTCCACGAGGTATTTTTAATGCTGAATCAAGAAAATATGTTAATAGTATAGCTGTTTATAGTATACCTCCATAATAGCAGTCCTAGTTCACACATGCCTACATGTTCTAGGTACCTACTGCTGAATTCGCCAGTCGCCGCAGTCGGCGCAGTTGGCGCAGTCGGCGCAGGCGGCGCAGTCGGCGCAGGCGGCGCAGGAGTGTTAGCAGTCGCAGTTACACAGATATGTGACAAGTTGTAGGTACTTACCTATATCAAGCGACTGCCGAAGTTCTTGGAACAGACTGTTCTGCGAACCGCTGCTCCCCTGTAACGCGCCGAATCCGAGCCGCATTCCTGCTGGCCCGCGACCCTTACGAGTTGTTCACTAGACCTGCTTCAGTTACTACATACTAGGTAGCGCTGCAATAAACAAATACCAACGATAGCGTACAATATTGTAAGGGGTGATAGGTACTACCCCAGCTCCTCAAAGAAGGCCAGCAACGCCTTGGTGTCGCTGCGCACTTAGGGTACCTGGGCTACCGAAGTACTTAGCCCTGTATTTGGCGACCACCGGGCAGTATAACAGCACATGAGCAGCTGTCTTGTCGTCCTCCATGCAGGCTCTGCACAGCGGACTGTCTGTGACTCCTATGACAAAGAGGTGTTTATTAAATGGCCCATGGCCAGTTACAGCTGCTGTGATTGTACGCAGCTGTTGTTCCGTTAGACGGTGAACCTGTTTCGTGAGGCGGCCTTCAATTGTATATTATATTGATATATTTATTGTTATTGTGTTGTTTATTGTATAGTATATATATTGAATGGTAATATTATTGAGCTACCCACCTGATTAAGGTACTGGTGGCACTCGTATATCAGTCCAGAGTCAACAGTGTGGCTGTTTAGCGCTTGCAGAACACCCATGCTGTCTGAGAGTATACGTATCGAGTGAGTGGTCCTTAACTTCCCTAGCCATGATGGCTAAAGCGGCAAGAGATATACCCATGGATTCAACCTGAAACACTGTGTTATGGTGTGGCTATGTGTATGTTGAAGTCCTCCGAGAAGAATCCAGCACCTGTGCCACTACCTGTTTTGGATCCATCAGTGAAGATTCGTAGCTCTGCGGGGCGCAAACCCTCGCATCGGCGATCCTCCTCCTGTATTTTTTATCGAAGATAAATTGTTTGGGTACGGGTGGTCATTTATGGCTTTCGTAATAGGGAACTCATTATTGAGTCCCTCAAGCAGCGCGGTGGTATTGTGTGTCTCTCTTACCCCAGAGATTAATTGCATTACCTAAGACTATAATACTATTTAGTTCGTTTTACTAGTTTTATTTAGGTTCGCCCAGGGACCGAGACACTCATCCTGGACAAGGTATAATCCGTACCGACAGGCGTGGCCCAGCAGAGGCTCCAGAGATAGCAGCGGCGCCGACCAGCTGCGCGTTATCTCGCCGCCTGCTGCAGGCGAGCACCAACGTCCGCGTCCCAACGTCGCATCCCAATACAGGCAACACTGTAGTTTAACGGCATTAGTGGCCATCGTAAATTTTCTACTTTAGTTGTACTGAATCGCGTTTTACTTTACCACTTGTCGCCGATAAATTTATTGATTGTGTGGCCGTAATTTGCAAAAAGGGTCAGGTTGTCTTGCCCTGTAGAGGCGTGGGTTCATCGCGGCTAATATAAAATGCGATCTTGAACCCGGATTTTCACGCGAGCTTTACCAGCGTTGGCCAGCGCGCGTTCCCTCACGCCGCCCGCCGCGAAACTAAACCATTGATAACTAACGCTTCCCGATGGGCATGTCGGACTTTGCCGACCTACCGTAATTAATGATTATTCACTCAAATAAACCACGAGTTTTTGACTTAGTGCGGCGACACCCTAGATTTTTTTTTTTTAATTTGTGCGAACGTGTTATTTTTATTTTAACTTTTTTTTCTTTTCAATATACTTTTTGTTCTCCACCTGAATATATGATATATGATCCCCGGGTGACTTTTAACTCGAAGGTACACATCTTTTTTTGCTACAGTACCTACTAATAGTTGCATCATGATATTCTTTATTGTTGACACCGGCCCGAACACAATTTCTTAAAAAATAATTTTGGGAATTTAACGCTTTGTAGATCACGACGTACGGTAGACGTCAGTATGGAAACATCGATAAATAAAAACAATTCATGCAGCATGACACTAGATGGCACCACTAATAGCATGCCAAATACCTTAGAGATAGAGAACGATGAAAAAGAGAACTAAAATCGCAAATTGAGAAACTTGATTCGAATTTAAAGGATGCCCATGCTAAAATAAATGAGCTGTCAAAAGGAAATATGCATTTAAAGAAAATCATCAAACTCAAACTCAAAGCATTTCTTTCATCTCAAACAGTAATATTATTATGTCCGGCAAACGTAACATGATAGTACCTAAGTACACCAAGTATAAATCCCAAACGGTAAACAAATGAAGAAATTAAATACATTTCGAAAGTAGATATGTATAATGTTAAATGTTCATTAATCTCCTTTAGCAGAAAACGCGTCCCTCTCCCTACAACTTATAAACTTAAAGGGCAGCTATTAAACAGATGTGACGGTGTACGCGACCTGGGCGTTTTTCATGACTCCAAACTCTTAGTTAACGTGCACATTGAGCAAATAGTGGCCAAAGCTTCGAAGTCACTGGATTTTGTTATGAGACTCGCAGGGTGTTTCAAAAAAGCCAAGACCCTTAAGATTCTTTATTGCTCTTTTGTGAGAAGTCATCTTGAATATGCGTCACAAATCTGGAACCCGTGTTATGGCAAGTATATTGATCGTATTGAGAATATACAAAAAAGATTTATTCGTTTTCTATGTTTTCGGTTACGAGTACGTATACCATACCATTCTAATGATTACATCAATCATTGCAAGAAATTTCATTTACAGCCACTCATAAATCGTCGTCGACTAGCAGATTGCACTTTCCTTTTAAAAATTATGTCAAACAAAATTGACTGTCCTGATCTCCTACATAAACTACGTTTCAATGTTCCTCAGAGATCAGTTAGATTTAATCCGCCTATCTCCATTCCCTTTTCCTCTTCTAACTACAGGCAAAACTCATACATGGTGCGAGCGACTTTAATATTCTTTGTAAAGAGTTTTCATTTGACCCATTTACCATCAAAACCTATTCTGCACGCGCTCGGCTGAACGCTGACTTCTTTAAAAGTACATAGTGCTTATTGTACCTTATACATATATATACTTTATTTATTTATTTCGTGCTTGTTAGTGATCCTAAGATTTCTAATACTTATTCTGTTTTTACTCGTGAGAACCTGTAATTGGCTGTATGTTTCATATACAACTGTTATTCATTTATTATAGCTGTTGGTTCTCCTAACAATAAATAAATAAATAATAGAATTCTTGTTAAAAATATAATAATTTGCATGTAATTAAACTCGTATATAAAACAATATTTTTTCAATTTAGGACACGTGGTCGTACGCGAGAAAAACTTAACATTAATAATTATAATGGACAACCTCTATTAGAGGTAGAGGAAACTACTTTTCTGGGAGTTGCAGTGGACGGCTACGTCGCCTGAAAACCACACGTAGAAAAAGTATGCAACAAAGATAAGATAATATTTATTTGCTTAAACATGTGTCATACATACAAGAAATACAATCATGCATGCAAGATGGTAAGAACAAATTAAACAAATTCGTCTCTCTACACACTGCGAAAGACGTCGTCACAGATTACGATGTTGACTGCGTATCACGGCTGCGTTGCATCGACTCTACAATACGGCCTACAACTATCGGGTAACTCAACAGACGCAGATAAAGCCTTTAGGGTACAAAAAAATGGATTCGAGCCGTTTGTGGCATTCCACCATGGGAATCTTGTAAACCATTGTTTACAAAAATAAAACTCCTTAGATTATCTAGTATGTTTATTTTTTTGAAGGTGCTGTCCGACGGCACTTTGACCTGTTTTGAAAGGCCCAGATAGAATAGTTCTGCCTAGGGCTCCAAAGACGTCTCTGTTAAAAAAGAATTGCTATCATAATATATGTGTGGACTGATCTATAACAAAATACCAAAGAACTTTAAAGAGTTACCTAATAATTTATTTTTTATAAAGTTAAAATTATGGCTACTAGAAAACCGATTTTTCTCTATAAATTAATTTATAAATAATGTTTAATAATCTGTTTTAAATTAATGTGACGATAATTTATAATGAATATATTGTAAAATAAATAAATAATATAAACATTTAAAGCATGCCCTATGACATAAATATCGTACTCTAGCATTAAATACATTGTAATGTTTTGCATGTCAAATGTCAGACTAAGTATTAGGAACGTACGAGCTGATTATAAGACCAACATTGTATAATATTTATTGAAAATAAATGAAAGATTATGAATATAGCCAAATTTTCAGAGGATAGCCACACCATGACTTCGAAATATAACTAATATTATTATTACTAATAGTAATATTAACGAACAATTAAGCACGATATTGAATAAAACAAGAAAATGGATGGATGAGCACAACCTTGAGATTAATTATAAAAAAACCAAACTAATGACTTTCTACCCTCAACAAAAACCCCCATCACCAGTTAATTTCACAATAAACGGTACAAAAATTGAAGTAGTTAATGATTTTGCGCTGTTAGGACTCACAATAGACACACACATTTCATGGAAGCCCCATATAAAAAAAGTACGATCAAAGCTCTCAAAATTTACTTACGCACTTCGAGAAGTCAAAAAAACTACCGACTTTCAAACTGCACTTACTACATACTACGCCTACGCTAATGCATGGCTCAGCTATGGCATTATAATGTGGGGGAAATAACACAGACGCGCTTACGCTTTTTATTCTTCAGAAGAAATTAATTCGGATCATAGTCAACATAAAACAAACCGACAGCTGTGAACCCTTTTTCATAAAACATAAAATACTCACCTTACCATCTATCTATATCCTAGAAACATGCAAATTTGTTAGAAAATACATGAACTTTTTCACAACCCGCGGTGATAAACACAAAGACCGATCTGTCAGATATAAAAATATGTTAATGTTACCCTCTTCGCGCATGAAACTACATTCAAATAGCCCATATGTAATGTCCATAAAAATATTTAATAAACTACCAGATGCAATAAAAGATGAAACCAGCGATACGAAATTTATAAATAAGATCAAGCAAATATTAATTAAAAAAGCATACTACACAATAAACGTATACATACATGACATTAAAAATGATTTAATACAAACAGACACCATATACAGTTAGTCGTATAGATACAATCATACATACATAGATAAATATTATATTATCATATAATTATGTTTAATAAAAATTGACCTTAACAAATAATTATTATGCACCACACTTACATTTAAATCTGACCTCAAATAATGTGAATATATATATATTTTTTTAAATTTAAATTTAATTTAATTTCTTTTAATTTTTATTAAGAATTTATTTTATACTTTTTGCTGTGCCCGGCAGGGTCCGTAATTGTCCTTATCTCTAAGCCATTATAACACCTGTATACCTACATTATGGAATGCAAATAAAGATATGAATATGAATATGATTATGAATTGTACTAGTCCTGTTACGTAATACGCCCCGTCAAACTACACACCAACGAAAGGAATGAACATACAATTATGCCCAAAGAAACGTAAATTATTTATGCATTGTAGGTAGCAACAGGAATAACACGTTACTATCAATATACGAGTAGCTGAAGAAAAGTTCCAGAGTTATCAATTACGCCATATGTAACACCTTATTGTGGAATCCAGACACTTATCAGGAATTTTAAAATTCTGCTCATGAACGTAGATAAGGCAATGAATGTTGTTGAACTGTCAAAATGAAACAGATTAGTCGTAATCGTTTACAAAAGTGAGTTACGTAAATAGATAGGTGGTTTACTACAAGTTGCTAAAGTCAGATACAGAACTTAGTGTTGAAATGATATCTACAATATATGGCCAGTGCCACCATCTATGTTGTCTATGTATGATTTATGGTGTATCAAATATACTGTCATGAGTCTGTCTCTTCCAAGTAACGTTGTTTTATTTTAGGTTATGGGCCGCTCGCTCATAAGTAATCGCGTTTATTTTTTAACCAGTATTTTGCAGTGTTAGCAAGTGTTGAAAGACGATTTCGAGACGCGATTGAACTGTGTCGTGACGGATTGTTATTAAAATCGCAGTGGACTAGTTTACTGATCGTAGTTAAAATGTCGGCAAACTATCTATTTAATGTTCCCAAGTTAACGGGACGCGACAATTACAGCGAATGGTGTTTTACTTAGCGATGGAAAGTTCAAAACCCACATCAAACGTGTCCATAGTACATAAGAATAGTATAAGATTAAAGACTACGTTGATGACAAGGAAGTTTGGCAATAATTCCTTGGTACATCATGAACGGCATAACTATGTAAATGTCTAATAATTGCTCCCAAATTACGATAATTATTTTAATTTACCTTTTTTATTTTAATTTACATATTTCCTTAACATAATCTTTTTATTATTTGATATTATATACTTACAATATTCTATATTTTTTTATAAATTTGATTTGTTACAGCTGTAGTGGCAATCATGTCATTTGGTTTAAATAGGTCTTTATTTTATTCTTTTATTTATCTTATTAGATTCTTTTCTTTTAAATTTTGTGAATGTGAGAACGTTGTAGGCTTAACAGGCGGTAGATCTGTGGACCATTTTATATTTTGCTAAGTGCCTGGTACTTTTTGATAGGCATTTGTATGCCTATCAAAAAGTACCAGGCATCTCATACCTTTTAACACTGTAATTTGAAAACATTGTAAAAACCATTTACTTTTAAGGTGATTAGTAGGCTCACTGACCTTGCGCATGTGGGCGGAGCTAAACGCCCTACCCCTGGAATACGAAAAACGCGCTCGGTGGCGCGCTACACTAAAACGACGGTCAAAGAATATGCAGGGGCGCAGACATGCGCACGTAGGTCGGTATTTTTACCTACGATTAAGGGAATGGTGGATGCAAGGCTGATATTTGTATTGTTAGATCAGGACGTGAAACCCGTTCTGAAATACCGGTTAATATTGTTCATAAACCGTTATAATACCGTTCATTGCTTAACGAGTTAATTACAAAAACGGTGAAAAATTCACAGCAGTAGTATATATAACGGAGTTAAATGGAAAACTATCACAGCTAAGTAGGCTTTACAGGTTAACGAGTAATAGTCAACCAATATAAATTTACAGTTTGAAAATCATGATCTCCCATACATTCCGTATGGGAGAACATGTTTTTCAACTACAATGTTAAGTTTGTTCTTAGGATAAATTCATCCCAACTACGGAACCCTTCATTGCGTGGTCCGACACGCACTTGGCCGGTTTTTGATGTGTAGCATCTTTCCGCTCGGTTTCCTGCAATTTAAATCTAAATAATCAAATCTGTGGGAGTGATTTCGTGAAAAGGGACGGAAGTGTGTAACAGGAGGCCGGGGGAAGCACGCGCTATTTGATTTGACCAATGATCGCGCGCGGTGCTAGAGTTAGTAGTCAGAAACGACCTTGACGAGGCGGGGCACCCCTTTAATGATGCTTATTACCAAGGTGAATGTCAGATGTTACATATCATCGTCAACTACTGTAAGGCTTGTTTTTGTTTTCCCAATTGTTAGCTCGTATGAAAATAGTAATTAATGCTACAAGCGCGGAAATCATCTTACGCACGTGTATCATACAACGTTTTACTATGCATTGTGCGAGGAAAAAAAAAGCGAGCGAGAGGGCCGGGTGAGCGCGGCTCGCACTGCAAATCGAGTTGTGTGCAAAATTCGTTTGGAATATTGCTATCTCTGTTTGACAAAACAATGCGGGCGCGTGTGTAGGTACTTGCCATTCATTCATAACGAGTCGACAGCATTTATATTTGCTTTATTTTTGTTGACTACTATGGGGAATCGTTAGTGAATGTACAAATTAGTAATGCGTTTTTTGTAAATTTCTTTACCATGCCGAGATCTCAACTTATTAGGATATTTCGACTAATCTCGAGATTTAGGCCTTGTAGAGAAAATCTAGCTAGTAGATAATTCATACAAATACGGGCAGGTACCCATACATTGTTGTCGAGCATGGCCTTCCGCCTTGGGGGAAATTCGGCCGACGCACGGCGCTAGAGTAGAGTATTCACACGCATGCGTAAATATAAATTATCGGGATATTTATTATTATTGTCTTTATTTATTTTAAGCCTATTTAAGTTTATTTATTTCGCTTAGGGTGGTCTCAACTTTAAAAAAATAATGCTTTTTCTGTATTATTTCAGTACCTATGCCTTTTACTAAACTTCAAATACTGTTATTACTATGTAATGAATACAAGTCAAATAATAATAGTGTTAACGCACGGACGTGAAAATATCGCAGCGATTTTTTTTGTGTACTGGATTTTATACGCTTTGCTTCGCGCCGAGAGTTGAAAATCCAACAGTGTGTTTTTTCAACGCGCTAGGACGAAAGTGCGGGCTAGCAAGTTGCATTCTCAACGCTCGGCTAAACACCGAAAGTTGAAAATCCAGTGCGCGATAAAATCCCACCGTGATATTATTACGTCCGTGCTAATGTGGGCTTATGAAAAGTACCAATTAGTAAAAGACAAATATTCCTATAATTTATATTTACGCGATATCCGTAAATTCAGATAAATAACATCTTTCCGAGCTAAGAATAATAAAAAACAAGGATTTTGATTATCCATTCATTGATGAAAACAAAAGTTATATACTTTTTTAGAGGGGTACAAACAATTTTAACTAATTAATTAATAAACTATACTACAATTTATAACTAATTATATACTAACTTAACTAAAACTATTTACAAACTAAAATATAGCATCGAAGAATTCATCCGCATCGCTGTCGACTGGTAATGTACCCAAGAGGCTGGCCGCATTGCCACGTTGTATGGCAATGCATAGCCTCTGCCCAAGGTAAAAACCAGCCCTTGGGTCACGGGAAGTGTCAAATAGCCATTTAGAGATTTCTTTAAAGAGACCGTGAGCACTCGGACTTCACGGCCCGAGGGTTTCAACCCCAAACGGCTCGAAAATATAATTACCAACAAGGTTATTATACTTACGCCGCTTGAGGTTTTCTGCAGCCACAGCGGCAGCACCAGCACAGCACACTGAGCCAGGAAGATGGGATGGAGCAAGAGTGTCGACACAGGTTGCATCCCACACTAAAGGCCTACCCACCTTCCATGGAAATAAAGACATGCCGTCCGGTCTCTTGCCATCGTCGCGTGCCAAGCCATTGGGTTCTAGTTCTTCATTGATTATGTTCTTACTTCAGAGATTTTGATAAAGGTATTCATCATTAAAAAAAATATAAGTCGAAACGTCATAAAGTCGTGTAGGGTGACCATAATATTCGACCTCGTACAAATTACAAAAAAATACTATTACTTATGGTAATCAGAATACATAGTGTCAAAGATCCACACTAAACACGCTGATTTAAAAAAATTGGCTTGTTACCATAGGTAATCTGCAGTAGGTACATACGATTATAAGATTATAATCAACCGTATTTTTTATTATATAAATAATATTAAAATCCCATCCAGCAAAGTAAATGCGACACAATACGAAATGTATTGGTACTCAGCTCGATGCAAAATGTTTATGTAGGTCACATACCTACAGCCAAATAAAATCTCAAGATACCTTTGCTTATATCGTTAGGTATAATTTGAGGTTTTACTGCTCTTCTTTACATGTACTGTATTATCATCAGTCATCACTTAGGCTCTTTAGACGCATAAAGTTAGGCGCCTATCGATTAATATTAGTGATGAAACGGATACTCGTTTGTCTGGATACGGATGTAAACTCAAATACACCCTAATATAAAAACCAGACCAAGTAATTTTTTTTTTTTCGTGGGTTGAGTTAAAAGTATGTAAACAATTAGTAGCTAAGAAGGTAAATAGGTACCTAACTTATATAATTGGGTAACTTGTTGTGAGATACATCCCCAACGTTCGGAGTCCATGAAAACGATACACACGACGAAAAATTTGAAAATTTTCGCAGCCGATATCTTAGATTTACATTTTGACCTCACTATCGGCTTGAACATTCGAGAAAACTATGAAAACGACACCCATAAAGAAAAAATTAAAAAAAATCGCAGCCGCCATCTTGGATTTACATTTTGACCTCAATATCGGCTTTATCGTCCGAGAAAACTATGAAAACGACACCCATGACGAAAATATTTGAAATTTCCTCAGCCGCCATCTTGGATTTACATTTTGACCTCACTATCGGGTTTAGCATCCGAAAAAACTATGAAAACGATACCCATGACGAAAATATTTGAAAATGTTCGCAGCCGCCATCTTGGATTTACATTTTGACCTCACTATCGGCATTATCATCCGAGAAAACTATGAAAACGACACCCATGACGAAAATATTTGAAAATGTTCGCAGCCGCCATCTTGGATTTACATTTTGACCTCACTATCAGGTTTACCATCCGAAAAAACTATGAAAACGATACCCATGACGAAAATATTTGAAAATGTCCGCAGCCGCCATTTTGGAATTTCATTTTGACATCACTATCGACATCCGCACCTTCGAAAACCAAGAAAACGATACCCATGATGAAAAATTAGAAAATTTTCCAATAAGAATAAAATAGTGTCAGAAATATTAAAATACAATTAAGCAAAATTAATTTAGCAAACAAATAAGTTCGCACGTTTAGCACAGTAAAGTACCTAATCGTCTATACTGACAAAATATACCCCGAACGAATTCCAACCAAGCACGTTGCGCTAGTGTAAGAAGCTGTCGGAGCGATATACACCTACAGTGAGCAGTGCGACCACGCACACATTGACAATTATTGCTTGACGCGATAGCACTACTAGCTATCGAAAATGTATGATAAATTGGATGCGTTCCGTAATACCAAAAATTATGAATGATAACTAAATGTTTTTCCATTTTTTCGGTCATCTTTGACTTAATGGTCGCAAGCGTTACTGCTGAGCATGAGGTACTGGGTTCGATTCCCGGGTCAGGCAGTGTTATAAATTGCATTTTTCTAAAATTGCTGAATAGCAGCCGAGTTCGGATTTGTACCTGGTTGATGGTAATGGGCTCGCCCCCTATAACATGGAACTTTTAAACATAACTGGCGAAATGTGGGTGTACTATAGGTACACCTCTGCCTAACCCTTCGGGGAATACAGGCGTGATGTTATGTTGTTATATTTTATATATACATTTATTTGTTTTTATTGTAAATTGTCAATGAAAATTAAAGGAAGTATTTTAATAATTGCACATAAAAAAATACTCAACAATAAACCGCCTACGCGCACAATCGGTTTGGACTCTCTGCAGCGAGCCAGTCTATAAACGCACACTAATACAATAAGTTCGTAAACATTAGCACTAACATATACGTATGCGCATAGTCGGTCGATAGCCGGAGCGGAGCAACGAGCGACACAGCCGTCCCGTCTCAGTGCTAACGCACGACTGCCGCCCGCGCCCGCACAGAGCCCCTCTGAACCTCTATCTCTAGATGGGGATATTTTCTTTGTAAATATTGAATGATTTACATAAAAAAAAATCAAATCTGTAGTAACTCTAACCATAAATTTTTCAGTGTAAAAATATTTCCAAATATCAAAGCCGTTTAGAAGTAGTTAGGGATATTAGCCAAAAATTGCGTTTTGGTAAATATTTTTTTAAGGCAAACGTATTAACCTTACGAAAAAATCCTGACTTGTAAATGTTGTACATGAATCTATAGCAAACATATATTTTTTCAAACCTTTTAACCAAGCCGTTAATGAGAAGATAGCTTTTTAAAGTGACCGTTTTACTGTACTAAACGAGAGTAAGGCCCTTAAAAGGAGGTTTTGGAGTTTCTTGCCGGCTCTTCTCCATAGGAAACGACCAATTGGACTCGTGCATCTAGCTTCTGACGTTTCATAGTCAGAAGCTAGATGCACGAGGTTTATGTGAAATAAAATATTTTGACTTAACAACTATGGAATGCAAAATGTTTTTTAATAATTTGGAACAATTAGTTAATGAGCAAATATAGGTACAGATACAAAGGAAAATACATCTGCTACCTGTCACAGAAATTATAACTTTTTTCGTTCTTAACAAAGTTACTATATAAGGTAGATTGTACAAGAATCACCCATATTTTAACTGTCACATCTTATTTACTGTACCTGCAATCTAAGCAAATAAATGTTCATTTTACTTTACTATATTCCATCAAAATATTAACGGATTAGTTGCAAAATCGAACCTTTTATCATTATCTAGCATCCCTTTATGATGAAAAATGCATGAGATATCTATGATATATAATATGATATGATATATATGATATGTTTCACAGAACATAATAAGCCTCATACAGCCGCATTTACTTACATACCACTCGCATCTTCCAACCGTCAGCGGTAAGGGGTAAGTACCAACCATCGTGAGGAAACCAGTAAGTATATCCTATAATAAAAAAAACGAAAACGTGAGATATTCACCAACCCGCACTGACACCTTCACAGACACTCACTGACACTCTCACTTCCACTGGTAGGATGATTGAGCGCATGCTTTTTAAGGCTAGGTTGATTAATTTGGTTTTTCCTTCGTGGTTGGTCATAAGGACACTACTTACATAACTTACTTCTCGATAAGATAAATGTAATGTATTCTCGGTTGTTTCCGTGTAATTTTTAGAGGCATGAGGCACAGGGTGTAAAGTTCACTCATCCGCTATAGAAAAGGAAGGATCCTCCCACCAGAATGGTGTCATGTCTGGCGGACAACTGCCCCACGGTTGATGTCGGATAGTCTTATGTATGTCGTTCGTGCGGTAAACTGTAATTGCGCGATGCAGGATTTCTGTGACGTCAGGTCTTTGATACGTATTCCGCATGATGTGGCGATGTAGATGCGGCTACAATCTCTTCTCTATCTCTTCTCTATCTCTGCTTTATCTCTTCTCTATCTCTTCCCTATTTCTTCTCTATCTCTACTCTATCTCTTCTCTATCTCTTTTCTACCTCTTCTCTATCTCTTCTTTATCTCTTCTCTATATCTTCTCTATTTCTTCTCTATCTCTTCTCTATTTCTTCTCTATCTCTTCTCTATCTCTTCTCTATCTCTTCTTTATCTCTACTCCATCTCTTCTCTATCTCTTCTCTATTTCTTCTCTATCTCTTCTCTATCTCTTCTCTATCTCTTTTCTATCTCTTCTCTATCTCTTCTTTATCTCTTCTCTATATCTTCTCTATTTCTTCTCTATCTCTTCTCTATCTCTTCTTTATCTCTACTCTATCTCTACTCTATCTCTTCTCTATCTCTTCTCTATCTCTTCTCTATCTCTTCTCCATCTCTTCTCTATCTCTTCTCTATCTCTTCTCTATCTCTTCTCACATAAATGATGTTTTACTGGATTGCATAAATATCTTAACAAGATCAACAGAAAATTCTGCGATACCATATTTTTATCTTTTAGAATTTCATTAAAAAAAGCTATTAATATATAAAGCCGAAGCTATTTTGACTAGCATATTATTAATATATATTTATCTGATAAAATATGTTATTAAAATTTACCATTTAATTAAGATTAAAATATGCCTGGACATTACATCATTTAAATGAAAACCATAAAAGATGTCACAGATTTAAAATTACGCGAAGAAAATAATTATGGCTGACGGCGTGCGGCTTGGCGCCATCCATGACTGACAGGGGTCAATGACCTTTCCTCTGCTATTAAGGAACTGCGATTATTGAAATTAGTTTATGAAAATTGGTCGTCCAACCTCCACAAATGAAGAAGGACTCACCATGTTTTTCATTTATCCAGTTTAACGAAATAGTGGGACCATCAATACCTTTGTTTAAATGGAGCAGCACATCAGACCCTCCTACTTTTAGTAAAATATTTGAAAAATTTAAGCAAGATCAATTGCAAAGACATTTTAATAAACATAAGTTATTATATACGTAATCGCAAATTTACAAGCAACCACGCACATTATTGTACTTTCTGAGACATTGATCAAAAGTGATGATGAGGTAAAAATACTACAAATCCCATGCTACACGCACTACTATAACCTTAGACAAAATAAAAGAGGAGGCGGGGTCTCAATATTCGTCCACAACAATCTAAAACACCATCTTGTAGAAGAACTTTGTGTACATGATATTCATTACCTCTGGATTTATGTGAAAAAGTTCTCCTTGAGCATTGGTGCCATATATAAACCAAACAAAAGCAATATGAACAACTTCCTTGAGATTTTTTCACAACAATTACAGAAGAAGAAGAGAGCTATAGTATTTGGCGATTTTAACTTAGACTTGCTAAGCCCAGACCGAGCAACTCGCAACTACAGGAACACACTGAAAGAAAGTAACTTCAAAATTTTAAACAAAATTGATCGTAAATATTGTACCCGAGAAACTTCCACAACCAAAACCATACTAGATCATGTCTCGTCCAACCTACAGGAAAATAATTTTCATTTCGTAATCATTGAATCTGCGATGTCCGACCATAAGCAAATATTCTTAGAAATTAAACAGTATGCCCCTCCCCCACTTAGGAAAGTGGAATACACGGCATTGGATTACCCACAACTTTACACGTGTTTTGAAGACATTATAAACAATACAAAGGATGAAGAACCCATTTATGAGAGATTGGCTGACAAACTACAGTCCTGTTTATCTAAGAGCAAAATTACGAAAATGAAAGTTTTGAACCTTCCACGTCAAGATTGGATAAAAAAAGAAATTATACATGATATTAACAATCGAAACATATTATGGCAAAAATGTAAATCAAACACATCAGATACGACATTACAAACGGAATTTGAGAAAACAAAAGCTAGAGTAGCGTACAACATACAAAAGATGAAAAATACATATTACTATAAATGTTTTAAGGATAATATGACAAAACCTCGAAAAATGTGGAAACTACTAAACGATTTATCCAAAAATAAAATTAGAGAAAGGACTGGAGCAGAAAAACTTGTGACTGACAATGGGACTATTACAGATCAAAGGGAAATATGTGAAAGGTTCAACTCTTACTTTTCAACAATTGGGTCATCACTAGCAAATCTCATCACTGATAAGTTAAACGGAAACCCAGCTAAAGAAGACACAACAAGTGACCCAACGGAACTTAAGTGTTTAATATCAGCAACCACGGATGAAGTTGTTAAAATTATTGAGGATTTAGATCCAAATACTGGTTCTGGCATTGATGGCATAAATACTAAATCAATCATATGTGTTAAAAGATTAATTGCTAATGAACTCACAGCATGTTTAAATCTTTGTTTAGATCGAGGTATTTTTCCCGATGACTTAAAAATTGCTAAAGTTATCCCTATTTACAAATCTGGAAGTAAGTCTGATCCTTCTAACTACCGTCCTATATCTGTCCTTCCTGTAATCTCAAAAATTTTCGAGAAAATCTTATATAACCATTTGGAGTCATCTCTTAAATCAAAAAACTTCCTATATCTAAAACAATACGGATTTCGACCTCATTCGAATACTCTCTCGGCAACTATTGATCTTGTAACTAAAATAAAAAACAAAATCGATCAAAAGCAAACAGCTTTAGGTATTTTCATCGACCTCAAAAAAGCTTTTGATACAATTAGTCCCGACCTGTTGTTACAAAAACTGTCTCACATCGGTATCACATGCAAAGCGCTACAGATTTTTAAGTCATACCTGCAAAATCGTAAGCAAATTGTTAAAATAGGTCAATATCAAAGCTTTACGCTGATGATACAAGTCTTTTATACTTTGGGCATACAATCGAAGCTATGATACCTTATATACAAAGCGATTTAAATTCACTTAATGCCTGGTTCCAATCCAATCTCCTCACCATTAATACTACAAAAACTAACTATGTTGTGATTGCCCCCAAAAATAAAAAAATAAGTGACAATATACAACTTAAAATAAATGATCAAATAATCCAAAGGAAAACGAAAGAGAAATATTTAGGTTTGATTTTAGATAACTACCTAAATTGGAAGCCTCATATAGAGAAAATCAGATGTAAACTCTTATCACTCACAGGAGCTCTTCACAATATAAATAAATGCCTTCCTCGGAAAGTTCGATATATAATTTATAATTCTTTAGTTAAACCACATATGGACTACCTAATAGAAATCTGGGGGACCGCAGCTAAATCTAAGCTAGAAGTATTACAAACAGCGCAAAATAGGTTAATCAAAATATTATTTAATTTAAAATTTCGTACGTCAACTCATAAAATATACGAAGACACAAAAATAATGAACATTTCCCAAACATATATGTACTATACCTGTATACTAATACGCAAAATATTACATAAAGATATTCATACAACACTAAATTTCACAAAAAAGCATGAAGTACAAAAAAATAAACTACGAAACTTCAATTACTTAGTAACACGTCCTCCCAGAACAGTTAATTACGGGAAGAGGAATATAGAATTTGAAAGTGTTAACATGTATAATAAAATACCCATGAAAATAAAAGAAGCGAAAAGTATGTCTTGTTTTAAAAAACAACTTAAATCGTATATAATGTCAATAACAATAATAATATAAAAATACCAGCAATAGCAAACAAAAACAAAAAATAAAAGATCCTTATTTAGTCAGTACGCTGCCATGTATGCCACATCTAGTAATACATCTACTTTTGCTTTAGATCCGTGTTTGCTGGGTTGGTGATTAGTTGATATTTACTTTGCACTACCTTTCTTTTTGTTTTTATCGATTTACTAATAACGTCGTTTTTGTACGCTCATAAACATTTTATGTTAATTTAGTTTCTCAATAAGTGAATTATTGTTAATTCTTAATGAGGAATAATAAAGTTCTTAAACCATATTAAACAGTAAGCAATTCGGTTTCACAAGGGGTCGCTCGACTTCCGACGCTGGCGTTTTGTGCTTCTTTCACATATTTTTGGGAGAAGTCACATGATGCCCTAGGCATTTTTGGTGACTTATCTAAGGCTTTCGATTGTGTTTCTCATGATACATTGGTCAGGAAATTGCATCACTATGGTGTTAGAAACACTGCCTTGGATTTTTTTATTTCTTATTTGGATAATAGGATCCAAAGAGTTGACGTTAACGGCAAGCGATCCCCGGGTTCTATTGTCACTACGAGAGTTCCGCAGGGCTCAATTCTTGGCCCTTTTTTATTTCTCGTATATATTAATGACCTACCTTGCCTTATAAAGAACAGGCATGAAGTTATGTTATTTGGAGATGACACGTCACTAATATTTAAGCTTAAGCGACAACAGACAGTTATTGACGATGTGAATAATGCTCTCTCTCTAAAATAGTGCATTGGTTTAGTGTTAATAATTTACTTTTAAACGAGAAAAAGACTAACTATATTAGATTTCTAACACCTAACGTTAAACAGGTGAAAACCAATGTACTAGTAAATGGGACAGAATTGGATCTTGTGGACACCACTGTCTTCTTAGGTATTACTTTGGATTCGAAGCTTCAATGGGGCCCACATATAACCAAATTGTCGAAGCGGCTAAGCTCTGCAGCCTACGCGGTATATAAAATCCGTCATTTGACTGATGTAGAAACAGCTCGATTAGTATACTTTAGTTATTTCCATAGTGTAATGTCGTATGATATTTTGTTGTAGGGAAATGCAGCCGCCTTTCAGGCTATATCTGTGCTGCAGAAACGAGCCATTCGAGCAATTTATAACCTAAGTTGTAGGCATTCACTGAGGGATAAATTTAAGGAAATAAACATAATGCCAGTCGCGTCTCAATATGTTTATGAGAACCTGATTTATGTAAAAAAGAATATAAATCTATATTATGAAGTTCTAAACACAGCGACATTCATAGCTTAAATACTAGAAACAAAGATTTATTTATTGTGCCGAGGACTAGGCTCCAAAAAATTAGTAATTCATTTAAGTGCCAAAGTATACGTTTTTACAACAAACTCCCAGCCATGTCACAGAACTGAGCCTCAATAAATTTAAATAATTTAAAATTTAATTTATTAATTAATTAAAAAAGTTTTTTATTCAAACTAGGCTGAGAATCAGCACTTTTCGAACGTCAAAATTACATAAGACAGTCCCCCAAAACGCCCACCCTTCACCACTTCCTAGTGCATTAGCTGGGAAGAAGAAGTGGCGCAACAAACTCCCCAGCAGCACAGCTGTCTGTTCAGTTAGAAGAACAAAAAAAAAAGATTCAATATAATAGTATTTAAAATAATTTACATTACGCAACACAAATCATAATTTAAATTATTAGCCACATGTTAGCTAACACACGCCAATATACCAAACAAAATCATCGAGAACTATACTCAGGCCGAAATAAAAAAACTAAAGGTAAACTTAATATCTAAATAAAAGGCCTCCAGGCATAAAGGGCGTGCCCGCTTACATATAATTGTAACTGGAAGTTATAAATGATAAACTAGGACCGTCGATGTAAAATAAATAAAAAAACTGTTAATTACTAATAACAATAAATAATAGGTCACTAGCTACCCACGTATTGCAATACAACTTATTAAAAAATAACATTTTTATGAGTAGATTTTGTCAACAATAAATTAAAATTAAATTAAAATAACTTGACTTAAAAAGTCAAATAAAATAAACAATTATATAAACTCATATAACTTGTCAGTACGTAAGCTGGAGAAAGAACTATATAATCCAAAAAAATATGTGTCAGAATACTGGCTCATATTGACAATACCCAAAGCTGTAAGCCAGATTTTGTTAAATTAAAACTCCTAACTTTACCTTCTATATATATACATGACCTGTGCATATTTGTATTTAAAAATAGCAGCATTTTTCCTAAAACAAAAGACATTCATAACTTAAACACACGCTTTAAAAATAGATTATACGAGTATCTCCCGCCCTCTCGGATCATAATGCTTTACCATAGCCCATACTACATAGCAGTAAAAATCTTCAACAAATTACCGGAACAAATAAAAGAAGAACCCAAATTCAATAACTTTAACAGAAAATTTAACTTTAACATTTTACTCGGTCGCAGAATACTTAAAATAATTAAAAAATATAAATTAATTAAATACAACAGCTAATACTTATTGATCGAAGGCTAATACAAATTAATTAAATATAATAGTTAGTAAAAATTTATAAAATATAATAATAAATATAAATTAATAAAATAAATTAATAAAATAAAATAATAAATAGAAATTAATAAAATATTATAATTAATACACATCAATAAAATAATTTAATAACCTCATGATATAACTAAAATAACTACATAAACTTAATACTAGTAATAATATTATCGATAATAATTATATTTGTTAAACAAACTTGCACTGGTTGCTTGTTTTGTCCAATTTATTAATATACAGGTACTTAAGTATATTATTTTGCCGTGCCCTAACCGGGTTTCATGTTGGAACTTACATAAATGTAACACCTAAATGTGCACAATCATGAATGCAATAAAGAGTTTAAGTTTGAGTTTGAGAACATAAACATTGTCTTGAGTTAATCACAGCGACCAACTATTCTTATCATTTAAGTAGTCGTTGATAGAATAGTATGCCTTTGAACAAAGCTTGGATTTTACTTTCGTTTTAAACGCATTAAAAGGCAAATCTACCAAAGAAGAGGGTAGCTTGTTATAAAAGGTTATACCAAGCCCAACAAATGAGTTATGAACCTTATGAAGCCGGTGAAAGGGAGCTCGTAGTTTGTCCTTATTTCTAGTGTTAACATTGTGAAAATCACTGTTTTTAGTGTATAAGTGTATATTTTGCCTAATATATAAGATATTGGCGAAGATGAATTGAGATGCCACCGTGAGTATCCCAATATCTTTGAAAAAATCTTTCAGAGAAAGTCTAGCACCTAGCTGGTAAATAGAAACAATATTAAAAAAATATTAAACAGAAACTATGTCAAAAAGGTTTCTATAAAGTTAAAGGTTACTTAGACGACAAAAAGGCTTGGGACTAATTAAGCTACTCCAATGTAGTACCTCTCCCAAGCAACAACTGTTTTAGACTACATGATACCGTATGAGCTTATAATTGTTTGGATTATTTTATTTGACTGTAAGTCAATTTATTTTAATTTTGTTTTCATTTATTGTTGACATAATCTACTCAATAAAATGTTTTTATTTTATGAGTTGTATTGCAATTTGTGGTAATGTAAATTATTTTAGCATAAGCACTATTATATAGAATCAAGTTTTTTCAACTGAACAGTCAGCTGTGCTGCTGGGGAGTTTGTTGCGCCACTTCTTCTTCCCAGCTTAAGCACTAGGAAGTGGTGAAGGGTGGGCGTTTTTGGGGGACTGTCGTATGTAATTTTGACGTTCGAAAAGTGCTGATTCTCAGCCTAGTTTATATAAATGACTGATGAATTTTGAATTTTGAATTGCATAGCCAATAGACCATATTTGTTGTTTTAAATTGTAAGGCCCGTTCACACGGCGATGATCAGAACGATATTTTGTTATGTATAATTTGGGATCATCCGGCAGTTTCAATACTGCATTTTGTTTTGAAAATAGGGATGTTGACGTGTGCAGTACATTGCACCCGTGCAAAGCAGTGACGGGTTGCTAGTAACTGTATGATGTCAAATTCACGTGGGTCAATAGAAGGGCAACGCAACGCAAGGTGCGCATACAAGATGGACTCCAAGGTGCCACCGTCTTTGACAAGCGGACCAAAAAACTAAAATAAATTACTTAACTTGGTTCAAGATTAGAAAAAAATATTTACTAAGCGTCGCGTATTACTAATCCGTAATTCCGAAGGGTAGTTTATTCCAGCTGTCCTCGTTAGGTAGTGAGTACATAGGTACCTGCGCCCGTCATTTGTTAAACAATAAGTAAGTCCCTATAACAACACAACACAACAATAGAAAGTTTCAGCATTTCAGAAAGATTTGTCACCGAATTAGCCTGAAACAGAATACGGCTTCAAAGGCAAATTTTTATTTGATTATGTGACGGTCATCTTCAGGGTTCTTCTAGTAGGAATAGGTAAATCATAAAGATACATAGGTATGTATGTACGTACCGCGTAGGCAGATATCAGACTATACGTTAACATTCTGGTGCAGAGACAGCCTGGACTCAAACATGACACACTGTGTGCGACGCAGTGCAGACGCGCTGCGGTGTTGCGGCGGTGCGGTGCGGTGTTGCGGCGGTGCGGCATGCGATGCATTCGCTGACATGCGATTATGCGCAAGTTGCAATGTCTCAGCAGGCGTGTTCAGCAAATACTCATCACATTGGAAGCAGATTATATTCGACGACACGACGCCGGTGATACAAAACTTAAACGCCTCTCTGCCAATAAATTATGACTTGTATCTACATAAGTATGTGACAAACGGTTATTTTGTGTTAGCGGGCACGCCCTTTATGAGGCTTTTATTTAGGAAAGTATTATGTTTTTTTAAATTTTATTTCTTATTTATTTCTTTAACATTTGTATTATTTATTTCTGTTTGAGTATAGTTTTCAATGTGTTTATTGGTACCTATATTGCCGTGTGCTAGTTAACATATGGCAAATATTGTATATTACTTACTATTCTAAAGAATCACGTGCTTCTAACTGAGCAGATAGCTGTGCTGCTGGGGAGTTTGCTACGCCTCTTTTTCTTCCCAGATAAAGCACTCACTTAAAGTGGTGAAGTGCGGGCGTTTTGGGGGACTGTCTTATGTAATTTTGACGTTCCAAAAGTGCTAATTCTCAGCCTTGTTTGATTAAGGGTACACGGAAATTAAAATACCTCCGGGTACAATGTCAATGTTGAAAACATCGAAAACTTAAATATCGAACGACCATATATCCGAAAATTTTAATAACGTAAGTTTATAATGTCGAAATAGTTAGATAACCTACGTCCAATATATCTAAAATCTAATTATCTACAAAAGTGACATCGAAATACCTAAATATCGAAAGTACAGAGTATCTAATGTCCTAAATATCGATATTTATTTATTATCTATGTCACAGGGTAATTTGATAATTCGGATATTGCGAAAACCCGGATAATTAGAAAATGGTGAAATAATATCTGCGAGCAACTTGGACGTAGCGTTCGCCGGCCGCTGCCGCGGCACCGCTTGCTACGCTCGCGGTTGGTCACAGTTCTAACTTATTTCACCCAATTCAAAATGATGAATGAAGTATCATGTGTCATAGATACTATTTTACCGAACTATATTTCGCCGATTTACTTAATAACTTTTTGCTATTGGCCGAAGCCTCTTTTGAACTTTTTCATTTGCCAAATGATTTAGGTCACCTGCGTATGCTATGTGTGCTACAAAATTTAGTGGCAGAAACAAATCTCTGCCCTATCCCTTTTTTTTTTTTTTTTTGAGGTTCGGAAATCATCAAATGACTTCTCCCGCCCTGGGCGGAGCGAGAGGGCGTTTCAGACTTTTACTGACTAAAACCCACCCGTGTTCCTTCCGTTGCCCGTGTGCCGGGGCCACGATATCCCTTTCGGACAAACCCGCAACCCCAGCAGGCATTGGTCCTTACGGACCCCGTCAGTTGTTGCTGACATCTCTTTGAGGCGCGCGTGGTCTGCCTTACCCCTAGAGTGTAATTTAAGCTCGCGTATGCACGGAGGGGTGGAACGGCCCGCGAGCCGAGGAACAGGTGGTTTGAAGGCCCGCCGCCGCGGCTGAGGCTGGCCGGCGCAGCCGGTCAGCAAGCCGAAGCTGCGGTGGTGAACTCCGCAGTGCCGGAGCCGTGACAGAAACAAAATTTGTTAGATATTTTAACGAGTAGGTATTTTTAACGTAAATATAATGAACTTAGGTGTATTCGATGTTGACATTTTGAACTTAGGTAAAATGACTATCGACATTTTTAATCAGTCGATATTTAAATCACTCAGCGTTTTAATCTTAGACATTTTAAGCTTAGGTATAACAATTTTCGATATTTCGATACAATCCTTTTAAATTTTCGATATTTTGAACAGTGATATTTTACCCGTAGGTATTTTAATATTCGACGTTCAAATATGTACCCTTGATTTTAATGACTTGTGATTTAGACCGAAAAAATTGTTCAGTTTCGGTGAAGAGAATGGCCTACTTGCACAATGTACATACTTACATATTTTTATAATCGCGATGCAAATAATTAGGTTCCATAATTTAGTTTCAACTAGCTTTCGCCCGCGGCTTCACCCGCGTGAAGGTCGGAAATTATCCCACGGAAACGTACAGCCGGGATAAAAGGTATCCTTTATGTTAATCCAGATTATTATTCTGTGTGGCAAATTTCATACAAATGTACCGTTTTTGCGTGATTGAGTACCTAACAAACACATACACATACTCGTATAGGTGTATATATATAGGTATTATTTAAAGAATATATACGAGTATATACACCGTGACATTTTATTCGTTTAACAAAGGGCCACTCAATATACACGACATATAAAACCTCTAGGAGCAATAAAAAAATTGTTACAATATATCTTTAAAGAAAATTAATGTTTAGTAGTCATTGGATACATGAAGTGGGCTGCTTTTGTAATGGGAACACCCAAATACTCCGAAATATCTTATTCCGAATTTCGCGATTTTCAAAAGTCCGAATTTCATAATACCTAAGAATTATAATGTCTATTATTAAAAATCACGAAATTTATTTTACCGAAAGTCGTAAATGCGATTTGTTTGTTTTCCGATTTTCATACGTTCGAAAAATCAAATGCTCGACGGGTTCTCGGTCCGAAAAACGACATTCCGATTTTCAATACTTCGAATAAACTAAAAGTCAAGATGTTGTGCTACAAAATTTAGTGACAGAAACGAATCGCTGCAAAACCGACTTCACGTAGTCTTGTCTGCCCTACCCTAGAGTGTAATTTAAGCCCGCGTAGTCGCGGAGGGGTGGGGCCGCCCAAACCCCGCAGCGCCGGAGCCGTGACAGAAACAATGCTTGC
The DNA here is from genome assembly GCA_916701695.1 of Agrochola macilenta. NCBI lineage: Eukaryota > Metazoa > Arthropoda > Insecta > Lepidoptera > Noctuidae > Agrochola > Agrochola macilenta. Next base: position 23,978,984 of record OU753558.1, on the reverse strand, counting down.
TGCATGTTGCATGCCTGCTTGCTTGCTGCTTGCCTGCGTGCCTGCTGGCATGCTGCATGCCTGCTTGTATGTTGCATGCCTGGGATCCTGCCGTTTTACCGAAAAGATTTTGCCAAAATTTCACTACCCAAACAAATTTTAGCAACCTTTTTTATACCAATGCAATGTTTGGAATGATTTTAGTACGCACATTTTCATTTGGTCAAATTTTTACTTGGCAGAATATTATTAAGGATAATGTCATTTAGCCATTTGGTCTCTAATCAAATAATTTATTACAGCAAACTATTTTTAGACAATAAACGTTTGGTCAGTTAGTTATGGAACTAGTTAGAGTAGGTTAATTGTTTAAAAAAAGTAGTTAGGTTAGGTTAAAACTGTGACCTCTTACGCACGAGCCGAGCGAGCGTAGCGAGCGGTGCCGTGGCAGCGGCCGACGAGTGCCAGAAACGACTAGATTATATAGAAAAAAAACAGACTACCCGAAACTGAACTAGTTAGACGAGATTAATAATTTAAAAAAAATGCTACTAACTAAAAAAAAAATGCTACCAGAATAGTTAATATTAATATTATTATTACCTGTTTAGAATTTGTACCAAGTGGAAAAAACAACCATGTAATAAAACGTCTTTATTTTGCGAAAAATGAGTTATCCCAACTGAAATATTTGACTACACAAAAATTGGTAAAAGTAGTAGTTGGTAAACAAGTTATTGTTTAAACGTTCACTTGCAAAACATTAGGTTTGAGTTCCAATTATTAGTGAAGATATTTTTTACTAAGTAATAATTTGGCAAATGAAATTATGCGGAAAATTGTTTGGGAAGTGATAATTTGGCAATTTATTTTCGATGAAACAAACAAGGGAGATCTTGCATGCCCGCTTGAATGTTGCATGCTTGCTTGCAATTTTTTATTTCGGAATTGTATTAATCGGTATTTTAATCATCGGAATTCGTATTTTGATGTTTCGAATTATCATTAAGTCGGACTTTTTGTTATTCGATCTATTGAAACTCGGTATTTTGAGAATAGTAATTATAAACATTATGAATATTGAAATTTAGGAATTATAAAAATAAGAGTAATGATAAGTCGGAGTTGTTATATTCGGAATTTTGAACCATTCGGAATTATGAAAATCGGTATTTTGAAATTCGTATTTGTGACTGACGGACTGACGGACTTCGTATTTATTTATTTATTTATTTATTTATTTATTTATTTATTAAAACTTCATGCACAAGTAAAAATATACCGTACAAAGGCGGACTTAATGCCTGAGGCATTTTCTACCAGTCAACCTTAGGGTGGTGCAGAGACAAAACATGGCAGGTGCAACAAAAGGGATTGATAACACGAAATTAACTATAAAATACAAGAATAAATACATACATAAATACATACATATACATAGTATAAACAGAAAAATCTTTGTCAGGAGAAATAACGATCGGTAGAGGAGAAATAACGATCAGTAGAGGAGAAAACGAATCCAGCAAATCACCGCTGGGATGTTTCAGCCAACTTCTTGCGTATATGCTCACGTACCTTCACTTTAAATGACAACCGACTGGTTGCCGTCCTGATATTCAGAGGTAGCGAATTCCAAAGAAAGACCGCCTGGACAAAGAAAGAAGAGTGAATGAAACCAGAGCGGTGAGAAGGACATCGTAGAAGACGATATATATGACGGTATTTATGTAGTGTACCCTTTTGTAAGACGACTAAAATGTCACATCATGTATGTGATAAAGGTGATACCTACTTATTTAATAAGGGCGAAACTACTTATCGCCTTTAAACAAATAGTAATAATTAATCTTGCTGAAAGTTGGTAATAGATACCATTTAAACTCGTCGAATCAGGGATCGATTCATGGATTTTATATATATAGGTATATATATAGCGACGCAGCATAATGGAGCTCCTGAACGAGTAACATACCTTTGTATGATATACCTACCAACTTCAGCCCGTGACTTCGTCCGAGGCTACGTTTGAAATTTGAGCAACCACGAATTTCGTAAGTTTTTAAAAAATCATTAAAAAAATCCTTGTGGCCTGGGTCTTGTTATTGGGCGTAGTAAACAGCCCCACGGATCCGCCATTTTCGTATGTTCAACCTTCTGCCGAACACCCTGTATAATTATGCCATTAGTTATTTTTTGAGGTAGATACTAGACGATTCCTAAAATATGAATTATGACTGTAAGTGATAAAGGGCGTACCCGCTTACATATAGTTAAAGCCGAACACATATAGTTAAACTCGAAGTCACAAATGATAAACTAGGATCATGTAGTAAAAATAAATAAACAGTTATCTACTTATAACAATAACAGAAATCATGGTCAGTAAAACATTGTATGCGTTTATGTGTGAACTAATATAATTTTAAGCACTATTTTACTAACAAAATGGATCATGTGTGAACATAAATAAATATTATAAAATTAATATGTCATATTTTTAAATGGTCTCCTAAAACCCTTTATTTTGACCATAGATATAAGAAAGAAGGAGATATGCCCGGTAGTTGAAAATGTATCGAAACCCAATGTCTTCTATCTATCCCTACTCTCTAGCCTGCGATCACACATGCGATCAGTAAACCCAATAAATACGAGGCCCCGCTCACACTTGCAATTTACAAATCAGAACGTACTACATAATCAATTATAAACCTTATCCCATCAAACACAGCGTGCATTTACCATGCACCGTACAACTCACCCACACGAAAACATCGTTCGCTATCGTTGTGCTGTGCAAAAGCCATTTATTTTACATATACGCTAGTGATTGACTAAATCGGAAACTTATCGATTCTCCCATTTATTATTGAATTAAAATTTTTGGAAGTTGCTGAAAAAATTATAAATAAAAAACGATATACATATAATAAGATGATATAAATAAACAATAAGTAAGTAAAAAAAAGAAATATTAAGTAAACCAAAAAAATAACAACATTATGAGAAAATCTAAATGAGTATAAAACAAGATTTCACATCGGTCTTCCAATCAGGCTATAACTGTTGACAAATTGAAGAATAAACTTTAATAGTAATATAAATTCATACGACAATCGACATTATTGTCGATAGCCTACGTTAGTGGATCTGCACAACCACATCACTAATCCGTCACAAGACGCTGCGGCCGTACTAACGATGCAACCGCTTAAAGTAAATATCGTTTTGTAATTTTTACATTGCTTGTCCAGTTACTTAGCGACATACTTTGGTAGTGGTAAAGAAGCAATGTATTTACTACAATAAAAGTACAGTCGCTGTGATATATGAAAACAAAAATAACGTAGTAAAGGCAAGAAATATTTTACGATTTGTTGTTTTTCATGATTTTCAACACAAATATAGCAAAATACTTGTGCTGATTTATGAAAAGTGGTTCTACGATTTATAAAGTTTATAGTTTAGCTTCGATTTTTACAAGAAACCACTGAACAACACGGTATTCTTAAATGTTATCACGATCGCGCTCGAAAGCGCACTAGTTAGCGGAGACGGCCATTTGCCTGAGGCATGAGCATTGTGATCAAGACGCGCGGACACAGACACGCCCCCATACCACTTCTCCTGTTATTTATATTTCTATGATTTTGACGTACTAAAATTTTTTTCATGACTACATATTGAGTTCTAAAGTCCGCCATGTTGATATTTGTGAAACGTCACCTTTCTCATATTGGATTAGGAATTTCCTTCAAAATCCTTCGGATTGCGATTGAAAATCAAGTGCGTTTCGCTGGGCGGTCACCACAAACCTAACGACGTGTAAATCATTCAAATGCATTCAGACGTCGGGATGCTACAAGAGAATAAATAATCTTTCATACATAGGGCAGAACTACATATGTACCATACAAATACATAACCCTTCTTGTCAGTCGGGGCTGTCTTTGACGATTACAATTTTTTTTCTAACTCTGTGGTGCTGCGTGTGACAGCAGCCTGAATGTTTTGTCGTGATTTGTTGTGATTTGTTCAAAAATATCATTGGTAGTGTTTCTGGTTATCGTTTTTACATTACTGAGTGACTTCGCCTTTCTTGAACTATGGATCTTCGCATTACAGTTTACCTGGGCTACAATAACAATACTCGTAACTCACATCTCGGACCACTCCGATTTTGCCTGATTTGAGTGAAATTCAATCTGTTGGAAGTCAGTGGATTACTCTGCGATGGACAGGTTTGAATTGATTTTTTGAAGTCATTAGATTTGACATTTATATTTCTATGAGATTTGAGAAGGGTCTTATGTCCCTTCACTAAGTTTTACGGCGAACAAAAATATACAGCGATATGAAACAAATATACAGCGATATGAAACAAATATACAGCGATATGAAACAATGAAACAAATATACAGCGATATGAAACAAATATACAGCGATATGAAACACTATTAAAGTTTCATAATACATTTTGTTTCATTTGTGTTCATTTCTGGGCCAAGCTTGTATGGGACCGTTATCCATCTCCTTTTTTCCTTTATAATAATTAAGCTCTCTGCTAGTGCTGTGCACTTCTGTAAGTGACGAATTCACAATACCTAAAACTGTATGTGATTTTTGTATGTGTATGTTTTAGTGAGTAAGTCGTTGAGGTGCCTTACCAATAAATAAATAAATAATATTATATTATAACCTAAGTACCTATAGATTTAAGTAAAAAGTGTAGCAAGCTTTGGTATATCAATCAAAGTTGATACAGTATTATTTTTTCTATCTACCACGAGGGAAGCTGCCGGTGCCGGTGATAAGGGTTCCGAGTACTCATAGTTACACGTGTGTTCGCTATAAATCTTCTGTCAATCACAAGGTTTGGATCGAAGGCTAATCGCGGCGGACGGGAGGTGGGTAGGGCAGGCGGCGGGCGAGCGCGGGGCGCGGGGCGGACGGGGGCGTCTAATTGCACCGCGGCGTTGTTTTTGCGAGCGCCGCGCTTCAATCTGTATGCGGCCCGCGGCGGTTTCCACGAAAGCAATTATAGCATCCGCTGCGGCCATCTTAACTCCGCACCACCGCCGCCGCACCACCACGCCGCGCCCTCCGCTCGGCCAATTATCGGCAATTAATATAAAGCGCGGCGAGTGCGGCGACCACTTGCGCCGCATCAAGCCGCCGACACCACAATTAGCGACCAGTTCCAGTGTAACGCTGAGTTAGCTAATAGCTCATGGTGTGTTTCGGTAATGGCCGCGCGCTCCTTAACTAAGTAGCTACCCTGCGCCGCCAGCGTTCGCCTGCCAACACAAGAGTTTAACGTCGGGTCTGCTAAATGCTTCAACATGTACTGCAGTGACTTGAATACGGACTCTACCGACCGACGTCTTTCGTTTTCATTGACACTGATTAGTTTCCCGCGAGACCATAATATTAAACAATGCGCAGGCTTGTAAAAAGCTTCATTAACGAAATAATTCTGCATATCTTTTACATATTAATACCGACCAAAGAAATTAGGCATATGTGGAGTGACCTCCCCTCCCCCCGGGTCCTCCGCACTGCTACACTGTCCCTCGTCAGACGGGTCGCCGCCTAATTAGTTAGGACTTGTTATTAAGTGGACACTTCGATAACGCTTAATGGCTTCGAGGAGTCGTCGATACCCAGCTGTTTGTTTTTACGAGGAGAACGCGTAGTCTCAACACTCTGACACTGGAATACCAACCTTCTGCAGTTGGGTTAGAGTTAAGTGTGAACGTAGCTTGTTAGGTACTGTGTGCTCGGGACGTGTGGACATTAAAGAGCTGCTTTTAATATCATAGATAAGGTAACGGAGGTGCTGAGTCGTCGGTAGCCGCCGGTAGCCGGCGAGATACTCATCGACTGCGTCTACATGCACTTGTGAGTTAATCGTCATTGTTACTACTTCTGTGTAATCGAAATCTTAAGATCGTGCTCCCGAAAATAGATAAGATACAATAACCATACTTTACCTACCTCAGATGCAATGACTAAAAAAGTTAGTCCTTATCGGGTTTGCCTGTGGCTTAGATGGCTCGCTAGACCAAATTATAGTTTTGAACACCCAGTCACAACTAGAACAATAAAGTTGACCTGCAGTGTTGTATGTATACGTGTCGGGGGTTAGGTCTCTCTTTGCGTAGGTATTTGACGTTTCTCGATAATATCTTCGTGTCGCTTTTCTTCGAAAGATTTAATACTGTCCTCTTTAATAGTGTCCTCTGCAAGTACATTACCTTGCCTGGCTAAGAACTTGGCTTTGTACACGCAGACAAAGTTAATTGGAATCATCGGCAATACTTGTACAATGCTGGCAAAATGTTGTACAATAAATTAGCACTAATTAGACTGCCGTGAAATATATTCGTGGAGCACGCGCTACCGTGCCGACCTGAGTCGACACGGAGTTGAGGCTTTTCGGTCAATTTCAATTCAATTTTATTCAGGAACAATTAACAAAGTAAAACTAATACATTCATAATACAATAAATTACATGCATGTATGCAAAATTTCACCTATAATAACAAATGAATTGCAAATAAATAAACAACAACAATTAAGTATTTAAAAGTTTTGTAAATTAAAAAATCTTTTATTGTATAACAACATTTGTCCAATAGCATTTTTGTTAATTGTTTTTTAAACATTGTAATGGGAAGTTCTTTTAGTTTTTGCGGCAATTTATTATATATATCGCAGGCAGATTGTATGATTCGTCATTTTACAAACGGTGCAAACGCTGGCGGTTTTGCAAAATGCCTAAGGAAAATTGGAAATTCGTTCGATTGTTATAATTTCCACATTGATTGTTATTGTAGGGTGACCATCATAAAACACAGGTTGGGCAAATCATACTTTATTCCAGCAATCAGTTACCGTATTATGTTACCGTAACATTGTGAGAACCTTTAGTTACAATTTATCGTTATTATTTCCGTTAGATTATAAACAATCAAAAAAGTGTGACTGGGTGAAATAGGTTAGGTTAGAACTGTGAACAACCCCGCGCGAGCCGAGCGAGCGTCACGTGATCATAGTTCAACGAATACAAATTAGCTAGAAAATGTTAACATCATCGATTCCATGAAACGAATCGACATCCTCGAACGATAACTTCTATAGAGATGCGTCGCCAAGTGAAATTTTTTGACAAGCGTTATCGCAAATTTTCGATTCTTATGATGGAAACATTAGCGAAAGCCAAGACCCTGTGGAAAACGAAAGGAAATGGCTATTTTAAGTAGCCAGTGTTTCAGTTGCGTTCTTTGTTTTGAAATAAAATGCACACGCTGCGTTTACTGTGGTCAACACGCAATGAAAGTGTTTGGCTTAGACGCTAAAGAAGATTTCGCTTCCGCCAGCAATTAGGATAATGCCTGGACTTAAAATAAAAATAAAACGTGTTTCTTGGGTTATCATATTTATTAAAAAAATACTTAGATAAAACGCAGTTGAGGAGTCCGGCTCGCTACTCCCTACGTCGTAATATTTTGAATACTTAAAAAAAGAAAATACCTGTCCAATATTTGTTATAATTAAACCTGATGGACAAAAAAATATTTTAATCATTGGAAAGTCTCGACGAGCATTATTTATAGAGTTTTATCACTTTTGAATTTTCGTCCTGGCGTAAGAGTCGTGGTACGAGAGCCCATGACCAAAATGTTTGCCTTATCGTTTTACGAAAAAAAAAACATATAGGTACTCGTACAATCGATAGATTTGGTTATTCTGAATCCAAAAAGTCTTAATTTCTGAAATTTTCCGCAAAAATGTGAGCCTCTTATGTATTGTGTTGAACCATTTTGAACGTGTTTAAAAAAAATCGTGTCGTGTCGTAAGGGATAAGATCTTAACAAACACCGCGCGTTAAGAAAACATATTTTTTGTATCTGCGGTAACTTTTTATTTTTTTTATTACAAGTTTTGCTATTACATGTGAGTTTTTTGTCATTTTTTAAACCGTCTGACTATTTCTTTTGATATAGCTGAAATGGGCTCCCATAAAACTGACTATTCTGCCCACCGAGTCGGGTTTAGAATCATCTAAACTAACGATTTTGGCTGTAAAATTATGCGACATGGTTTTGGTCGTGGGCTCTCGTACTATCGGAGTTCAACTGACAACAAGTATTGACACTGACAACGCGGAGTTTGACGTTTGCTAACGAAAGACCAGAGACAAAATGTAATTTTTATCGAAGAAACCAATGGATGAGGCGAAAGCGAAACGTAGTGTACTTTTTCTGCCAATCTAACTGCGTTATCGTCGTTGAAGCCATAGCGATTGTCGAAATAGAATCGCTCCGAAGCGAATGCTATTTGTCTAAGCCTTCTGACTTGCTCATTTACGAGTGGACGGATGTGAACTGAAACTGTATAATATTAGCATGTTATAGCTAGGAGGAATGAGACAGCCGCTATTAGTGCATACTCTGCGTGACTTAAGAATACAATTAAAAAGTTAATTACCGCACGGCTAATAAATTCGTCTGAAACATTCGGCTGATGCATAATGAGGTGCGCTGGCACACGTGAGCACGGTGTCTGTCTGTCTGTGTGTGTGCTCATGTGTCGTGTGTGACGGATGTGTCTCCGCCACTCTTCGCTAATGACTGCTAATTGAAAGCTCGTAGAACAGCGCAGGCGCACCCGGTCACATACTCGCTATAAATTGGGCTGCTTCATATATTTTTCGCCTGTAAATAGAAAGCCATTATCGTTCTCTTTATATGCGACGACGATGAGCTCTGCTAATGGCCGCCTGTCGAATGCTAAAGGCTGACGTATTCACAATTAATTGAGTATTGTGAGAGATGAGTGGAAAGCCACTCACTTTTAACACATTACAACAGAATATAGTTTTAACGTTATTAAATAGCTAATAGAATTGAATCCACTTTATTGCACAGTAGGTATGTCTAATCATTCACTACATTTTTATAATTTTCGAATAATAGCTAATACCCACGGAAGGCGATCTCTTTCATACTAAGTAAGTCGACAACTAACTGGTTAGGTTTCCTATATTCCCTAAGGTTCAACAAAAAACGTTAAACTTATAAAATAAGTAGGTAGGTACCGACAGAGTACAAACATAACTATGACAATATACAGACAATAGCGTAAGTGCCATAAGGTGGCTGCTGTATTGCACCGTTGCACGTCAGCACACCGACAGACACATCCATAGACTGTTTTTATAGTTCCGTAGTAAACAAGGAACCCTTATAGTTTCACCATGTCCGTCTGTCTATGTGTCTGTCTGTCCGTGGCTTAGCTCAGAGACGGTTAGTACTAGAAAGTAGTGTAACTGTAATTTGGCACATGTACCTATACATATTAATCACGCCGACAAAGTGGTAAAATAAAATCAAGAAAAAAAACTTTTTTTAGGGTAGGTACCTCCCCTACACGTAAACTAGGGATGTTTTTTTTTTCATCTTTCCCATAGTGTAATCGCTCAAAAATATTGTGAGTTTGTGAAAACCATTTTTAGATTCAAGGATCCGTTTGCGAAATATTAAGCTTTTAACTGAAAATTTTTGTCCGAGTCAAGTGTCCCCCCCCCCCCTGCCAGCTAAATGGTTGTACTTTGATTTGTGAAAAAATGTACAGCAGTAGTATATATAACGAAATTAAAAGGAAAACTATCAGAGCTGTACAGGTTAACGAGTAATAATCAACCAACTTAAATTTGCGGTTTGAAAAACATTTTCTCCCATACATTCCGTATGGGAGAACATGTTTTTCAACTACAATGTTAAGATTGTTCTTGGGATTAATTCACCCAACTACGGAACCCTTCATTGTGCGTGGTCCGAAACGCACCTGCCTGGTTTTTATTTTAAAACTAAAACAAAATGTTTTTTTTTTGCGAAGGTTGATGTCGTTTTCTTATCTCGACCACAAAAACACACCGTTTTACACGTCGCTAATATATTGTTATTACTAGCTTCTGCCCGCGACTTCGTTCGTGTGGAAGTCGTAATACACTAAAATAACTGTGCAGCGACTCCCATCCCAGAATTTGAAAACCGATTTGTTCGTCGTAATTATTTAACGTTAGACACAAGTTAGACACATACACAACACATTTTAAACAACCAAAAAATAATTTTGAGAAAATAAATTTATTATTATTACACACAATAATAATAATATACCTATTTATAGTAAGGTTATGGTTTCGTCTGCGCAATTATGAGACATAATATTATGAAGAACGGTGCGGTTGACGTGTGTCGGGCATGCCATCGTCCGGGTGAGTCCATCAGACATAAATTATCTCTGGTTGTTCGCGTCTGGCTAACGGCGAATACCTACTTGCACAGGCATAACCAAGTGGCCAGGATTATTCACCAGCAACTTGCTTTGAAATATAAACTTGTTGACTCTGAGGTTCCGTATTATAAGTATGTGCCCGACCCAGTTCTCGAAAATGACCATGTCACGTTGTACTGGGATCGGTCAATCATTACTGACAGGACTATTGTAGCCAATAAGCCTGATATAGTGGTGATAGATCGATCAGCGCGCCGCGCAATGATAATCGACGTTACCATTCCACATGACGAGAACCTCGTGAAAGCTGAGAAAGAGAAACAAATAAAATATCTCGACTTAGCACACGAGGTTGTTGACATGTGGAATGTGAGCTCGGCTATCATTGTGCCGATTGTCGTAACAGCCAATGGCCTGATGGCCGAAAGCCTCGACCAACGTCTCTCGAGGCTTTCGTTAGGCGGTTGGATCAAGGGATTCAGAAGGCAGTACTTGACGGCAGTACGGCTCGCATTGTGAGGAGGTTCCTGTCTCTGCAGCCCTAACCACCGGTAGCTTGGACCCTGCTCCCGACACCGGCGGACCTCTACTTTTAATATTTTTGAATGTTTTTAAAAAATATATTTTTAGTGCGAAATATTTAAAAATTTAATTATGTAAGAAAGAAAAGAAATAAACGAAATATATAAATATTTATTATTATTATTCTACACAGCATTAACAAATATTAAGTAAAAACAATTTTGAAAACCGAAAATCTGTTGGGGATTGAAGAACCTACGAACCGTGGCTGAACCGTGGCAGGGTCGTGGAACTGATAGAAATAGAAACAATTAATAACTTATTTGCTTGTCTAACATCGTCTGTATCGTTAAGGTAGATAATATCCTGATTTTGTCGAAAACCATTGACATTGCAATCACTGTAAGTAAATTAATATTAATTAGCAAATTCAGAAAAGTAGTGATGTAGTATCACTACTTTTGTAACATAAGCATATACTTCACGTTACATTACTTAATGAAACAGTGTGCAACTATCCGAAACAGTATGATTTTCAGTGACAGTGAAAATAATGTTTCCAATGGCTTGCCAGCCAAGCAATTCATTGGCAAACAATGTGTTCCAATGGCCAAAAAAAGCCAAAGAATCTAAAATCACATTGTTTTGGGCAATAGTTGTGTTTTCACTTATTTTATTATGATTAAGACAAGCGTAAGCTACCTTAGGTTAGGTATAAGGGTGTGAAACTTTAAATAGCCAGGAGGTCCTTATTTTTGTTCGGTCCTTTAAATTCCATTTTTACAAAAGTCCGAGGTTCCCAAATAACCACTTCGTTTTATTCATATTTATCTTCATCATTTTATTAATAAATATTTTTTATTCATTTAAAGGCCTCCTACTAGATACATACACAGCATTTCTTAAAACCCATAATCTTAGTCATATTTAAAAATATTAAATATTCATCTCATATAACGGCAGTAAACAGCCTATCAGTTACACGACCCTGTAAGTAAACAGTCTATCAGTTAGACGACCCTGAGTAAACAGCCTATCAGTTACACGACCCTATAAGTAAACAGCCTATCAGTTACACGACCCCGAGTAAACAGCCTATCAGTTACACGACCCTGTAAGTAAACAGCCTATCAGTTAGACGATACTAGAAGTAAACAGCCTATCAGTTACATGACCCCGTAAATAAACGGCCTATCAATTACATGACCCCGTAAGTAAACGGCCTATCAGTAATACGACCCCGTAAGTAAACAGCCTATCAGTTCCACGACCCCGTAAGTAAACAGCCTATCAGTTACACGACCCTGTAAGTAAACAGCCTATCAGTTAGACGATACTAGAAGTAAACAGCCTATCAATTATACGACCGTGAGTAAACAGCCTATCAGTTACACGACCCTGAGTAAACAGCCTATCAGTTACACGACCCTGTAAGTAAACAGCCTATCAGTTAGACGACACTAGAAGTAAACAGCCTATCAGTTACATGACCCCGTAAGTAAACGGCCTATCAGTTACATGACCCCGTAAGTAAACGGCCTATCAGTAATACGACCCCGTAAGTAAACAGCCTATCAGTTCCACCACCCTGTAAGTAAACAGCCTATCACTTACATGACCCCGTAAGTAAACGGCCTTTCAGTTAGATGACCCTAGAAGTAAACAGCCTATCAATTACATGACCCTGTAAGTAAGCAGCCTATCAGTTCCACGACTTTGAGTAAACAGCCTATCAATTCCACGACCCTGTAAGTAAACAGCCTATCAGTTACATGACCCTGAGTAAACAGCCTATCAGTTACACGACCCTGTAAGTAAACAGCCTATCAGTTCCACGACCCTGTAAGTAAACAGCCTATCACTTACATGACCCCGTAAGTAAACAGCCTGTCAGTTAGACGACACTAGAAGTAAACAGCCTATCAGTTACATGACCCCGTAAGTAAACGGCCTATCAGTTACATGACCCCGTAAGTAAACGGCCTATCAGTAATACGACCCCGTAAGTAAACAGCCTATCAGTTCCACGACCCCGTAAGTAAACAGCCTATCAGTTACGCGACCCTGTAAGTAAACAGCCTATCAGTTCCACCACCCTGTAAGTAAACAGCCTATCACTTACATGACCCCGTAAGTAAACGGCCTATCAGTTACACGACCCTAGAAGTAAACAGCCTATCAATTACATGACCCTGTAAGTAAGCAGCCTATCAGTTCCACGACTTTGAGTAAACAGCCTATCAATTCCACGACCCTGTAAGTAAACAGCCTATCAGTTACACGACCCTGTAAGTAAACAGCCTATCAGTTACACGACCCTGTAAGTAAACAGCCTATCAGTTACACGACCCTGAGTAAACAGCCTATCAGTTACACGACCCTGTAAGTAAACAGCCTATCAGTTACACGACCCTGTAAGTAAACGGCCTATCAGTTAGACGACCCTAGAAGTAAACAGCCTATCAATTACACGACCCTGTAAGTAAGCAGCCTATCAGTTCCACGACTTTGAGTAAACAGCCTATCAATTCCACGACCCTGTAAGTAAACAGCCTATCAGTTACACGACCCTGTAAGTAAACAGCCTATCAGTTACACGACCCTGAGTAAACAGCATATCAGTTACACGACCCTGTAAGTAAACAGCCTATCAGTTAGACGACCCTGAGTAAACAGCCTATCAGTTACAAGAACCTGTAAGTAAAGAGCCTATCAGTTAGACGACCCTGAGTAAACAGCCTATCAGTTACACGAACCTGTAAGTAAAGAGCCTATCAGTTAGACGACCCTGAGTAAACAGCCTATCAGTTACACGACCCTGTAAGTAAACAGCCTATCAGTTAGACGTCCCTAGAAGTAAACAGCTTATCAATTACACGACCCTGAGTAAACAGCCTATCAGTTACACGACCCCGAGTAAACAGCCTATCAGTTACACGAACCTGTAAGTAAAAAGCCTATCAGTTAGACGACACTAGAAGTAAACAGCCTATCAGTTACATGACCCCGTAAGTAAACGGCCTATCAGTTACATGACCCCGTAAGTAAACGGCCTATCAGTAATACGACCCCGTAAGTAAACAGCCTATCAGTTCCACGACCCCGTAAGTAAACAGCCTATCAGTTCCACCACCCTTTAAGTAAGCAGCCTATCACTTACATGACCCCGTAAGTAAACGGCCTATCAGTTAGACGACCCTAGAAGTAAACAGCCTATCAATTACACGACCCTGTAAGTAAGCAGCCTATCAGTTACACGACCCTGTAAGTAAACAGCCTATCAGTTACACGGCCCTGTAAGTAAACAGCCTATCAGCTACACGACCCCGTAAGTAAACGGCCTATCAGTTACATGACCCTGTAAGTAAACGGCCTATCAGTAATACGACCCCGTAAGTAAACAGCCTATCAGTTCCACGACCCCGTAAGTAAACAGCCTATCAGTTACACGACCCTGTAAGTAAACAGCCTATCAGTTCCACCACCCTGTAAGTAAACAGCCTATCACTTACATGACCCCGTAAGTAAACGGCCTATCAGTTAGACGACACTAGAAGTAAACAGCCTATCAATTACACGACCCTGTAAGTAAGCAGCCTATCAGTTCCACGACTTTGAGTAAACAGCCTATCAATTCCACGACCCTGTAAGTAAACAGCCTATCAGTTACACGACCCTGTAAGTAAACAGCCTATCAGTTACACGACCCTGAGTAAACAGCCTATCAGTTACACGACCCTGTAAGTAAACAGCCTATCAGTTAGACGACCCTGAGTAAACAGCCTATCAGTTACACGAACCTGTAAGTAAAGAGCCTATCAGTTAGACGACCCTGAGTAAACAGCCTATCAGTTACACGAACCTGTAAGTAAAGAGCCTATCAGTTCCACCACCCTTTAAGTAAGCAGCCTATCACTTACATGACCCCGTAAGTAAACGGCCTATCAGTTAGACGACCCTAGAAGTAAACAGCCTATCAATTACACGACCCTGTAAGTAAGCAGCCTATCAGTTACACGACCCTGTAAGTAAACAGCCTATCAGTTACACGGCCCTGTAAGTAAACAGCCTATCAGCTACACGACCCCGTAAGTAAACGGCCTATCAGTTACATGACCCCGTAAGTAAACGGCCTATCAGTAATACGACCCCGTAAGTAAACAGCCTATCAGTTCCACGACCCCGTAAGTAAACAGCCTATCAGTTACACGACCCTGTAAGTAAACAGCCTATCAGTTCCACCACCCTGTAAGTAAACAGCCTATCACTTACATGACCCCGTAAGTAAACGGCCTATCAGTTAGACGACCCTAGAAGTAAACAGCCTATCAATTACACGACCCTGTAAGTAAGCAGCCTATCAGTTCCACGACTTTGAGTAAACAGCCTATCAATTCCACGACCCTGTAAGTAAACAGCCTATCAGTTACACGACCCTGTAAGTAAACAGCCTATCAGTTACACGACCCTGAGTAAACAGCCTATCAGTTACACGACCCTTTAAGTAAACAGCCTATCACTTACATGACCCCGTAAGTAAACGGCCTATCAGTAATACGACCCTGTAAGTAAACAGCCTATCAGTTCCATGACCTTGTAAGTAAGCAGCCTATCAGTTCCACGACTTTGAGTAAACAGCCTATCAATTCCACGACCCTGTAGGTAAACAGCCTATCAGTTACACGGCCCTGTAAGTAAACAGCCTATCAGCTACACGACCCTGTAAGTAAGCAGTCAATCAGTTCCACGACCCTGTAAGTAAGCAGCCTATCAGTTCCACGACCCTGTAAGTAAGCAGCCAATCAGTTTCACGACCCTGAGTAAACAGCCTATCAGTTACACGACCCTTTAAGTAAACAGCCTATCACTTACATGACCCCGTAAGTAAACGGCCTATCAGTAATACGACCCTGTAAGTAAACAGCCTGTCGTCAATTACCTCACTGTTACTTTTGTATTGATAGCTGTAAGCCACCCAAATACAATAAAATAAAATAAAATAAAATCAGTTCCATGACCTTGTAAGTAAGCAGCCTATCAGTTCCACGACTTTGAGTAAACAGCCTATCAATTCCACGACCCTGTAAGTAAACAGCCTATCAGTTACACGGCCCTGTAAATAAACAGCCTATCAGCTACACGACCCTGTAAGTAAGCAGTCAATCAGTTCCACGACCCTGTAAGTAAGCAGCCTATCAGTTCCACGACCCTGTAAGTAAGCAGCCAATCAGTTCCACGAGCCTGTAAGTAAGTATGCAGCCTATCAGTTCCACGACCTTGAGTAAACAGCCTTTCAGCTCCATGCTTGTATTACTAGAAGTAGCTGTATTCGTTAGATCAAATAAGCACTTATTTCTATGTTCTATGTTATGGGGTTTGGTTTCCACACTTAGTCCTTCAGTGGACCATTGTGCGTGGGCCATAGCGGCCGTTGGTGGTTATTCCAACCAGCCCACCTCCCTCCAGAAGTTGATTAAATCTCCTGGTCTGTTCAGAACATCTGTGTAAGATCTGGGTGTCCCGAGGGTCTCTGTTCTAATCTGGGTGACGCCTGTGCATTCAAAAAGCACGTGCGGGCAAGCACTTATTTACAGCAACGGTCGATATAAAACAACGCGGGACCAATAAGGTCAAAATATGAAAACCTTTTATACACTGGGGGTCATAAAACAGCCCTACTAAAGAATAACATTTTATCAATGGGTCATTGGGTCCTGTTATATCGCAGTTCTGTCGCTGGCAAATTGTATGATTCGTCATTTTTCAAACGGCGCCCTCCGTTTACAAACACTGCCGTTTTTGCAAAATGCCTAAGGCAAAATGTAAATTGCCTAGTCACTTTATAATATACCATAAGCCCACAACATCTGATGGACAATTCAAACGCCGATTACGAAATGCCGCGGCAAATTGAAGTATTTAGTTTCCTGGTTCGTAAAAAACGTAAAGTATCTATTGGATCTGGTGCCGCAGGAATCATCCGAGACTCCTGCGGAATATTATTGGTGCAAATTGTCGAAAATTTTTGAACCGCATCAAATAATTTACAATTTAACGCATTATTTTTTGATAGTTTATAATCTAACAGAAATAATATCGACAAATTGTGAACTGAGGGCCTACACAAATGGCATTCGCTTCGGAGCAATTCTATTTCGACAATCGCTATCGCTTCAACGATAACGAAGTTTGATTGGCAGACAAAGTACACTACGTTTCGCTATCGTCTCATCCATTGGTTTGTTCGATAAAAATTACATTTTGTCTCTGGTCTTTCGTGAGCAAACGTCAAATTCCGCGCTGTAGCTGTCAATTCTTGTTGTCACTTGAACTCTGATAGTACGAGAGCCCACGACCAAAACCATGTCGCATCGTTTTACAGCCAAAACCGTATAAAATCGTTAGTTTAGATGATTCTGAGCTCGACTCGGTGGGCAGTACCGGTTAGAAACGTCATAGTTTTATGGGAGTTCATTTCTGCTATATCAAAAGAAATAAGCAGACGGTTTCATTACATATTAAAAATGTACATAGGTTTCGTAATGTTAATATGAATAAGTTTGTTTGCAGACATTTTGCGTGTCCAATGTGGCCTGAGCGCATTTTCAAAAATGTCAAAAATTTAACCGATCGGTCTCCCAGTAACCTGGTTCAATTTTTTTTTTTATCTTTTGTATAGTTACCGGGGTTACAAAAATATGATTTCTTAAATTTTAACTGGTACCTATAATTCCAAAAACCAAAAGAACGTTTCGAAGTCGCCCGGAAATCGCGCGGTGTTTGTTACGCTCCTATCCCTCACGACAGGACACGAAAGTTTTTAAACACGTTCAAAATGGTTCACTCATAAGAGGCTCACACTTTCTTCTGAAAAACAATTTATTCGCATCAATTGACCAATGTTCACCTGAAAACAAAATTTTCAGACGGGTTGCTATGTATTTAATTGTTTGCCTCATTTTTAACTTTCTCAAATGGTCTCCTTGGTACGTGCGACGCTACTGGATTCTAAAAATAGTGTTTTTGGTATCTGAAATCTACGTCATCGTTCAACTCCATTCTTAAAATCAGACAAATTGCTATGAAACAGGTCAGTATTTGTTTTTGACATATTTCAAAACGCGGTCCGGTCAGACATGACGCGAAAAATGTATGAAATTATGATTTTTTTGTATTCAGAATAACGAAATCTATCGATTGTATAGGGTTTTGGTCGTAAAACGATAAGGCAAACATTTTGGTCATGGGCTCTCGTACCACGACTCTTACTCCGGGACGAAAATTCAAAAGTGATAAAATTCTATAAATAATGCATTTCATCGAGACTTTCGAATAGGGATGATGATTAAAATTATTTTTTTGTCCATCAGATAGATTATATCAAATATTGGACACGTATTTTATTTTTTACGTAATCTTAATATTACGACGTAGCGAGTAGCGAGCCCCCACTCCCCAACTTTAATGCGTTTTATCTATATACTCTAAGGTTTTATCTAAGTATTTTTTTATAAATATGATAAAGCAAGAAATACGTGTCTAATATTTTTTTATTATCTGGCAGACGGATTTAACAGAATTTCTCTGATATAAGTTTTACTCCTCATAAAATTACCATACCCCCGAGTAAACTCCAAAAGTCGCCATTTTGTTTCGTTTTCCACAGGGTTTTGACGTTCGCAAATGTTTCCATCATACGAATCGAAAACTAGCGATAACGCTTGTCAAAAAGTGTCACTTGGCTACGCATCTAAATGGAAGATATCGTTCGACGCTGTCGATTCGTTTGATGGAAACGAATGATGATGACATTGTCTAGCTAATTTCTATTCGTTAACCTATGATCACGTGACATTTCCATAGCTTAAGTCAACCGCATACATTTTTGACTTTTCTACAGGCGATATCGCTAATCGAATGTTACCTTGTCTAGGTCCTCAGATGTTATTACAAATATTATCATCTGCTGTATCATAATAAAGGGTGTCACCCTATTACCTACCGTTTTCCAGATTTGGTGGGCCCAAAACTACGCCATATCCACGGACGCCACATCCAGAGGTCATCTTGATTGGAGATTCTGCGTCACCCAGGGCAGGCGGCAAGCGGGACTGACTGAGGTGAATGGTTGGCGACACAACTGCCGCACCCATCGTGCTGCCGAGCTTCGTCGAGATAGCCCCACCTCACGAGATTTACTTCACTAATACTTACTAAGTAGTACATCAATGATTATAAAACATTAGGACTGGGAAAAGTGGTGGCTATTGGCCAGTAAACTGCTCGTGTGTGAGGCACTCGGCGGCGGCAGCGGCGGCGCAAACGCGGAGTAGGTACCTACCTACTTACCGGCCGGCCACGTCGGCTACACAGGGTTATCGATCGACATCGATAGTTGTAAATCAATAAACGCTGTTGTTTTTTCCTCTCATCTCAAATCTTGTGTATTACCTACCAATGCTTAGTCGGTATACTCTGACCGACCTGACTTGGTACTTGCGTCAAAATTATTGTTTTTTTATTTTATTTATTAAACACTTGGGATAAAGGAATCAACCAAAGGGGTTTTCCGTAGTAGCAGGGCCGTAGTAAAGCAAGTACGTATAACAAAGTATCTACATCACACAGTAACGATTCACCCGTGAGAAAAGTTTTGAGTATATGAATGGATGGTTATAAGAGTACCTACTTAGGGGAAGACCAAATAAACGACGCATAGACTGTGCGAAAGAAAGGCTTGATACATGTATGGTTAGAAAGGGGTTGACTATCGAGATTACGATTAATGAACCAAGATGCTGATGATAGTAACGTTTCACTCCAATAGATCTCTATTTGAGATCTCCATCTCCACAGGAAACGTGCATTTTTAGGGCATAAAAAGTATCCCATGATGTGATGACGTTAAAAATTAGTTTTGTGAATGTGGACATTTTTGTAAGCAACTTGCGACCAAGACTAGTAGGGCGCTGCGTCGCGACGGTGCCGCGGTGCGGCGGCCGACAGATCGCTCTGCGCTCGATATCATCTAATCAACTATAATTCGTGCGCGCAGGCTGCAGCCGCTGGCGCACAGTGCGGCGATGTCGCGATACTGAGCGACCCGCCGCCACTTTTTGTGTCCGCCAGGCGGTCTCCACTCATTTAAATTAATTAGCGACTCATCTTTATAGCGGTGCGGGCAGGTATGTGCGATAGTATCGCCGGCGACGGGAGCACCTCGATTAATCAATTATTAAACGTCATTATTTATGTCCGGGCAGCTCCCGGGGCGCCACCCCGCCAGTTCCCGCCAGGCCCCGCTCCCACCACACATCGCCTCATAAATCCTAGACAAATGTCCAGCGATCGACCGATACTGATAGAGACATAATTTACTTCCGAATATTATAACGTGACTGTCTCCAGAAGTCGGGAAACGATTAAGGTCACTTTGGATGGCATTTTAATAAAAGTTAAATTAATCATGGGTTTGATATCAATAAATATTGCTTGTTTTCGGGCTGTTGATCGGTGACGCGATAAACATTTATTATTGGTTTGAGTTGTAAGACATTCTCAGTAGGCTGCGCTTCTTGTCGTTTGTTTTGGTGCTCAACAGCCGCGCAGGTAGACGTACCCGCCGCGTCGCCTCTAGCCGCCATCGCCACTCCGCAAACACCCGACAGTTTTCCTTCCATACATCACAAATTCACAATACTAACGGCCCGCTCCTGCTTAACACGGTTTTTACGACTTGATAAAATATCGAGAATAATCGAGATGTCTTAAGCAAACGTAAGTTTAATATTAACGCACACATAAAACTTCTCAATAAATTCTCTAAACGATGGTGAAAATCTCATTAAAATCTGTTGCGTGGTTTAGAAGAACAACGCGGACATACAGACAAACCGCGAAAAGCGACTTTGTTTTATAATATGTATGATTACATGAGCATGCAGGGAGCGGGTCTAACAGCGGTAAGTATCGGATAGCGAGTTACTGACGACCGCTATTGACAATCTTTAACCCAATAATTTTCCAACTTGGCCCTGTCTATCCAGTCTTGTGAGTAGTTCTCATACATGTTTATTACGTCAGTTAGATTATTATCTCGTATTGGAAATGGAATTCGTTCGTCGAATCGATACACGCTCCGAACTTAACTAATGAGCTTTAGTTGTCGACCAAACGGACGGCAAGTTCTCGGAAACGTCGAAAAATGTTTACAAGTGGGGAGTAATAAAATTAGAGAGCTATCTATTCAGATATGCCAGATATGGGGAAGTGTTAGAGGGACATCTGCTGGCTCCCGGCGGCGCGGCGCGGCGTGCGCTAATAAACATATCAGTAGCGCAGACTGCAGAGTGCGCATGCGTGGCGCGGGCAGAAGGACTGCGAGGACATGATGGTGAGTGTTGTGATCACGTGCGCACAGACGACCGGCCTACTAACAACATCGCTAAGCGTGTGCCCTCAAAGACCGCTGGTGGTCGAAGTTGTTCTGTCCCGCTAACACAGCGTGGCAACTGCTAGTAGTACGTTGGCGCGAATTGTTTAAACTAGGGCTTCTGCGGTGACCGCCACTGTGCCATGCCAGCGGCCGGTCCGCTGCGCCCGCGCCGCATTCCCGGCTGCGCCCGAGCGCGCACAATAGAAGTGTCATCTGCTGCAAGTCGCGAGGTGATTAGCATAACTCATTTTATTGCTGCCCTTACTTTTAAGGAAATTGATATTCACCGAGCTGATATATTGGGTCACTTGGGTGACAAAAGCATTTTTTACAACCAGATCTTTTTGAAAGTCAAGATCTAAACTAAACACATTTTGCGGATGGATCTCATTTGGGGTTGAAGTAGTCTAACCAAAATGAGTTAGCACAACTTAACATCACGCCTGCAGTATCCGAAGGGCAGAAGGCAGAAGTTTAGGTAGGTACACCTTTTATAATACACCTACATTATGTTTAAGTGTCTATAGCCATCAGCCAATGATCCCGGTTTGCGACCAAGCACTAGCCTATCTTCGTTTGCAGAGGCATTGTTTTCGTCACAGTTCAGTGGAGACGACGTCCCAGCTAGAGAGATGATAAATGATGCGCTGGAGTTACTGGCGCGACATCGAGCCGCAGTGTGCGCGCCGGGGAGTACCCACGGACATGCTGCTCTCTACGTAACGCATGCCATGATGCCGGACACCAGCGGGCACTGGGTCACAACGGAACAGTTCTGGCTAATCGAGCTGTCACTTTCATGCAAATACCGCACTCGTATTGAGCCGTAACGTAGTTTAACCAAATGGAAAGACGAAACCATGCAGAGACAAGCGACATGTGATACTTTATGAACTTATTTCACTCTTTATTGCCACTTTATTGCTCTACTATACACACAGTCACTTAAACAGAGTAGCAGGGACATCGATGCGAAAACTTTTACGATGGATTCAGTACATGATTCTGAACCCCCTGAGTTGAAATCTTTCGTCGGTTATTAAAAAAAAATCTGCTGTTTCATTGAAAAGTGCAATACCTACGCGGTCAAAATGTATAGAATAGTAGTTTTTTTTTTTAATAACCGACGAAAAATTTCAACCCTTTCCCTGCCACCCTGTATTTATACTACGACTGACGTAAGATGATTTTGATTGGCCAACATTGTTAAATGAAACTCAAACAATTGAAAGAATGTGGTAAATCGAACGGAATCAAAGTGCATTTCCCAGTGAACCGGCGACGACGATGTAAAACTATATATTGTTAGTTGAGCGTCGTGTAGTTGTTTATAAAACAATCGGTACCGGCGGGCACCACGCAGGCGCAGCCCGGCTGTCGTGTCGCCGAGGGAGACTTATTTTTTGCGCTCCTTGTGTAGATGCGACGTCTCCGTCTTTGAGGAGCCGCCGCACTTAATTAATACAAGTGGACCGAACTGAGCACCAAACAAATTTGCCTGCCCTCGGCACTCCTGTCCGACCCGAGCGAGTACCAGCTCACTCGCCCCCGCCCCGCGTGCCGCACCGCCCCGCCGCCCTCACCCGTGAGACCACTCCGAGACATTTAATTAAATTTATCGAGCTTATCTGTGGACATCTCACACGACCCGATGGGAATCGAATGCGAAAGCCTACCCGCGGACATTTTTAAAATTGTGGATTTCTGTGAGAATTGGCCGTTGCGATGCTCCGGTTAAACTACAAGGAAAATGAATTCGTGCTGCGAAATAAAGTGATACCGAGCACAGACAGGTGAACAATTGAACAAATTGCGACTAAAGCTGGTGACGTCATGTGTGTCAGTGAGCGCACCGCTCGCTGGAGACACTCCTTTGTTCTCTGATATCTTAACACTCCGCTCGCAGGCGGTCAGGTGATGGGGTCGAGATCAACATTCTTGCAGCTGTTACTGACTATTTCCGTATTCGACACTCCCAAACTTTTTTTTAATGTGCTGACCTGTATTTCTCACAAGGGAGTTTGAATTCATGATGAGATGTGTGTTAGAAGAAGAACCTACAATATCGATTATTATTATAGTATTATTGGGATAAGGGCAAGGTAATGATGAGCATCTAAGTAAACTAACTAAAGAAGATGTACCTAAAGTCTATAGTAACTATCTCGATTTTTCGTTGATGCAAGTAAAGATCACCGTATCATGGGGTTGCCTTGCCATGCCATTCAAGTCTTACTTAACACTCACTTAGTTTCAGATCAGAGTATCTGTGACAGTGAGAGTAGAGTTTGTCTCCGAGATGAATGACGATGCATTGAGCTGCACTGCGGCTCCGAAGCATATCAATTAATTAACGTAGCAGTGTGCTCCCAGCGCAGCGGCTGTCCTGTCCAGCATGATGAAGCAATCCGCTGTTTGGAGGATCTGCCGTGTTTGTTGTCATTATTCAATCATTATTTATATGCGCAAATGACAAACGATGGCTTGTCTCGGTACTATCAGGGGGTGGGAGGGTGTGGGGACGGGAGGGGTTACAACTGAAGATTGATGTGTAGCTGGTACGAGTAGATACAGATCTAGGTGTTTTTGTGGCGAGGTCGGTTCCCAGGCGCGTGCGCCGTGTGCGCCGCGGGGCGCCGCGCTCACTGCATTCGTCTTACACTGTCACCACGTCCATCGAAATCACAAGAACACACAAAACGAAACTGTACCTCATCGTGACCACCGTCGGCACATTCAGTCAGGATCGAGAGTCGTAATAAACAACAGATTGGCGTCATGCTGAGGAGTTTTGTTTAGCCATTTCTTCATCTTATCTAAAACCCAGGAAGTTGTGATTAGCGGGCACTTTGAGTGCTGTCTTCTGTAACTGTTCACTTTCAAAAAGTTCTGATTCACTTCACAACATAAGAATGAGGTCCATCTCAATGTTATTCAGGGAAGAATTTTTGGCGAACACGACCATGATACCAGACACTAATACGCGCCCAAATTATATTTCAATAAGCACGGCGCGCGGCGGCGGCGCAGCGTATTAATAAGTGGACAAGTGAAAGTTCAAAGCGTAGGTACTTCCCGCGCATAAGAGAAGCGACCCCTTTGTCCGAAAGTTAATAAAATTCAATAATGTCGACATTAGAGCGTGCATCACGGCACAACAATAAATCAAGCGATGATATTAATAAGTTCCAATAAGTAGTGAATGTAATGAATACGGGAGCGACGCGGCGAGTGTGACCCCTGACTAGTACCCTGTGCGTACTCACGAGGATGCTCCGGAAGCTCCCCTATCAGTTTGCACGACAATTAGTTGCCTCACCACGTGCTGTACGAACAACTATTTACATTTATTAGGTGAACAATCGCTAAAGGGTTGGTATGATTCGATTAATGTTTTATCCCTTACAGTATTTATTTATGACAAGGAAGCAGGTGCAGTTGCAAAACTACATTGAAACTAAAGTTAAATAGACAAGCAAATATTTGTTTTACAAAAATATAGATCTGAAGTTGACTCGCAGGCAAGCGGACACCATCGTCAACTGGACCCATTTTGCAAACAAGAACCAACCCACGGCAAGATTGCTGTGGGTTGGTTGTTGTTTGCAAAATGGGTCCAACTATGAGTTGATGTCATAGAAATAACTAATAATATTTACTTACTTAAGAGGTCTCAAACAGAAAGGCGGTGATGAGGAATTAAAGTTAGGTCAACACCATAATTGGGTAACACACGATCAATCACAATCTATTTCGCTGATATTTTGCTCTGTAGGTATGTAATATTTTAGTTTTGAGATAACGAATTTTTTTTTTCAGTTGTACAGTGGTATACTAACAATCGTAGTAGCAGGTAACTAGATAAGTAATCTGTGACCTAGTGGCAACATGACATACAGTACGGCGATATACTATGAGTGTGCGAATTGACGTACCTACCTAAATGTCGAATATGTGCATAATGCGGGCTCAGGCGAGCGCCGTATACGGGCAAAACATTATAAGTTGTGTTGCCGACGGACACCGCGGCGCGGGCGCCTGCCACTGAGATCATACAAATGTCACTAGATAGGTAGTCACTTCTTTACGACGACGGTGAACTAATTGCTAGTGACTAGAAAGTAAAATAAATACCTATCATAGGTATACGATACGACGTACCTAGTTGCCTACTTAAGTTATTAGGCCTGTAACTGTAAAGGCTTGTGCAGACCAGCGCGACTTGTCGCGCGACGCGACACCGGTTATTGTTATACTGTGAATTTTTCTTAGAAATTGTATTGTTCGTGTCGCGTCGCGCGACAAGTCGCGCTGGTCTGCACAAGCCTTAACGCTAGAGCGCATTTTCAAAACAATACTGTAGGATTTTTTTTCCGATAAACTCAATATTTCGCGGTTTATAACACGGCTAATAGGTACTTTGTTCTCTTTTAGGAGCTCGTAAAAAAAGCGCTCAAGCAAATCGGGTTTAATTCTTATTCATTGAGCGCTTGCTACTTTCTTAAAACCTGAACTTACTTAAAAGAAGTCTCAAACACCGTTCTGTTTGTTGATGTCATAGAAATAACTAATAATATTTACTTACTTAAGAGGTCTCAAACAGAACGGCGGTGATGAGGAATTAAAGTTAGCTCAGCGCCATCATTGGGTAACACACGATCAATCACAATCTGTTTCATTTTGCCAGTTCAACAACATTCATAGTGCGTTATTTACGTTGTTGAGCAGACAAAGTTTTCGAACATATGAAGCAATGGATTAGCAGTATCCTTCTAAATGATTCAAATTATGATTGATCGTGTGTTACGCAGTCAGGGTGCTGAGCTAACTTTAAATTCCTCATAGCCGCCGCCGTTCTGTTTGAGACTTCTTTTCGCCGTACTGTATGTTATGTTGCCACTAGGTCACAGATTACTTATCTAGTTACCTGCTACTACGGTTGTTAGTATACCACTGTACAACTGAAAAAAAATCTTCGTTATCTCAAAACTAAAATATTACATACCTACAGAGCAAAATATCAGCTGTTTCATACATTTTGGTCTAGTAGGTATTGAACTTTTGTATGAAACAGCTGATATTTTTTTCGTGATTTCAGAGTTGGTTCCATAGTGAAAGTTGTTCATACGAGTATTCATGGGTAGAACACCCTGTGAAAATTTGGCCGGTCATTGAAAACTAACCCCGTTTAAGTGGAAACTTGTAACTGGCTTTCTTCTACATATGTATTACTACTGACTACTCGAATGTATTAGCTGTAAGTTTTCTTAAAATTTACAAAATAAAATTAAAAAAAACGTGGCAATGCCCCCAGTCTCTTGGGTACACTACCAATCGACAGCGATGAATTTTTCGACGCCATATTTTTGTTTTTGAATAGTTTTAGTTATGTTAGTTACCTTACCTATATAATGTTGTTTATTTTATTCGGTATAATTATGTTGTTAGTTACGCGAGGAGCTCGTGGCTTAGTAATAACTGCTGCACGGGTCGATCCGTCAGGTTAAGCTACGCTTGCTGGGGTTGGTCTGTGCATGGGTGACCATCTTTACATACCGAAACTCCTCCGTGCCTCGGAAAGCACGTTAAGCCGTTGGTCCCGGTTGTCATTCCTGGATTTTTGACAGTTGTTACGGGTCGTCAGAAGCCCGAACAACCCTGACAACCAGTCTTACCAAGGGGTATTGTATTACCCAGTTACTGGGTTGAGGAGGTCAGATAGGCAGTCGCTCCATGTAAAATACTGGTATTCAGCTGAATCCGGTTAGACTGGAAGCCGACCCCAATAAAGTTGGGAAAAGGCTAGGTAGATTGATTTTATGTTGTTATTTACGCAAATATTATTTTAATTCCCCATAATTATTATATTAATAAATACCTACCAGCTATTCTTAAACCTGCAAAAAGTCATTTGGGTTTCTTTTTGCGATGCTGTCAGGATCAAAATATAAATACAAAAATTAGGGTGAGCGTCGCTTAGCATCGCTGTTGCAGTCGCCGACGATTTATCAGACGCGTGTCATCTTTTCATTAATTACATCCGTGATCCGAGCGAGCACAAGTGTTGTGTACCCTACGCCTCTCCGAATTGATTGAATACTACCTTCTGCCCGCGACGTCGTCCGCGAGCCTTCCTCAAGAGTTGGGCTATCCAATACAAAAATATGTTTTCAAATCCGACTGATGGACCGGAGATTACCCCCTCCCTACATACAAACTTACAAACACACAAACAAACAAATTTTACCTCTTTATAATTTATATAATATAATATAAGTATATACGTAATCTATGTATATACTCGTATATTAAAGAAAGTAATAATAATAATAATAATAATCGTTTATTTATAAAAAAGGACACGCTTACAATAACCTTAACAATTTAAAATATAGCACAGTTGCTTATTTGCCTGAACTAGGTTGAACCTGTGTTTCAGGCTAGAAAGTGCATAAATACTTATTTCAATAAATTAACAATGGGTTTAAAGTAAAAACTAAATTAAAATTTAAGTAAATAAAAGCAAAAATAGTATGTTAGCGGTTCTATTTGCAAACAACAAGTAGATCTTCTGTCTGTGCATAATCTATGGTTAGTAAATAATTAAGAATATTTTTTTTACAACTAAAATAATTTAAATTATAAATACAAAGTTTTCTATTTAATCTATTATACAGAAATGGTCCTAAGAATGTAAAAAATCTTTCTACAAAAACATGTTTTGAGGTTGCATTAGATATGCAAACTATATCATTCCGTCTCTTGTTAGTTTTGTCAGCATTGTAGGTAAGCATGGTGTGCTGTTTTAATACTAGGTGCATAATGAAAAGCTGGCGAACCGTCAGTAAGTTGCAGGATTTATATAGCAGAACTGTGGGAAAGAAGAAGGGATGGAAGTTTGCTACCTTTAAAATGGCTCTTTGAGCTCTTTCAAGAGGAAGTAAATTAGTTTTTGGTGCACCACCCCAAGAAGTGATACAGTACTGAATTATAGATTGACATAGGGCCAAATAAACTTGTGTGATTAATTTTGAATCTGCAAATGATCGCAATTTTTTAAAAACATATATTAGTCTGCGCACTCTTTTAACTAGACTTTCAATATGTTTTCTAAAAGAGAGTGTGTCATCTATTATTACCCCGAGGTATTTTAAGTTGCTCGTTTTGAGGATAAAAGGACAATTACACTTGTTGACTGTACGGTTTCCACATTGATGGGCATATAAATGAGGGTTAGTAATGTTAAGTGGAGGTTTGCGCATGGAGAAGTGAATATATTTTGTCTTGTCAGCATTTAATGTTAGTAAATTGCTATGAAGCCAATTAGTCACAGTATTGAAACCTAGTTGAGCGATTTCGAACAGTTCGCTACTGGTTTTAGCACTAAATATTAACGCCGTGTCGTCGGCGTAAGATATAATTTTGCCGTCTTTTATATTAAGACCACACAAGTCGTTAATATAAATCAGGAATAGCGTAGGGCCCAGAATACTCCCCTGAGGAACACCAAAACCAGTATTTTTCTGCTCATCGCTCGTAATATTGTCAATTCTAACACATTGGAACCGGCCGTCTAAATAGTCAGCAAAGAGTTTCAGCGGCGTTCCCCTTATTCCTATGGTCTCTAATTTGTTTATCAGAACAGAAACAGACACCGTGTCGAAAGCCTTGGCTAAATCAAGGAAGACTCCCAGGGTCTGGTTTCCTTTGCCAAGTTCTTCTGAAATATAATCAGTCAGGCTATGTACCGCATCGGCTGTCGATAGTTTAGCTCTAAAACCAAATTGCGCAGGGGATAACAAGTTATTTTTTTCTAGGTAGTTAACTAGTCTACTGTTTATAATTTTCTCTAGTATTTTTGATATTGAGGGGAGTAAGGATATTGGCCTATAGTTATTAACTAAGTCTTGGCTTCCAGATTTAAAGATAGGGATTACAACTGCCTTTTTGAGACAACTTGGAAAAATTCCATCGGAAAGACATATTCGAAAAATATGCGTTAAGGGAGGTACCAAAAAACGCTTAAGGAGTTTAAGGATCTTATTGCTAATATTATCCCATCCAACTGCACAGTCATCTTTTAGCCCAGAAATTATTCGAGTTACTTCATCTTCATCAGTGTCCAGCATAGCAAAAGATTTCGAGTTACAGCTATTTCTCGATTTTTGGAAAGGTGGTTGGTAACAATGTTTCGGAATCTGTTCGGCAAGAGTTTTTCCAACATTTACAAAGAAGGTATTTACATTGTTAGCTGACAAGAGTGGTGAAGGATTAGTAAGCAGTAAACTCGAATTTGATTCACGCTGTTTATACATATTGGTGACATTTTTAATATGTTTCCAAAGTTGCTTGCTATTGTTACCTGCTCTATTTAATTCGTTTTTATCGTAACTATTCTTTAAATTCTTTAGGAGATTGTTGCAGAAATTCCTGTATCTTTTATAGGTGGTTTGGATTATTAAATTATTAGGGTATCTCTTTGCTCTCTGATGAAGTTTATCTCTGTGCCTTATACACCGAATTAGTCCAGGAGTAATCCAAGGTTTAATATTATAAAGTTTCTTCTTTACTGCAGAAACTGTCGTGTTACGTAATATTGCTTGTTGCACATGTTTTATTAAGTACGATAAAGCCAAATTAGCGTCAGCAGTATTGTAAACTAGGCTAAAATCAATGTTGCATAAATCATATTCGAGTTTGTTTGTGTTTAATTTGCTCAAAGTCTGGGGACGATTTTGCTTAGACAGCATTAAATTTATGTTAAGTAGGACAGCGTGATGGTCAGTAATTGTTGAGTTAGTAACAACCGTAATATATGATAGGCTGGTTTTGATCATCATATGATCGAGGCAGGAACCGCTCTGATGAGTAGGCAATGTGTGAGCGGGGAGAAAACCATGGTATGAGCAGATGTTAAGGTAATCTTGTGTCCCTGCATCGCAGTTTTCGGAGCCAATATTTATATTTAAATCACCTGTTAGTATAACATTCTTAAATGGACTTAGTACTTGAAAAATCTTGTTTAAGGAATTGTTAAAAGGTTCTAAGTGTCTAGCGGAAGGGGATCTATAAATAGCGATTATCGCTGTTGTTGTACCAATTTTGATGACTAAACAGTTACTCATACAGTCTTCTAGAGAATGTTCCTCGACTGTGACCTTTAGTGATTCCTTAGCAAAGACTACTACACCATCATTTTGGTTGTGGTTTCTTGTGGTATGCAATATGTTGTAACCAGGTATAACTGGGAGGTTATCGATGCGGTTAGCTAGCCAGCACTCGGTTAGTACCATTATATCACAATCAAAGTTAAGTCTATGAAGGAAAATTTTAAAGCTATCTATGTTCTTATAAATACTACGAATGTTTTGGGTCAGTACGGTTAGTGACTTTTTATAGTCGGAAAAATATTGTCTGCATTCCTCAACGTCACATGTCTTTGATACAGTTAAAAATGTGTTGTCTATGTCGGTTAATAAGTTATTATCCATACTAAACTAGAAAAATAACAATAACAAGTTAAGTCTAAAATATACACAAGTAAGTGGCGCTCTTAGGCGCCTTCATAGTCGATCGAGTTTATGTACCTGTATTCGGCAGCTTTTTTAGCCGGGCAATCTGCGTCTCCCGTCTTGTGGTTTGCTTGTTTTTTAAAGCGCAAACATGTAGCACATTTCGGCGCTCCGGCTTTCTTTACGCAGTCTTGAAGTGTGTGACCTTCTTCACCGCAATGTCCACATGTAGGGGCAGCAATTTTGCATGTTTTGGCTGCATGACCGTACTGCTGGCATTTGTAACATCTTGTTACTAGTGTGAAGTCTCGCACCGGGCAGGATGACCAATTAATGAATAATCTGTCTTGTGTGATGAGGGCCTTACGTATGACGGCTGGAACTTCTATAATAAAGTTGCAATTCTCAGCATCTTTCCTGCCAGATTTGTGGCTTAGTTTTATAGAGGTCAAAAATGTATCTAGAGATATAGGGGGCAGTTTGTCGGCCAAGTTTTGTTCATAAATACATTTATAAACCTCATTTTCAGCCATTGATGTAGGTACTCCTATTACTATGATGCGAGGTTTGCGCTTTTTAGGTTCGTCGACAGTAAGCCCTGACGAAGCGAGTTGGACTGTTTGCTTGAGCCTGTCTAGGTCATCTTTGGTCTCAGTGCTGATTATGAGACCTCCTTTTCCAATTTTGCGTACGCCTCGTACTTTCAGCTTCATTTCTCCAGGGCATATGATTTTTTGGACCATGTTCTTGGTTTCGTCACTGGTCTTTGAGATGTCACTGGGATAAATGGCCACGGAGCTAAGAGTATTAGGACGAACAACTGTTTTGGACCCATTCTTCACCATAGCTGCAAAAGATGTAGAAGCTGCTTCTTGCTTCGTGCAGGACTCCTGAATCGTACGGTTCATCTCCATTAGACAGTCTGATAGGTCTCGAGCTTCGGTCATGGTTTTAAGGGAGGTATGGGTTTGGATGGCTTTTTGTTTTAGTGACTGGTATTGAACAGCCATTTGCGAAACTCCATGTCCAACTTTCCGGCAAAGATTATTTATTTTTAGCTTCTGATCAGCGTTTAGCTTTCCCTCAGAAGTAATAGCACAAACCTCATTCAGGCACTGCTCAATAGACCCCATCCAGTTCTGAATCTCCGGAGTGGACACAACTTCAACTTTCTCATCTTGGTCCTGTCTTGGTTGTCTGGGCGATGTCAGTGCTGGTGTCGGTACCGGGGTTGGTGTCGGTGGAGGGCTGCGTCGCATTATCGAGCTCCGATTAAAGGGGCTGCCATCCATGTTTCAGTTTAAAAATAATATATTATTCAGTTCATAATTTTAACTTATCACTATAATGTTTATTTGTATAACACGCTAATACACTGAAACTAGGTCACTGTTTATGCAAGCGTTAATTTATTTTATTGATATTTATTATGCATTGATGAGCACGTCTGTATGCGTTGAATGCAATATAACATTTCCAAAGTCGTGTTAGTTACACTATTTATAACTCAAGAACGGCTGAACCGATTTAGCTGAAAATTGGTGGAGAGGCAGCTTAGAACCAGGAGTCTAACATAGGATAGAGGCTTTTTATAGGGTAGGTAGGGTAGGGTAGGTAGGTAGGGTAGGGTAGGTAGGTAGGGTAGGGTAGGTAGGTA
The DNA here is from genome assembly GCA_916701695.1 of Agrochola macilenta. NCBI lineage: Eukaryota > Metazoa > Arthropoda > Insecta > Lepidoptera > Noctuidae > Agrochola > Agrochola macilenta. The sequence continues at coordinate 23,946,573 of OU753558.1, read as the reverse complement.
GGTAGGTAGGGTAGGTAGGGTAGGTAGGGTAGGTAGGGTAGGTAGGGTAGGTAGGGTAGGTAGGTAAGGTAGGGTAGGTAGGTAAAGTAGGGTAGGTAGGTAAGGTAGGGTAGGTAGGTAAAGTAGGGTAGGTAGGTAAGGTAGGGTAGGTAGGTAAGGTAGGGTAGGTAGGTAGGGTAGTTAGTTAGGGTAGGAAGGGTAGGTAGGGTAGGTAGGGTAGGTAGGTAGGTAGGTAGGTAGGGTAGGTAGGTAAGTGGGTAGGGTAGGTAAGGTAAGTAGGTAGGGTAGGTTGGGTAGGTTTGTAGGGTAGGTAGGGTTTTTTATATTTGATTGATTACGGAACAAAGTTCGCCGGGTCAGCTAGTCAATCAATCTGCCTAGCCTTTTCCCAACTATGTTGGGGTCGGCTTCCAGTCTAACCGGATGCAGCTGTATACCAGTATTTTACATGGAGCGACTGCCTATCTGACCTCCACAACCCAGTAACTGGGTAATACGATACCCCTTGGTAAGACGCCGCCGGGTCAGCTAGTATATAATAAAAATAAGTATAGACTAATCTGTGATGAACAAAATGTTTAATCAAAAAGTACACGATTAGGGTGTTATAGCAGTTGGCGGTAATTAGGTACAGGACGTAGTTTATGCAGCCTGCGGCATCTAAGCAGCCTCTACGCGGCATCTAAGTGACTTGTAAGCATCTTCTACGCGGTGTCTACGCAGTCTCTACGTACCCTATAAGTAGCCTCGTAGAGGCACGGGCCTAATTGACATTTAATTAATTACTTACTTTTCAAACTTATTTGTCGAAAAATATCAAGAATAATAGGTTGTCTAACATTCGCCACCAGGAGATTTAATTAACTTCTGGAGGGAGGTGGGCTGGTTGGAATAACCACCACCGACCGCCATGGCCCACGCACAATGGTCCACTGAAGGACTAAGTGCAGAAACCAAACCCCATAACATAGAACATTCGCCATTATAGGCCACACTCAAAAGATTGTGGTTGTTGTTGGTGGCAGCGCGATCTGCTAACCCTCCGGTAGACACCGTCAACGACGCAGTGTGCGACGTCTCGAGCCCAATAATGTCCTCAAGACGCTTTTCATTAATACAATTGACGGATCGCGCTCCATTTCACGCTCAGTGAGCTGGCGACGACGACGCCCCGCGCCCGTGGCTGCGTGTTCCAGCTAGCGGCACACCGTGTCGGGCTCCCTTACAGCGTGCGCTCAGAATGACACCCCTCGACACGGTGTCACTATTCTGTATCGCCCTTGTCTGGTGCACACGGGAGGTGCTCTCATTGTCGCTGCTCATTACCTAATAATGTCACATCAGCGATGCTCCATTACAAGCAGGAAGGTACCTATCAACAGTTATATTGAAGGGTGGATTGCCGCATTATTGAAAGGATTTCAACGTTGGGATAACACTCCAGAAAAAACTTATCTTTACCATCTCCATAAACCATAAAAATTGTTATTATATACCTAGCTTTCGTAATAAAAAAAACCAGTTAGATAGGTATTGCACAAGTAGTCACACATTCACATGAATCATTACAATTTATTACAAAGTTATCTCTATTATACTTATTTTGTATTATTCATCAGATATGTTTCGCATTTCCTGCAGTGCATTTTATTGCCAAGTCGACAAGCACTATCGCTTTTGCTTAGCATTAGAGCCAGCGTTCACGTGCTAAGCGTCGCGAATGAATTAGCAGGAGCCGTGGACGATGGCACCAGCCGCCGGCGACATGGTGTGCAGAACATTGCACATGAATACATCGCTCGCACCTGACAAATAGTCACCGGAACCCTGGCCCCAACTTTCCGGGACAATATTAATTCGGTTTTATGACATGCGAAATTGCTCTCAATAAATTGTGCATTGAGAGATAATGCGGCGAGGGGCGAGTGCGGCGAGTGGGGCGAGTAGGCGAGCGGGGCCGCACACGTGCTCGCCGTTATTAAACTTTTCATTAGCCGCGCGGACATATCTCCGCGCACCGGCGCGACCTGGGGCCCGGGCCCCGCTCTGACCCTTGCACTTGTTCAACTATGAGTTAGAGCTGCCACCCGGACCGCTTTTTCATTACGCAGGGTTTGCTACCTGCTTTGTTTTGATGTCAGATACGCACAAGTAGGTACTTCATGCCTTATATAAGTATAACTGCTACATTTTACCTGGTAAGCAGTACTTTGTGTGTCACATTCCAACTGTGCCTTCTTGGAATATTTGATTTATTCCATTGCTAATAGATCATACCCATTAAATGTATGTATAAATAATTAATTAATACCTTCGTATCGAGAAAATGTTGTTGTTTACTATAAAAATACGAGTACGTTCGTACATTTCCAATGACATGTGTAATTATTATGTTAAAAAATTATGCAATCATTTACAGATCATAAAATCCAATTTGTTAGTAAGGTGAGTGGGGGGAACACCGAACGGGTTTTTGATGAGATGAGCATTGTTGTATTTGAAGTCCTGTAGAACAGTACATATTAGCTTATGCTAAATTTATATTTGTAGAGAGTAAAAAGCAAAGAGTTTTTTTTTCTATGATATTGATAACATTCTGTTAAATCTGCTCCTACGCAAAAAAAAAACAATAAAACGTTTTCATCACAAGAATGAAACAGGGGAAAGACGAAAAGGCGATGGGGAAAGATCGAAATAGTTTCTAAAATCGTTGAAATGAATATCAGACGTTGTTGATTGCCCCTAGTAACGGTGGAGTTTCTTGCCCATTCTTCTCCATACGAAAACTACCTTTTGGAAGGGGCGACTAGAATCAATTCTATTTTTTTCGAAATTTGACGTTCATAAGTGCCTTTTATGTGCCTAATTGAAATAAATTGTTTGACTTTGACTTTGACTTTGACTTTAGTCTATAGTTTGAAGTGCCCTGAAAACTCAGAACCTTAGTAGTAGTAGTAGTACCTTTAGTTAACATACCAAAGATAAAACGTTTATTTTATTTTATATATTTTAATCTTACCCCACTAGGGGGAAGATTGAAGTAGAGGTTCTCAAACTTTCCTCTTTAATTGCTTAAGGTTATTATAATGCAAATAAAACATCACTATCAATCATATAAATCCTTTACCTTTTCTTTATTCTAATAACGAGATATTACAAAACTAAATTTTGCATCTTTATTTCATCTTCGTCTTCTATATGTTCATCTTACCCCGTCAAATATGTACCTATATATAGCGTAAAGACGGAAAATTGAAATAAATCCTAAAATATGAAAAATAGCTATATTTAAACGTAACACAATTAAGAATAAAAAATAATGAGCAGATATTCCAATAAAACACTGGTACCTACCACGTAAGTAAAGTTACAGGACACGGGGTAAACTTAGAAAACTCGATTAAATTGCGTAAAAGTAGCTGCGCACACATTTACATTTTTCACACACAGCACTCACTGCTGGTGTTTGTGACTGTGGTGCGCAACGTAACAAAATGACGATCTTAACAATGTTGACATCACTGCAAAAATTGCACTGAATCTGGCGTTATAGACGACTTTTTGTGTTACCCCGTTTTTCATATTTCCCCCATTCACCTTAAATACATACACATCTTAAACACTAGTGTTAGCTTATATTTTGCAAATTTTGATAATAATTACTAATAATGTCAAAATCATTCAAAATAATCGTAACAATAAATTATGTTCGCGATGCTGGCGGGCTACTATTTTTTTAATGAAAGCGAATTGCGAAAATACTATTATATTCAACCCTCGGGTTCAACCCTACTACCCACGCAATCGGCGGGTGCTCCTCTCCTAATTCGCTATACACAAGATTATTTGATTTTTAATTCGGCTCGGTGCAAGTGGAATGCGCTTATTGACTCGCTCGAGTGTGGATCTCCCCCCGGGTGTGACACTGTAGTCACGGTACCGGCAACTCTGCGAACCTCTACGTTCTACTTTTATGTTGCTGGCTACTCAAACACAACACTAATGAAACTTGAGGTAGAGGCATCTGTATGCAGGTCATAATTGTGTATCTCGGGTGTATGGCGGCTGCTGAAATTCAGTGGAGCATCAAAGTGGCGTCACGCGTGTCACGCGTGGTAGGGTGGCATGCGGGGAGGGGGCGGCGGGGGCTGGATCCTAGATCGTTGCAACCCTCACTCGTCTCGAGTGATATATCTGCGCGTTTAATATTGCCTTTTATTAGTTTTTTCGCGACAGCGATCCTCCGACGATCCGCATATTTGCTTTGATGACGCGCCGACGGCCGGGACGCGCCCTCGCCGCGCGGAGACAATCGCGCGCCTTTCTTGTCATTCATCTTCCTCTCGGCTGCGCATCCCTTTCTCTCCGCACTCCTATTATATTATTTACGTTACAAATTAAACTACAAACGAGCTAATACCGACTAATCCGTGCGCGAGTTTAAAGCGTTACAGTCGATGGCGGAATGTCGGTGATGGCATCCGACGAATGCTCTCAATTAACGTTGTTATTCGACTGTTTGGCAAATTTCTAATTGAAACGGTGAATATTTGAGACGGTTAGTGTGTGATGTCACGTGATGTAGTGGCGCAGGGCGTCGCCGCACAATGGCATTGTTGGCGCGCGTCCAGCTCGCTCCTCACATACATACACGCACTGCTGAAAAATTCTCTGCGCGAGCTGCGATCATGTAGCTGTATCGCTGCAGCTGTATTCATAGTCCGTAGACGTACAATTAGCTGCCGGCGACGGTAACGGCCGCGTGGGAACCGGCAACTTTAGAAATTTTGGTTGGTCGGTTGGTTAGTCGCTGGCGACTCCGGTTCCAGGAACCCGTCTGTTCCCGCCGCGCTATCTTATATAATAATATATCGTTAATCACTCACGCGCTCTGTATTAACCCGACGAGACACTGTCCTAGTGTAGAATTCCTTCGAAAGATTTACCTAATCCGATATAGTCGTATATAACAGCGCACCGGCCGCTTGAAGCTGCGAGGCTGCTCAGTTCCGCGAAGGGCATGAGATACCACTACCGCCGCCTCGATAGCAGTTAGCATCAGTTAGCTCCTCGATAAATCTGTCACAAATTGAAATCACAGTTCGTTGGCCCGAGAGGCGAGCTTTGTTCTCTGTAGTTTATTGGAGCTTTTATTCATATCAATTTTATTTCAAAGTCGTTCTGGGAACGGCATAGATACAATATATGGCGACGTACTCACGTGGAGTCTATCGGAAGAGCGTATGCAAGACGTGGATCTATAAATAATTGGCAATGCGTTATTGTAAATGAAGTGCGCAGTTCATCAATATGTCAGTGGCGGCGGGACGGACGCCGTAACGTGTTGGCAACTAATAGTGTAACGGCTCGTCGAGGACGACACACGTCTACTTAATCGTGGCGCGTCTTTCCGCGTGATGTATGTGCGCTGCGTCACGCGTCACGCCGTCGTCACGCAGCCGTCACGCCGCCGTCACGCCGCCGCAACGCGTGGTACTCATTGTGCCGCGTGACATCGTTGTCAGCGGTACACACGTTATATCCATTTGGAACCGCACCATATTCGCAACTCTGCCTGAGTCACAAGTTACCTAGCAAGCTGCGATTAATCCTTATAAGTAAATGTTAGTTTACCACTCAGTCCGCTGTGTGTTCTAGGACAGTCTGGACTGCCTCTAACTTGTTATTCAATCGTAACCAGTATTCAGGTATAAAACTCATAAAACCTTTTATATGCAACAAGATGTTGAAGATAAATTTTATTTTCTTGGCAGTAATGTCGATTTTATTTGTCAGTGTTCATCAATGCGGCGGTGGCAGGTATTGAAGTCTGCTCTGCCGTGCTGATAACGATCTGTTGGGTACAGTACCCACATGATGTTAGCTGATATTAATACACGTGTACTGCTACACCGGCGGGAGGTATCAGTGATTTGCCAAATTCTATTTGTATCTAAAACAGGTGACTTTGATAGAGTGCAGCATTGATGTGGTTTTAGATTATGACATGATATCATCCGCAGCCAATAAATGTCTGCCGAACGTCAAACTGCTCGGTATCCTACTACCTAGCTGTGTGTTGTGAAATGACAGCGACGCCTCCTGTGCACTCACACTTTGTAACACGTTACACGCTTCACTTGATTGATTTGTGATTTGGTTTATGGCCACAGAAATAAGTGTCGTGTGCGTCGTTCCTTCGTCTTTAATTAAATATAAATGGTGGCTAATAAAGTGAGAGTTTTTCAATTATATTAGAAGTTTTGAAAAGAATCGACTAGTCTATTTACGTAGAAGTAGTTTGTTACTAACCGTGGAGTAAGTAAAAAATATACTGATGGTCGTCATAACTCAAAAATTATCACTTTATATCCATTTATTAAAAATGTTCGTTACCATAAGAATTGCGACGAATCAAGTGAGGCAAGAAAAAAATGTAAATATTAAAAAACCACCCCCCCCGCCCCCCCACTCATATTACTTGCCTACATCAGTAAGATGGTGAGTTTGGTTCGTCAGTTTGTGTCTCACCGTTGTACGGGCGGCGGTGCGTTGTTTCCGGATGCAGACATCCGGTGCGCTCCCGAGAGGGTCGTAAATCTGATGTGGGAGTTTGATTCAAACTGCATGCACTCATAAATGTAACCCCGGTGAGCCCCGTAACAGAATCTAAATGTGATCCCTAAACGATTGTGAGAACATTCTTTATAATCAATGCTCTCCGAAAGTTGCTGGCTGTGTGTGAGTCGTACGCGGAGTCTGATGGGAGATATACAACACCAAATAATTAAACCCGACTGCAAAATCCAATAACTGAAAAGAAAACAACGATAATTATAATCTACAGAATTCTATGGTATTACAGGCGGGGGACAAACAAAAGTTGTACACCATACTTTCAGGTTTGGTGGGTAAATTTCAACATGTCGATTGATTTTTTCTCATTTCGGTGTTTTATTATTTGTTTTTAATTTTAAATTGTCTTTCAGTCTATTTTAATGAATGTAACTATATTAGATGGGACCAAAATATCGTAAAAACATACGAGATACTTGTGTTTTTTTATTTATTATTTATTTATTCATAATTATTAACAACTGTTTATTGAAATCAACAAATTAGGAAATATCTACTTTAATTTAGTATTTAATTCTTATTTTTTAAGAAGCAGTTACTCTGGGTAGCTCTAAACCTCGTTGTCTACATGTTCAAAGAGTTCGGAGTCTGAATGTTCGCTCGGGTTAGCCTCGCAGCTCGTGAGGGTGTCATAAAACGCATGGTAGTGCTGTGGGATTGCATCACTAGTACACGAACTTAATAAATCTGCATGTAGCACTCTACTTATAGGTATTTGCTAATCATAAGCTTGTTTCAAATGCCCAGATTTTTTTTTTCCTTTATTGTCTTTTAGTCAGTGTTTTCCAGAAATAAGTAAGGCTTTTTATGTTGTAAAAGTCACGCAGCTTCATCTCATGGATCTTAAATTTATTTCCGATCACTTTTGCATTATCCAAGTGCATCCAAGGACAACCGCTGGTTGGTGCAAGAGTGTTGTCGAACATGGAACCAAAACATATTGGGCTATGGGTTTAGGTGGCTGTAGTGGTTTGTTAACCTTGAACAATGGAAGAACTATGTCCCCTGCCTGACCAACGTTATATAACATACACGGATAAAATGGCAGGAGGTGATTTGCACACAAGATCGCTGCCGGCATCTTACTGGAATACTTCCTTCCTCCGAGCACGTTTGCTCTTGCGAATCTCCACTCAAGACAGCCAATAAAGGCAAGAAAGTGGTGGGAGTTGTGTTCCTCGTCAGTGTTCACTCCAGCCTACCAATAAAGGCAAGCCATAGGTGAGGAAAAACACTTCTCGCGGGAGGTAGAGTCCGTGGGGTCACTGTGGCCCAACATCTCGCCACATGCTGCCCTGCGGGTTTATGTATCTCTATTGGTCTGGCTCCTCATCCTAGACCTGTCTCGGCATAGTAAACTCTACCGGCACAGACCTAGTTCAAGAGAGTGCTAGTATCACCACGTCGTCAACGTAAAGATACGGCGGTGGGGTTATTAATTAATGTTCTTTGAATTCTGGTTCTATGACCTATTCAGACTTCGTTTTAGCGCTTCACACTTATGCTAATAACATATTAACTTAAAATATCAATTTTAAATATTTAATGATAGCGTGGTGGCACTCGATTCTTTAGCAGGTACTAGGTCTGGGGTTCAACATCAGTTCAGATATTACCAATGACATTGCATTGCATTTTGTTACCTTTCTAGCTTAGGTAGGCACTGTGAAAAAATTGCTAGGCCTGGAATCGCAATTGACCCTCATTGAAATCCACACAAAATGTAGGTCAATGTACATCAGGTAGACTATCACTATTAATGAAAACCGCTAGACTTAGCTCCTGTGATGGCCATTAATTAAAATGTTTAAAAAATGATCCTTCACAGTTTACTTAGTGTAAATATTCGAGCTAAGATACTTGAAGGTAATCTGTAACAGCCACTTTTAAAGAAAACCTATCGTTGTTGTCTTCTAATAATGGGGATGATGACTAAAATTGTTTTTTTTGTAAAAAAATATATTTGAGATTGGAAAAAATATTAGACACGTATATTTTCTTTTTTTACGTAATCTAAAGATTACGGCGATACATTGAGTTAAAATGTGCCATGACGTCTCGAGTATGTAGATTGTATACATAGTCGTAGTAGCAGTAGTAGTAGTGACGTAGCGCCCCCCACGCCCCAACTTAAAATGCGTTTTATCTAAGTATTTTTTTATTAATATGATAAAGCAAAAAATACATGTCTAATATTTTTTTATTATCTGACTGACGGACTAATTAGAATTCAATTTTTTTTACCGAGACATCATCCCTATTCTGCCATACCGTAAACTTAAAGTATAAGTATTCCTCTAAACAGTATCCCCAAACTCAATGCATGCAGAAGATAAAAATAAACAGAAGTGGTAGAGTATTACTAGAGGTCTTGTAACACTGGTTAGAGAGTGACGTCGAGGCATTCTTGCATCGGAGGCAGTCGATTAATCAATATTAGCTTCTTTGATTTGTAATTAAATGTATGATCAAAACCTTAACGATTTTAAAATAAAATTGTTTGTTACCGGGATAAAATTGTATTAAGCTTTACGCAAATTGTGTTGAATATTTTCCCGCGAATATAATGGTAAGAGCATCTTACTGGAAATGTAACGTATTGAAAGTATTGTAATAGTCTAGAACAATTTTATTCGTTGCAAATAGTCTAATGAGCATACATACAAATAATATTGTTTAGTTCATAAATAAAAGTAAACGTAAAACTAAATAACAAATAGATTTTCTTGTACGACGTCAAAGTCACAACGGACAATATTGTCCATCGTACGTGTACGTGCCTTATAATGTACCATATAAGGCACGTTTTGAACGTCAATTTTACAATAACATACAATTGATTCTATTGGGGACAACCACCGCGATGACAAATTTAGTGGTTTAATTTGTTTTTAAATATAATTTGATACTCAAATCCAAACTAAAAAATATTTTTGCCTCAACTGGGTAGCAACATTTCCTATAAAAATAAAAAAAACGACTGTTTTTAACTTTCTGCAGTGGCATTTTCATCTACGCCACGAAAATTTACCCTGGTAACAGATTCCCTGAAAGACGATTACGATTTTGAGAGGGAGTGCAGAGCGTTGTCAGTCCGGGCGAACATGCTGGCCCGCAGGTTCTCTCGATGTACAATCGCAGTTAAAATAGCCCTTTTTAAGACATGTTGCACAACACTGTACTCGGGGTCCTGTGGTTTAGATATACCCAAAAGGCTTGCAATGCTCTGCATATCCAATATAACAATGCGTTCAGGGTGCTATTGCGACTACCACGCTTCTGCAGGGTGTCGGCGATGTTTGCCGACGCGCGCACTGACAGCTTTGACGCAATATGGCGCAAGAAATCTGCCTCGTTACTCCGCATGTTGAGTGACAGTCCCAACAGCATTCTGAACTCGATAGCCGCCGGGGCAGATAATCCGCTTGTAACCTTGATTGAACAAGATCTGTTTTAGTTATTAAGTACCTACTAACATAGGCTAAGTAAGATTGTTACTAACACAATGGACCTCATTTGTAGTCTGAACAAATAGATAAATAATAATAAGCTATAAGTATTTGGGTATGTCTGAAGCGTTAGGCATCAACGTTACTGACATGAAGCAATTGTTGAAGGAGCGCTTAGCGAGCGTTACTTTGGTCGCCTGAAGAAGGTATTAATTAGCATGTTTACACTAAAAACAAGTTTTTTTATTACAACCGATGTTTTTTTCAACGATTTTTAAATACTTTGAAATCACAAGAATACCTTTAAATCATATTTTGGAGGAGCTCGTGGCTAAGTAACAACAGCCGCACTGGTCGATCCATCAGGTTAAGCTACGCTTGCCGGGGTTGGTCAGTGGATGGGTGACCATCTTTACATACCGAGACTCCTCCGTGCCTCGGAAAGCACGTTAAGCCGTTGGTCCCGGCTGTCATTCGTGGATCTTTGACAGTCGTTACGAGTCGTCAGAAGCCCGAAAGTCTGACACCAGTCTTACCAAGGGGTATCGTGTTACCCAGTTACTGGGTTGTGGAGGTCAGATAGGCAGTCGCTCCATATAAAATACTGGTATTCAGCTGCATCCGGTTAGACTGGAAGCCGACCCCAACATAGTTGGGAAAAGGCTAGGCAGATTGATTGACCTTTAAATCATATTTTAGTTATCATAAGTCTGTTGTCTCCACTTTTCCCTAAATTGAACAAAAAAAATTGTCTTCAATAAAAAATTTCAATACTCGTAGTGTTAATTAAATTAAAATACTATTTTAATTAAAAAATATTATTCTTCATTCTTCGTTCATTTCAAATAATACCTGAATTAAATTTTTCAAGATATGATGTTAATGTTGCTTAGGTATTACCAAGGTGACACTGACACATAATATGCGACTCATGTAGGTAAGGTTCGCGCGTTTTTTTTGTTTTGCTTCTGTACTTTCTACCACAAGTCCACAACATCCATCGATTCATATTCCTAAGAATATAAATCGATACGCTATTAAGTACTTACTTATAATTAGTGAGAGTGTTTTTGTGATCCCCAAATAATTGTTATTTGGATTTCTTCAGGCTGAGTTATTATTAAAACCGAACATTATTAGACAAAACATCATTAAGAGATCAATAAGTTTTTAGCATGTTTTAAGAGGCTCAATTAAATATTACCGATTCCATATACCTACTACAATGGTATTTGGGGCAATCTTAAATAGGCAAATCCAGCGGGATCGTTGTTAGTGCCTTATCGCCCGCTGGCTATCCGGTCATCGAGCGCGGCACATCGATCACATGCCGTCATGTGCCGCGCGTAATGTAGCTACCGAGAAGACAATGATCGCCGAGCATCGCGCACTAGAATCTCAGCAACGCGTGTTTGAAGTGGTCCGTCGCACAATGGATCGAAACTGTCGAAGATATACGAGCTTAAATAGGTATATCATAGGATACAATCTGGTAATCAGTGGCAATTTTTTTGTTTTTTTGCAAAACTTAATATTGTGCTAATGCTTATATCTCCGGAACCGAGAGAATAACCATAATATCCTTGCACTTGGTTATGTTACTATTTATTTGTGATTTTGACATAGGAGTACATCATAACGAGATGCTGTGCGCTATTTTTACCGCACTTTATCTGAATAAATCAAGTAAGTAGGAAAAAAATTAGGAGATAAGCATTAGCTTTATACATTTAAAAAAATAAAAATAAAATATAAGTTGGCAATTTGCAGCAGGATATTGGCTATTAGAGCCCTTTTCAAGCAAAAAACCGACACTTTGAAATTTAAGTTCCTATGTCTTCGAGAGTCTTTTCGATCCACTGTGCGTCAGTGCGCGCGTCCATTCAGCAGCAGCGTAGGTAATAATAGCCACGCCGCGCCGCCCGTCCCGCGCCCGCAGCGTGCCCGCAGCGTGCCCGCACGCCGCCCGCTGGCCGCATGCCGCCGCCAACCACCGCCGATTGATTTACGACCACTCGGTAATTTATGCACGTTTAATTAAAGTACCAGCAGCCGGAAGAGTCGTTGTTGTACACCGTCTCCGCTAAACTATATACCTACGTGGATTACTCTTTTTAGATTGATGATTCACTTTGTAGCTGAACGAAGGTGGTTGAACAATCCCTCTAGCCATCATAATAATCAAAGCTGTCGGAAGGCTAGATGTGCAACTGCATGTATTTGCGGCGGGTCATTAACATAAGACACCTAACAGACAGTGCGCGGCGACCGCATAGCTGTGCCCGTATGCGGCGCGCGAGGAGAGCCAGTCACTCATATCAACATGTCGCGTCGCCATGTTAGCAATGTTGCTCGCACAAACACCATATACGCGTGTCATTAGTTAGGGTAATCACCGACCGCTCCGCGCTGGATATCTTATTTACATGCCTCGAGGTGGACGAGTGCCGCTTGTCATAGAAGGTGCCAGCCGGGTAGCGGTCGTGCCAAACTGCCAATATTCACATTCATGTTTCACATATAAATGATCAAAGGAATCAAAAAGAAAGGAACTCCATTTTGAGGCGTACATTGTGAATCGATTTAAAACAATTTAGCAAAAAACATACATACAATGAGGAAAAAGAAAATTGGACGAACTCTTATTTAGCGTCGTTTCGCGGGACTCCAGGAAATTGTTCGATAACTGTGAAAAATGGAGGCCGCGCTGCTAACGGCGCAAATTAAGTGAAGTAACCTCGAACCTGCGCTCCAACTTGCCATAATATACCGCGAGCCGGGAATATGAAATGCCACGTCGATGCGAAACCTGCTATTATATCATGATACGTACCTACTACATTGTGCCTTCCGCGCATATTTTACCACAGTCTGATATTTTATTGCATACACATTTTGACGGACTGAATAATGCTGTCAGTTTGCGAAAGAAATTTTGTAGTCTGTGGTGAGAAAGTAGCGGCAGTGTTGTATTCTGTGCATATATCGTTGCGCGGTGGGGAGATGTGGGGGGGGGGGGGGGTGTGGGCGGCGGCTTTGAGCGGCGGCTGTGAAATTGATCCGTTCATATTTCATAATCATTGGCGGGAGACGGGGCCGCACGCGAGCGTACGTCGCGCCTCACTGCGGCCGTGCGGCGACCAGCCGGTGGCCGCACGGTGGGCACGACCTTTGTGAGGTGCAAGTCGAGTACATGCGCAACGTTATTGTAATGAAGGTGAGCACCAGGTTAATATATTTAAGTAACAATATTACAATCGACAACAGAAACAGGGCAGTTAAACAACTTTAAAAAATTGTCGGATACTTGAGTGACATCGTGGATCGAAGGGTGACGTTAAACGTTATATAAATTCATGTATTCATGGATTCGCAAGTAGCGCGAGGCGAGACGCATAAAAACTGCCCGCTGCCGGAAAGACGCCGCGCGCCGCGCCGTGCCGCGTGCTCGCGTGCTCGCGTGCTTACTCCACTCGCTGTTTGAATCGTTTGTGCAAATATGTTACTACTGACGATCGATATCGATATCATATCATTAAACATAGATCTATACGCACAATTGATTTAAATCGTTGCTTGATTCACCAAGTGTGAACACTACATCTGAACGTTTAAGCAACGCTTAAGAAGTAGAGACACACCTGGTAGGTATAGTAACTACGAGTAGTACCAGCACAATGACCTATAAGTTTTTTTCTAACTAGACAGGTGGACGTTTAGGCTGACCTAAACAATTATCCCGTACAGAGCGGTAGGTAGGTATGCGGGCTGCGGCAGTAAGTCAACTAGTCAACTATTGATTTGTAGCGTTATTTATTAGTTGCTTGTACAATAAATAAGTTAAGTTGAACCGACCGTAATGAAACTGTGTGCCGCGCCGGGCACGCGGTCACACCGCGGCCGCTGATCTGATAAGTGCGGGCCAGCTGTCGGCTATTGTATGCTAATACAGCCAAACTGCGAACACACCTAACACCGAGCGAACATTTGAAACGAGCAAAAAGTAACTTGACGTGTACAACGCAGCCGTCGTGTAGTAGTGCTGTAGTGGTGTCGTAGTGTGTTGTTCCAGCGCTAAGTGACCAGCTCCTGGCGCTACGCTCTCGCGCTTATTTAGTGGCGCAGCTGTCAGCGCGGTTGTCGCCATTAACCATCCGCTGTCTGTTGCGACACAAAGCTCTTAATATAAGTGTTGACTAGACAAAACCTCGCGTATAAAAATCTGTCACCGTGCGGTTCGTGACAAAAATATATATCGATAAGTAGGTATTTCCCTACTGCGCGGTCGTCGCAAATTGACTAATATGTATAGTGGTGACAGTTAAGACAGTTGCCGCACAATGGCGCGCCAGGCACTCCGCATGGAAAGAACTGACACGGCACGCGCAGTTGAGATGTCGACGGATTGTGCGGAGCGGTCGCGGCCGATGCGCGGGAGTTCACTTGTTTTATTTTGTAAATAAATACGTCAAACAATGATAACCGAAACTGAAGGAAGTGAGTATAACGTGTGTCACCGGGCAATCCGGCAGGTGGATGATGCGCATAAATATCGCGACATGAGCGCGCGGGCGCATGCGCGACACGCTGGCTGGCGGCCCACTCAACCAATCAAGAATTCCCTTAGGAACCAGTCTCTACAGCAAGCGGGCCACGCTCGAAGCGCTGCTCTCTCAAATTCATATTTGTCTTTCATTCCGGTTGTTAGTTTAGCCGAGCTCGTTTTGGAACTGTTGGCATCAACTGTATTGCAGTGTATTGCGGCAGCGGGACGGTTGCGGGACGGCAGCATCTGTCGCTCCACTTAAAACAATAGAGTTCCGGTTCCGGCGCGCGCAGACCTAGCGGCGCCCGCGCCAGCTGACTGACGTCATTGGACGCTGGACATGTGCGGACATATGCGGCCGCCGTGTACTCTATACAAATGTCATGCTTGCTACAATAACAAAAAGTATTGCATAGGTACTTTAACCACCCTACAACTGACTATAAACGTTTTGTTTCCTGGTTTACAATTAAGTGTTACATTGTATAAAACATACTATATGTACCTAACCTACTACCTACCTACATATCCATATGAGTAATCTGTCCGACAAAGCAAGCTTGTAAAGCCCTTTTTTCCTGTTCAAGAACAACAATTTTATTATGCTCAGCCGGTAACCTACGTGATGCGTACGGTACAGTGAAAACTCAACCCTTTATGTAATTAAGGCGAGCCCTGGTTTAAATTAGAAATTTCTGCTTATAGCAAGATCACATGACCCCGGAATGGAAACTTGTAGCTAGAGTGGGTGGATATCACGTGTAAGTGCTTTACCGTAATATTACACATGTACATGTGAAATGTTATGGAGCGGGTTCCTCAAGCCGGGGGGAGAGTTCACTAATGGAGTGTGAGATTAACTGAAGAGTTCGAAGAGCAGTGTTAATTACACACCTGCCTATATCGTATGTTTTTAATATGAGCTCGAGATGTTCCACTTGAAGCGCCAACTTTCATGTTAGCATGAAGGGGATGACGAGCGAAAAAAGTTCATGCGAAGTCCGCACCCTCTAGTAAGCATGTTGTGTTTTAAACCTTCTTCTAAATTACTTTTTAAAATTAAATCAGTGTATTGTTTCTTCAGCACTCATTAAAGTAATGAAGCTGTTTCACAGACCTTGTACTACAGAAACTATTACTTACCTAACCGGGGTATGAACAAGTTTAGGGTTAAGTACTTAGGTACGAAACGTTTCGTCATCGTGAAGTTTGGCCGAGCTCAGCATTGTTTGCGTCAACAATTACTCGAAATAACCTGAAATATGCGACTCTGTGGCAATGTATTATTCCAAAGTTATATTTAATTATTGTTGTAAAATCAGGTCATTAACATTTTTGATAAAATTCCTCCAGTGTTTGTGTTGAATTATGTGATTTCCTCCAGTACGCGTACATGGTAGGTACGGGGCGGCTGCAGTTGCGTAACACGACATTCCACCTATGACTAATTATAGTTCATTAAAATACTTGCTAATGCGATCTTAATCGCTGGTGTAGACTCGCGTGGCTCACTTCCCGCGATTTCCCCGCGTCACGCCGCGCGCCGGGCCGTCGGGCCGGGAGGCGCGCAGCGGCGGCGGCGGCGACGCTCTCGGTGGATGAACCCGCGAACTTCGTCTGTTATTATCATACAAACAGCTCATTGTGCGACTCCCTCGGCGACAATTACCTTCCCTCTTTATTGTTCACTCGCGGGAACTGTTCGGAACAGATTATCTTACAATTGTTTGTCGAACTGTGCGCACTTAATGAGCCTGCCATTCGCGGTCTCTATTTAAACGTTTTCGTTGAAGATTTTTTTATCTCAACTACAATGTGATTAATGCGAGCTTTTGTAAATTATAACAAATCCAGTTGCGAATCATGGTAAGCTCACTTGTGAATCCCGCAAGCCGTCAATGACTGTATTGATAAAACGAAGTTAACGTAGATTAACATGAAAACGATAACTATTTTTGCCGGCTCTTTCTTTTCCTATTTCTTGCTGGTATTAGGCTACTACTCGATATCAGCACGCAACCGAGGAATGAGATACAATCGTTCGGCTGCTCTGACACGCGATTACCTGGTACTAGTAATTAAGCGAGGGTTGCTAATGTGAGATGAGTGTTAAGTCTTCACCGTAGTTGTTATGTGTAAGCAAGTGCTGATTGTTGCAAGAGCTTTGAAGTTCCACCGACGAAGCTAGCGCTACTTGCAAGTCATTTAAGACACGATGGTAAATATTGTACTTAAGCACTTGCAGGATATCGCAAAGAAAATTATGTTTAAAGGATGGTATGTACAATACGCCTCATGTTATTCTCATCATTACTAATTGCTCCAGCGACGGTTACGTTCCAGGGCTGTACGAGCATTATATTAAGTACGCCACGGACAGGTTGTTATAACACATTGTATAGCTTCAGGCATACCTGAAGCTATACAATGTGTTAAAACAACCTGTCCGATCAGAAAAAGGGCACATAGGTACGCAATAATAATAATAAATAATCATAATACCAGCCTGTTACTGTCCCATTGCAGGGCAAAGGCCTCTTCTCATACAGAGAAGGCCGAGCATTGATCACCACTCAAGACGGGTTGGTGATTTCAGACTTATATATCCTCACGGTGTTTTCCTTTTACCGATGTCAGTAATGTCCAAGATAAACTCAGAAATTACATATGAATTGAAAAAGACACATTGGTACTTGCCCGGATTTAACCACCAGGCTAGTGGTACGCGATAACATTACCAAAAAGTTTTTCTTTTTTTATGTAGGTATACTAAAAATAAAAAAGTTATTGCTATTTAAAATTCACGAATAAAAATTGGTAAATGTTCAATAAGGGTCATAAGTTATGACTTGTAAAGACGCTAAATGACAGCCCCCCGCGCCCCATGTAATAATCCGTTAAAATTCCTCATTGAAAAAAAATAAGGCCAATTTTTTTTTCTTTTTTCCTGTATATTACCACATCTCTATAGACTCTCAGTACAACACCCGCACGGATCGGACAGGGTGTTTGTTACACGTTGTATAAGCGTCTGACGCTGAACTCAATCATTAAATATCAATAATTTATTGTTTTAGTAATGTACCTACAGGATGACTATTGTGCGAGCGTATCGACGCTACCGCCGCCGACGGAACTAAAGCTCGACGGTGTGTTGAGCTCTGGTGTGTTCTTGTAACGGACTGAACAGGAATTCCAAAACTGACAAATTATGACCACTTAATTATATTAATTTAGTCTCGAACCTATATAATTATATTAACGGCCGGCTAGAGGCTTTAATATCAAGTATTAGCATACGCCGCTAATTACCCGCGTGCCGCCGCGCGTATGTTCACGGCTTGTCGCTTGCGGTGTAGCCAGATAATAAACTTGTATGAATTGTATTTGAACAGGTAGAATATAGATAAGTAGATCTCATAGAAAATATTCTCTTTATCTTTATGATGAATAGGTAAGTACCTGCGTACAAATTGCTTACATAATAAAGTGAATGCAATACCATGAACTTGTATAAACTGTAGTAACATGTCGTTACGTTGTCTGCTAAGATATATATCCTGGTCATGTAGTGGGTGCATGTGCACTGTGCAGTGCAACACGTCGTCAGGCTGGTAATGTGCGACGTGCGCGCCGCGGGACACCTCTTGTTACAAGTGTTATTACCACTAGCCTGGCCAATAAACAAACAGTTGTTTATTGGCCAGGCTAGTTCGGATCTCAGATAAGTATAGATCATTTAGTTGGAATACGCGGCCTCTGACAATCCCAGCAAATTTCTTTTCGTAGGTTATTAGTTTGTGCCAGTAGTAACTACAGTAGAAACTGATCGCATTATGAGAGCATAGTCCAAACTGATCGCATTATGAGAGCATAGTCCAAACTGATCGCATTATGCATTATTTATTTTATTTCCTTTTATTTCTTTCTTTCTATGGTAGGACAGTTTCAAGAAAGAAAACCTGCCGTCTCTAGATTTACTGTGGGTTCGGCCTGGGCCATGGTATTCAAATTGAAAATATGTACTTATAATGATTCATATTAATTTCAAATTCACATAGGCTCTACGCAAGAGAGCCTCCAAATGACGAGAGCTGATTTACGTACTCAATAAAGTTTTTAATGGACTATAATAAAATTAAAGGATGATTATAATTAATTTGTTAAGCCATTTGCATAATAATATTAAAATAAGTAATATGTTCAAGTGACCATGTAATTATGAAGTAATAACTAATTGCTCCGCCCCGTAGTACTACGTAGCACGGCGTAGCATCGCGTAGCACCACGTAGCAGCTTCATATTTCCGAAGATTAATAACATTGTCATGTTTCTGATGTTTCAGCGTCGTCGACGCGCTGAAGGTCACCGGCGAGTAATGTGATCCGCTCATCAGTGACGTAGTTACAGCGACACCGTCCATTAACATCGCGGTATCGGTCTGTTGTCTTTTTCCACGTCTGACGTCGTTGGCGATGCGGAGCCTTTGTCGGCGTGCATGCCGGGGCTGTGCGGGGCGTTGCGGGGTAGTGCGGGGTGGTGAGGTGCGGTGTGGGGCGGTGCGGGGCGGTGCAGGGGTGGGGCGGCGTGTGATCTCGCCGCGCCACGCCCCCGCCAACAATGCCGCACTGCCTACGTACCTACGTATGTATAGCACGGAACAGCTTCACAGAACAATGGTCGCGCACAGATCATTATTTGTTCCGATAAGTCATTTAGTGGTGAAAGCGCAAGATTTACGTGTTGTGCTGCCGCCATGTTGCTACAATTAGTCCGAGTTAGCGTTCTTTTCTGATAGCTTACAGTGGGGCTCGGAGAGGAACTGACCCGCGGAACAGATGGCCCAGTAAAGGTTCGACTTACTAGTCAGCTGATGATTTCATACATGGATATTGTAGAGCTGGCATGAGCCACTAACTAGCACTTATGGTACAGTGCGACACAACTTAGATGTAGCATCGGCAAAATTCTTAAAACTGATCACCATCTGAACTGTCTTAAAAATCACCAATATTTATTACAGCTTTAGGTGAAAATTATCTTTACGCAAACGCAATAACTTGTGAAATCATAAAATCAAATACATTCGTAAAATTGAAATGAATGAATTAGGCTTGTGTAGTACATGTACTATGTACTATTAAGAATTCATTCACGACACTGTACTAGAATGAACTATTCCGTAAGCTTAATAGTACTTCGATCATTTAGTACTTCGTTTCGATCACGTTCCGTCCGATCAGTCGCTCGGACTTGGATCCGCAGAGATCACGCATTTCGCGATTCATGGATCGCGCAGGAAACAGACCGGTTGCGAGGGAGCGAGGAATTAGACGCACTCTTGACTCCTGTTTCACTCTGACTTCTCAAACTTACAACTTCATAACTCTGATTTGCCAAGGTGTTTAGATCTTTATTACGAAAATAGTTTAAGTATTTTGCTTTATTTCTTTCGAAACTTATAGGCATGCGAGGTTACCGATTTAAAAAAGATATTTTCTGTTTTCTTAGAATAATAAGTACCTACGTTCTAGTTAGTTTCCATTTTAAATTTAGTTTAGATAGTAGATACGATTTAATTGTTAAAGTTCGATGTAAACACCTATGAGCCTGTGATACCATCCAAGCACTCGTAATACTCTTCATTCAGTTAGTGTACTAATAGTACTAGAAGGCCGAACTAGTACGTTTCACAGATTGTACTAGATCGGAGCGATCCGTTCAATGACCGAGCAAGAACAAGTCTAGAATGAATGCAAATGAATTCAGATCTCTGAATTGAGGAGCGACCTTAAACGTCCTGTAACTTTTTAAGGGTTTTACTACAAATTCCAGGATCGGGCCTTCAAAATCGGCTAATTTACTGCTACGAGTAAGTGTTGGTACAAGTAGTACCCGCGGGTAATATGAGACATGGCTCCTCAATCCACACGGACACACTTTATGCTATATACATCTGATTTGTGTCGTACTGTACTGTTGCTGAATATTACAATGGTATTATACTCGTATAGTCGTAATTATACCTAAGTGGTAATCATTGTCATTCTAAACACGCTTCATTTATTGACCAGATAGATAACTACTCTTATTACACGTGTATTGTTGTTGCAGATACGTCGACGTTGTCTGCACATAGGTGCACACGGGGCCATGTCCCGTTTTCAAATCAATTCCACGGCCAGCCAGCTCCTTGACAGACCTACACAAATACACTTCACCTGTTACGTTACCCTAGTTCATGCACATTTGGATATCTACACTAATATTATAAAGAGAATAGATTTGTATTTTTGTTTGTAATTAATAAACTCAAAAACTACTGGACCGATTTCAAAAAATCTTTCACCAGTAGTATGCTATATTATCACTGAGTAACATAGGCTATCATTTATAAAGATATCACGCGCGCGAAGCCGCTGGCGGAAGCTAGTTCCATAATAAAATTGTAAACTGCAGACGTACCTACGTACTACGTGAGAAATTAACACTGACAAATACCGTCACTGAAAATACAATAGATATACCTATTATTTTAACTAAGTTTAAAAAAGTTTTTGTTGTGGTTACATCGTATTGGCCCACTGCCTATAAACGTCATCACCATTCTCCGGTCCTTATCCCAACTTATTAGTGGTCTGCGCAACATGTCGTGTTCTTCCATACTTCTCTATCAGTCGTCATCTCAATATTCACCGTTCTAGCCGCATCATCTATCACACCGTCCATCCATCGATTCTCTGGTGTTCCCCTACTCGTATAGCCATCTACATCCATACCATGTCCTATACATATAGGACAGCATGGTATATATTTGTTAGTAGTCCCTGTAGGATAGGGCATAGAGGCTCTAATAAACACGTAAGTAATTGGAAAAGCCGGCCAACAGCGTGTCGGACCACGCACAATGAAGGGTTCCGTAGTTGGGATTAATTTATGGCGAGTACAAACTTAACATTGTAGTTGAAAACCATTTTTTCTTATACATTGCAACTGCAAATTTAAATTACGCACAATATTTGGAGATTTACCATAACATAGTAAATCTTAGGACCATACCTATACTTCTTATAGGTTTTCCTGTAATTTATGAGTATTTTAGCCTCAGTAGTTTCGGAGTTATGGGATATTCTTAATAAATCTTTAAAAATATTTATTTCAAAATTATTTTAAAAAAAATCCTCATAACAAGCCCTTTCATTTGATATGCCACACAGCAAAACTTTTTATGTTTCAATTTGCCCCCGAAAAGTGACCCCCATATTCAAAATTCATTTATTTTCATTACACGTCCTTGTGTCATAGAAATATTGATATGTGTACCATATTTTTACTTAATTGGTCCATTAGATTCGGAGCAAATTGGCTATGACAGACAGACAGACACACGAGTGATCCTATATGGGTTCCGTTTCTTCCTTTTAAGGTACGGAACCCTAAAAACAAAAAAAAATGTCCCCGAAGCCTCTTCATACATAATTGATAGATTCATGTAGTACTTAATAGAGCAGAGTCGTTCGATGCGGTTCATTAGTTCGAGGACACTCGGAATTAATTCGTTTCGTTGGTTTCCCACCTCCTCGGTCTGGGCGGCTTGCCCTGTAAACATCATGTGGTTCTACTACAGAATGGGCTGCGCTCAGCACATACACTGAATAGTTTATCTTGAATTAAGAGAAATTATGGAATCAGCCGGAACTTTGCGGAACTCTATTAAAAAAAGTAAAATGATATGTAAAAATATTTAGTTTTAATTCCGCAATCATATCTTGGGCGTAATTAATCTAAATATTTCTACATAACATTTTAGTATCTTCAATTAGTATAAAGTACATAATTATTTTTATTAGCACTGTTTTTACTTTTACAGAAAAACAAAGGTACACTGCTGCAGCATTTAATGTTAACAGTTGCTTAAGATTGCCAAGAATTTGAATTATTTCAATTTTACATCTGTTCCTATTTTTTTTAAGCTTAAACTGTGTTCATACGAGTAGACTTTCATTGCTGACTGTACCAACCTACTTATGTCCTATTTTCAGAAATGAAAGCACTTTCAAAAGCGTGTTGTTCCTTATATACCTACTATCACCTATCAACTTAACAGTAGGTATTTATTTTCGGCTAATTAGTTACTCGTAGTACATATATTATTATAATGTAGTACCGCGCCGTGTCTCAGGTGTTACTTCATGCTATGCTCGGAACAGATGAACAGCTCACGGAGACATTACAAAAGATTTATAGCGCTTCAAGCGCTGTGCGTTCAGCCGAATGCCGTTTATGAGCATTCCTTCAGGGACGCGTTCGATACAGCTCTGTTCCATGCTATATTTAAACTTTTGAACAAACACGTTTGAAATGTTCAACAAATGTGCAGCAAATTAGTAAAAAATTGATGATGTAGTTGTAGGTATTTTTCACCTTTAGGCCGCAGTTTTTTTTTATGTGGCCAAAACTATTACTCATTGGTTCTACTCTTTTCATATACCTATATTGTTAATCAAAATGTTATTCAATCGTAAGTAGTAAGTTGGTATCTACTGTTACCTTAATTTATTTATTAAATAAATAAAATTAATCGATCTATCATCTTTGTAATCTCGTTAGTTCTAAAAAAAACGAACTTAATAAAATAAAAAATTGCGCTTATTTTGCATGGTTGATTAGATACAGTATTGTTTCCTTAAAAAGACAGGAATAAAAAGTTATCTACATAATCAACCATGAAACAAGTAGAGTAAGCAGATAGGTAATGAACACTAATAAAAACGTGTTAAAATATATCGTAGTTAGGCGTAAACGACATGAATATGAAGCATGCAGGACTATCAGTACATCGAGTGCATGTGCATCAGTGAGCGGCGGGTAATGAGGTATCGATGGCTGATCCACTCGCCTCTGTTTAATGAGTCGTGAGGCATCGCGCCCTCGCACCTGCGCTCTCACCGGCTATAGACACTCACAGAAGGTCCACTTCATCCTTGGGCAAACAGTACAAAAATGACAACGAAATATCACAATAGAATTTGTTTAAAAATATATGCAACCCGGGTCTGCAAAGCTACTTAATGAAAATATGATACTGACTTACCCAAAACGCTCTAGTCAGCTTCGTCTCGTCGTAGTACTGCCTGACAGCCAGCAGGTACCAAGGTTAGTAAGGAGGCATAACACACAGTTCTACAACACAAACAGTCCCCTGCTCGCTACTCATCTACCTGCTGAAACAATTGACCGGTGACATTATTCTTCTTGAGGAGTGAGTAGCAACTTGTATTCGTACATGGCGAATGCAATGGTTCCTCACGTTACGTTACTTAAAGAAAGAAAGAAAATACATTTATTTAGCACAGAGTAAAAGGCACAGAATATAATATACTAGCTTTTGCCCGCGGCTTCGCCCGCGTGGATGTCAAAAATATTCAACGGGAACGTACTACCTGGATTAAAAAATAACCTATAGGTTAATCCTGGTTATAAACTATATGTGTGCCAAATATCATCCAAATCCGTTCATCCGTTTTTGTGCAAACCGGAACATACGAACAAACTCGTACATACAAACAAACAGACCAAAATTCTAAAAACTATGTTTTCGGCATCAGACGCGAATATTCAATGTAGGGTTTGACTTCGTTACTATTTTATTTAACTTCGTCTGCGTTGAGTATAATTTTTTTTTTCTAGATAATTATGAACAATATTAATTATTAAAAAAAAAAAAACGATTTATGTTGTGTTAGTTTCCAACCATAAGCCGAAATATTAGTGATTTTAACTTAAAAAATGAAGAACTTTAATTAAAAACAAAATTTCATCCCCCTTTTCACCCCCTTAAGGGTTGAAATTCTAAGAACACCGTTACTTTACCTTCCAACCAAGCCTAGATAGTAAATTTTGTGATTTTTCTTTGAAAGTTAAGGACTTTTCAATTTCATCCCCTTTTTAATCCTTCGGGGGTGGAATTATCAAAAACGCTGAGACACCTATAAATTAATTTTCAATCGTCAGCCTAAACACAAAATTAGAAGATCCTAACTTCAAAACTGACGGACTTTCATATAAACTTCCATCCCCTATTTTACTCCTTTAGGGGTGGAATTTCCAAAAATCCTTTCTTAGTGGATACTTACTCTTCACAAAGAACACACCCTCCAAGTTTCATGTTTCTAGGTCCAGCGGTTTGGGCTGTGTGTTGATATATCACCCAGTCAGTCAGTCAGTCAGTTTACCATTTTATATATAGAAAAAGATAGAAAGATAGAAAGAAAGAAGAAGATAGATAGGTAGATAGAAAAGAAAGATAAGATATATAAATATATAATAGAAGATAGCAGATAAAAAGAAAAATGTAAAGTGTTCTTCCTTATACTCGTAGCTATGGGTGCCGCACTTCTGCGCCAAAAAAGGCCAGTAGTAGCCTACTTGTGGTAAGTGGGCCTACGGGCCCATGTCCTGCTACTCACTTGTGGTAAGTGGGCCTACGGGCCCATGTCCTGCTGCTCACATGTCCTCGCGCTGACAATAATGAAGTGGTTACTGAACGTGTTGACACTGACACACGTACACTCTACAGTACAACGTGCACCGCTGCCTATCCATTACCTACTTGTGGTAAGTGGGCCTACGGGCCCATGTCCTGCTGCTCACATGTCCTCGCGCTGACAATAATGAAGTGGTTACTGAACGTGTTGACACTGACACACGTACACTCTACAGTACAACGTGCACCGCTGCCTATCCATTACCTACAAGAAAGTTGAAAGTGTGACGTCAGCTTTTTGCGCTAATTAAATTCGATGGTGACAATGCGTATTTGAAGGGTAATGTTAGACAAACTGTATGTTTGCTATTATACCTTGCATTGGGGAGTGTTCAAGGAAATGCACGATGTCTTTATTTGTCACAATTGCACGTGGATTCTGATGCGTGTTTCACTACCAAAAACTTGGGGTGTTCCGGGAAGCCCAAGGATAGACAAGTGAAAAAAAATATTTGACGTCGTTTCATGCGATAATAAAAAATAGTTCCTGGTGCTAATTTTATTTAACTGAAAATAACAACATGACCCGTGAGAACATTATTATAAAATTGGTATCACTGCTAATTTTATAATCACTTTTATGTAGATAATCGTTGACCACGAGATATACAAAGATCCTCAGTTATAATTGAGTCATCGTTCTATACAATTTGAAGTGTGAAATTATATTTAATTTAAAACATCTTCAATTCCACGTATTCTAGAGAACTGCTACTTACTGAAAGTTCAATGATTGCTATTAAAACACAATTTATTCCAGAATCTAATAAAGATGAATCAGTGCAAGAAACAAATGACTAGAAATTGTAGCAAATCTCTTTGCCTTTATTAACGAACATCGTTATATCTTCTTCTTGCCAATCCTCGCTTGAAGGAAAAACTATTACTACGAGCAACTATTAAATTCAAATATGTACATGTCAGGAAAATAGATATGTTTTTGTAACACTACCATATAAGACAAAATTTAGTTTTCCGGATCCCCGTGCATCATTCCGAGTGGCGGCGACAGCTCGTAAGATACAACGCGGCTTCACGGGCTGGGTACCTACTGCTTGCACCTATAGGTATTTAGTTACGTTATAGTACACACGGATTGCTAACTCGATAGCTGATTGCTAACTCGATAGCTGACTGCTAACTCGATAGCTGACTGCTAACTCGATAGCTGACTGCTAACTCGATAGCTGATTGCTAACTCGATAGCTGACTGCTAACTCGATAGCTGACAGCTAACTCGATAGCTGATTGCTAACTCGATAGCTGATTGCTAACTCGATAGCTGATTGCTCACTCGATAGCTGACTGCTAACTCGATAGCTGATTGCTAACTCGATAGCTGATTGCTAACTCGATAGCTGACTGCTAACTCGATAGCTGACTGCTAACTCGATAGCTGATTGCTAACTCGATAGCTGATTGCTAACTCGATAGCTGATTGCTAACTCGATAGCTGATTGCTAACTCGATAGCTGACTGCTAACTCGATAGCTGATTGCTAACTCGATAGCTGATTGCTAACTCGATATCTGATTGCTAACTCGATAGCTGATTGATAACTCGATAGCTGATTGCTAACTCGATAGCTGACTGCTAACTCGATAGCTGACTGCTAACTCGATAGCTGATTGCTAACTCGATAGCTGATTGCTAACTCGATAGCTGATTGCTAACTCGATAGCTGACTGCTAACTCGATAGCTGATTGCTAACTCGATAGCTGATTGCTAACTCGATATCTGATTGCTAACTCGATAGCTGACTGCTAACTCGATAGCTGATTGATAACTCGATAGCTGATTGCTAACTCGATAACTGACTGCTAACTCGATAGCTGATTGTTAACTCGATAGCTGACTGTTTTTTCTGTTTCCAATTACTTGGACAGTTCCTAGGTAGGTATAAGTACCTGAAAGGGTAGTTTTAGTCCTAAGGTAGGTAACCAGCTTCTTAGAACTGACTGATATGTAAGTATATAATTCAGTACGAAGAAAATGAACCTAATCCTAACAGAAAGTAAGCATGTGAGTTAACTTTTAAATAAATCTTGACTAACTGTAACTGTAGAAGTAATTAATTATTATAATTGCATAGCTTTAAGCTTATTATTATTTATTTACAACATGAATAGGAACTGAATTTATCAAGATAATTAGTTAAAATACCAAATTGTTTTCGTTAATATAATTATAACAAATGTGCTTATTGTGAGGTAGTCGTTGATTCCAGATAACAGCGACTTAAACCTGTGGTTTTATTTTCACACTGTCTATAAAAACACGCATTAAAATACCTCAGATATCTTTATTGAGCATAAAGAATACCAGAACGTTCTCTTGGCCCCGTTCGGTGATCATTTCACCATTGTTTATGGCCGTAAAATTTGACACCTAGTTCACATGATTTATACAATTTGTCAGTCATAAAACCGTGGAAGTACATAGGTAGGTGATAGGGAGATAGTGTTGCGCCTGCATCACGTTATCTGTGGTAGATAGTGGTGCGAGCAGCAGCGGCGGCGGCGGCGGCGGCGGCGGGTCGGTTTACTGCCGCGGCCGTGCAGAGATATTTATGTGACGGCGACGACGAGTTTGATTGATGGCGCATTGCTGCATTATCTACAGGCATTAAGTCCCACCGGGAATGCAGGCGACTTATGGAAGCAATAAAAGTTACATACAAACGCAGCGCCAAGTATGCGACGGATATAGTAGCGGCTCGTCGATATCAGTGCGCGCTGGCAGCTCACCCGGCTCCACTAGTCCACTAGGCAAGGAGGCTACCCTTGACCTGAATGATATCAGTGCGCGCTGGCAGCTCACCCGGCTCCACTAGTCCACTAGGCAAGGAGGCTACCCTTGACCTGAATGATATCAGTGCGCGCTGGCAGCTCACCCGGCTCCACTAGTCCACTAGGCAAGGAGGCTACCCTTGACCTGAATGATATCAGTGCGCGCTGGCAGCTCACCCGGTTCCACTAGTCCACTAGGCAAGGAGGCTACCCTTGACCTGAATGATATCAGTGCGCGCTGGCAGCTCACCCGGCTCCACTAGTCCACTAGGCAAGGAGGCTACCCTTGACCTGAATGATATCAGTGCGCGCTGGCAGCTCACCCGGCTCCACTAGTCCACTAGGCAAGGAGGCTACCCTTGACCTGAATGATATCAGTGCGCGCTGGCAGCTCACCCGGCTCCACTAGTCCACTAGGCAAGGAGGCTACCCTTGACCTGAATGATATCAGTGCGCGCTGGCAGCTCACCCGGCTCCACTAGTCCACTAGGCAAGGAGGCTACCCTTGACCTGAATGATATCAGTGCGCGCTGGCAGCTCACCCGGCTCCACTAGTCCACTAGGCAAGGAGGCTACCCTTGACCTGAATGATATCAGTGCGCGCTGGCAGCTCACCCGGCTCCACTAGTCCACTAGGCAAGGAGGCTACCCTTGACCTGAATGATATCAGTGCGCGCTGGCAGCTCACCCGGCTCCACTAGTCCACTAGGCAAGGAGGCTACCCTTGACCTGAATGATATCAGTGCGCGCTGGCAGCTCACCCGGCTCCACTAGTCCACTAGGCAAGGAGGCTACCCTTGACCTGAATGTAAGCCGCTGCCGCTGTATGTGTAGCTGTTGGCTGTAAGTGTTTAATGGTCATCATCATCAAAAGTGGCACACACTGCATCAGCGTCAAATGCCGCAGAATCAAATAGTTTAGAATAACTGTTTCCTGACTAGGTATCGCAATCCTAAAATTAGGCACAGAAAGGGAAGGAAAAAAAATAGATCTAGGTTCATACAGTTTACTTACACACCGTTTCTCAATTCCCAATTGAGAAAACGCTTGAGACTTGACTCAAAAGGCTGGCAGCGTTGCAGTGTTGGATGGCAATGTTCATAATTTGTCTGAAATAATTATAAGTACTTAGACCAGTCCAGCTCTCTATTATAAATAATTAAAAGTACT
Organism: Agrochola macilenta; assembly: GCA_916701695.1. Lineage (NCBI taxonomy): Eukaryota > Metazoa > Arthropoda > Insecta > Lepidoptera > Noctuidae > Agrochola > Agrochola macilenta. The sequence goes on along the minus strand of OU753558.1, from coordinate 23,917,435 downwards.
TCGAGCGGTCCAACCCTCTAATAAAAGTAATTATAAGTACTTAGACCAATCCAGCTGTCTATTATAAATAATTAAAAGTACTTAGAGCAGACCAGCTCTCTATTATAAATAATTACAAGTACTTAGACTAGTCCAGCTCTCTATTATAAATAAATAAAAGTACTTAGAGTGGTCCAGCCCTCTATTCATGTTCGTACTTACTTAATTAGTTTTGATTTTACAAACACTAAATACTTAGGTATTAGTGCCAAGTTCTCTCCACTGTTTTTTCAGATTTAATAAAGGCTAGTGGTAAATATAACAACGTTTAATTAAATAAAAATATGGTAAAATTAAATAAACTTACTTACATACATATTATTATCTACAAATGGGAGGGCGTTTCCTTTTTTTTACTTAAATAAACGTTGCATGAATTATTTGATGCTTTAAATCTAAAGCGTTTATTACTCTAGTCTGGATTTAGGAATCCTTATTAGGAAGGGAGCTGACCAAGTCAAGGAGGCAAGAACAATTCTGACTGGCTTATTAGGATATTAAATTGTTCTAACTAGTATTAAGCGTCGTGCAGAACGGCAACAATTTATACGGCAGAGAGAGCGTATTAAAAAAAAAATTGACACAGGTCGACCCTCGATGACGTCCCGCAGGACTCTGAGCGCGACCCGATTTAACCTTTTTTTTTTTTTGAGGATAGGAAATTATCAAATAACTTCTCCCGCTCTGGGCGGAGCGGCAGGGTGTGTCAGGATTGAATTTTTTTGGGTTTATTAAAAAAAAAAAAACTAAACTTAAAATTTCAACCTTAAATTTACCTCGAAAATACGATTACCTCATCCTACTGTATGCAATTTTCATACTATTATGTGCTGTAATTAAGAAATGAGATGAAAAATGGTTTTGAAATCGACTCACCCTGTTTCGGAATATTTTTTTATAGAGAAAATTTTAATTTATCGTGTTTTGAACCTTTAATTTCCCTCCAACAAGGATATATCTATAATATATATTGTTTTTTTTCAGGACCTAAATACACTAATAGAGATAGCAAATTCAGATAACCCCCCGTTAAATAAACTTGTAGATATGTGTTATAGATTCCATGTTCTGTGCACTTGTACACCGAACAGAGCGTAAAAGTATCTAAGCGTTTGATAAATATCATGTTAGTAAGTATAATAGAACCTTATGTTTTACAGCACAGAAATGTGTGTAATTACAGATTATTTCCGCGGAGTTCACGGTGCTCTCCCAAACGATGTTCATTGCGTGCGGGGTGACGGCTGGGCCAGTGGGGCCAGTGAGGCCTGTGGGCTCGGGTGGCGCGCGGTGCGGAGCAGGCAGGTAGGAGCACTAATTATGTGAGTGCGGAGTCGGGAGCCCCGGGCCCACCCACCGCGGCCGGACTAGATTCCACGCCCGCCGCGTTTTTTACACCCTAATTAAGCTAATTTATCGGGACAATAAGAGAAATTATTGGTAGCGGCTCGGCGGTTACTGGCCGCTTTATGAGAGGTATTAAATTGTTGAATTTAAGAGCGCTACCGAGCTACACCGCCTCGCCTCGCGGCCCCGAGCCCTCGTTTTGATGCCCCAATAAATATACAAAAGATCCCATCAGATAACCTGTGTGAATGGAGCCGCCGTCGATTCCGCCGCTCTTAATGAAAGCCACGCCGAGGAATGTCGTGGACAAAACCTTAAAATGCTAATAACATGAGCACGACACACAGCCCCCGCACCGCCCCCTCCCCCACGTCCCTCCTCGCACGTCTAGAATGTGTCCTGATAACGAAGGTGCCAATCTCGCAGGTGGACAGATTAAATGAGTATTTTATGGCAGATTAAGTAAACATTTTTTCCTTGATGTGTGTTTTATAGCCCCGGCCGGCGTGTGGGGCATAAATCCTTGGTATGTTTTTTTTTACAAGGATAGCTACCTACCTACCTCATTGAGATCTACCCAATTATTTTTAAATGTTTTTTAATTCGTATCCATCGAATTAAAATTAATTAGATACCTCCTGAATTTTATACACATGTATGTAGATAACAGGCATGCATACCTTACCTACTGACTCGTAGGGAACTCGTAAATATCTACCTATAATACAGGCACATACCTACATTAGACCGTGTGTGCCTGACATTCCTAGTCTCTTTAACGAAACCCAGCGGTAGCGAGAGAGGACTCGGTATTGTATTCTACAAAGGTACCTGTAGGAACTTATCAAGGTTCATTAGTTCTGTCTGGGAAGGTACCTAAGTACCTACTAGGTAATCTGCATGGTAACAACCTAGGTATTTTTTATGGCTATTCCAATCGAGACTATTTCATGCTCTTTGCAACAAAATATGTCAAACTGGAACTTGTCCCAAAGAATGAGCCCACACTGGTCTTCATTCCATTACATAAAAAACGTTCTACAAAGAAGTGCAGCAACTACCGCCTGCCTGATTACACTAAATCGCACGCCTGTAAAATTTTACTACACGTGAAAAATGAGCGACTGAAGACCCACTTGTCCAAAGAAATTGCACCTGAATAAGCTGGGTTTGATAAAAAGAAAGGTACTCGACAGCAGATCTTTCTTGTGCGTCAAATTATTGAGAAAGCCCGAGAGTTCAACTAAGTAACCAATATCTATATATATGCTTTGTTGACTTTTCTAAGGCGTTTGACTAGGTGAAATGGCCGATACTGTGGAGATCCCTTCTCGCTATGGGTACACCCAACCACCGTGTGCACCTTTTGAGGCATCTTTATGAGGATGGAACAGCGTCAGTGAAAACAGATGTCGTACAGTCATATACCTAGGAGCTTTGATCTCGAGCCACGGTGGCTGCGTAGTCGAAATCAAGCGACGCATGGCCATAACTAGGTCTGCTATGGACAGGCTTAAAAAAATCTGGAAGAATCACAACATCATCAAAAGGACTAAAATCCGGCTTATTCGGACATAAGTATTTCCCATATTCCTGTACTGCTGAGACGTGGACACTTAGAAAAATAAAGAAGAAGAAAATAGATGCTCTGGAAATGTGGTGCTGGAGGAAAATGCTTGGAGTGTCATGGATAGAATTTCGCACCAACACATCTATACTCCAAGAACTCGGCATCAAGTAACGTCTATCTGCCACAGGACAGGTTCGAATACTACAAATGTTTCGGCATGTGTCACGATGGGGAAACGATTAAGAACGAGAAACGACATAGAACGTCGTGTAGTGCAGGGAAAGGTCGAAGGTCGTACTCTTGTTGAGCATGCGGTAGATCGCCCATGCGATGGACCGACCAGATTAAATCCGCAGTGGGCGGCCCATTACATGAATGCACATAATTATGTTACAGCCAACAGAGAAGGATGGCTTCGCATCATAAGGCAAATCACGGCTGTCCGAAATCTCACTGCAACGTGACGACCACGACCACGACTCTCTGTCAAGAGTACACCGACGAAGAAAGTAATTTTTTGGGTTTCGTACCCAGAGGCAAAGGTGAGCCAACTGTCCGTCTGTCACATGGTCACATGGCGTTCCTTTAGAGCTAGTATTCTAGATAAGTAGCCAATATTTTTTTTCACATTATGGCCACCGTCATTACAAAAAAAAAGAGAAAGAAAACTACTTTTAAATGTTTTGCTAGTAGGTGTGGAGCCCTAAGTATGAGAGCCCAACTCACACTTGACCGGTTTTCATTGATCGTAGTCCGCTTTTACATAAACCTAGAATTTGAATAGATAGACCAATAGGAACCTACTAGCTACTAGTCAATTCCTAGGTGTATAAACCTAAGCTTATTTTGTCCTATGAGCAGTAGGTAGATAGGTACCTAAGTTGATACTTATGTAATGAGACAGGAATACGAAGATAATATATTTTGAGTTCTACCCCGGCCCCGTTCTACCTGTCAGCGATACGCATCTTATCCATGAAAGTATCCGTCATAAATATTAATGAGATAAAAACAAACCCTATTAATTAATTAATTTTCTACTTATTACTACTACGTGAATTGATGAGACAAGAAGTTAGTGCCTTTTATTTAATAGCTTTGTACCTAAGTACTTACATAAATCCAAAAAGGAGGTTATCAATTCGACACGTATGTATAACCTTGGTCAACCACAACTAACAAGCGAAAAATACAAAAACTATTTACAAAATAAAAACAACCGACTTCCAGAAAAAAACACTAATAGCCGGATAATTAGTGTCATGATCATGATTCGTATGAGGAACCTGGCAAATCTTTCAACAAATGAAGCCGCTTGGCACAGGCATACGTAGTGGTGATCTGAGCTGATTTAGTCCTGTAACCACGTGGCACCTCCCTGCAGGTGGGGGGAAATCCCATATATCGCGCTGCACTCTTACGTCGACATCTGCAAAAGTTTTGCAAATAGGTCGTATTGTATTTGGTATAGTTTTCGTATAATCCAAGGACGAGGAATTCATTTCTGGAACAACATTTTCACTCCTTCATAGAAAAAAAAAGGAGATCGGCGCAAAAATTGAACAATATGAAATAAAAAGTCTTACAAAATATATGCCAACAATTAAACCACGAGATTGTGCTTAATAAAATACAAAATATAAATACCCCTGTTTATCTAGAATATATAAACATGAACTTTCTTAATAGATTTAACTTATAAATATGTAAAAAAAAAACATTTGTGTTGCGCGGTGGAGCTGCGATAGGAGAAGTGCGTATTTTGGATAGGATTTGTCAGTTATTGTTTAATAATGACACTGATTAGTATAGGTGCTTCGATATCTAGAGATAATTCATAATAGGTATTAATACAAATATTTTATTTAGTCATCACTACTAGGTATGCCTGTGCCAAGCGGCTTCCTTTGTTGAAGATTTGCAAGGTTGATGACACTAAATACCCGGCTCTGGAGTGAAAAATTACTTTAATTTTGGCATAAGACGCAGATATGTATATTCCAGTAACCTTGAGTGGTTAGCTTGCGTGTTTTGTACTGAGCTCACGCAACGCGTCCAGCGTACGTCCAGCTAGTATTAGGACTCATCTATCATGGACCTTGTCCCAAATTAGACGCATTATTAATTTATTATACATAAAAAAAGCTATTTTAATAAAACACGTATACTAAATGATCAATAATTAAGTTATGTTTACAATGGTGAAGGTTTCAGTGAAATACGCTTGGTAGATTTTGCGTGATTCTCAGTTTTTTATCCGCGTAGACAAGACAGACATATTTTTAGACATATTTTTACAAATTAATTTCACAATGTAATATAAACATAATCTCAAATATTCCTATTATATATATTTTTTTTTTTTTTCTGCAACAATTTACATTGTATCGAAAGTTTACACAACATTTTATATCAATTACAAATTAAAAGAATTACAATATAAATCATTATCATAACATTAACCAAATAAGAAATTAAAAAGTAAAACATTTGCGATTCCCTGATATTATGATAAATGTCAAAAAAAAAACTAAGAATAATACCAAAACAAATAAACTAAAAATGTCACTATTACGACAAAAATATACTCTAATGTCAATAAAAATAGTGATGTTATAAATGATATGTCAAATAAAGAATATAAAAACAAATTAAATAAGATTCATCCATTACACAAAGTCAAAAATAAAATCTATCATGTCAATAAAAATAGTATAATAACAATTAAAGTTCTAGTTGTATGTGTCACAGAGAAACTCATCAAGGGTGTAATAGCACTTTTCTATCAGAAATGATTTTAACTGCTGCTTAAACTGATTTAAGTTGTATAATGACTTGAAGTGTACAGGCAGTTTATTAAATAGTTTAATTGATTGATAACCTGCAGCATGACTCACGACTTTTAAATGAGGTTGTATCTTATTTTGTAAGTCCCTACGCCTAGTAGCTTCCCGCTTATCTCTTTCTTCTGGTGTTTCGAAATTCTGCAGCTGTTTCATAAGATCCATGAGAAGAACTAAAATATACAAACAAGGGACCGTTAGTATCTGAAGCTCTTTAAAGTACTCCTTACACGATACCCACTGCGGAATTCTCACCATGGTTCTTATTGCCCTTTTTTGTATAATGAAAGCTGTATTTATATTGTACGCGTAGCTACCTCCCCATAGAGTGATGCTGTACCTAAGCTTTGACTCTACAAGCGAGTAATATACCACTTTTAATTGCTTGATTGCGATCACATCTCGAAGACTTCTTAGTGCATAGCAAGCTGAGCTAATTGAACTTTCTATGGCTGTCAATTCTTTTTTCCAGTTTAGGCTTTCGTCAATGTGAATACCTAAGAATTTTACGCTGTCTACCAATGTTATTGTATTTTCATTTAATACTATGTCAATATTTTCTTTGTTTCTCGACGTCGTCCTAAATAACATGGCATTTGTTTTACTTAAATTCAATTTGAGATTATTGATGGTAAACCAATGATGAAAGAGAGCATTATTTACTTTACTACTGAGAGTATCAATATCTTTAGCGGCTATAATAGCATTCGTATCATCAGCAAAAAGCACAAGTTCAGTATCACTTCGTTCCAGCATATAGCTAATTAAATCATTAACAAATAGAATGAAAAAAATTGGTCCTAATATCGAACCTTGTGGAACTCCTTGTTTTATTAGTTTAAGTCCCGATTTGAAAACTTTTTGACTACTGTCTTCATTCATTAATTTCCACATATTGCTTTCGATTTTCTAAGTAAGACTTAAATAGACGCAAAACCGGTCCTCTTACTCCGTAATGTTCCATTTTTCCTAACAGTAATTTGTGATTTATCGTGTCAAAAGCGGAACTAAGATCTAGGAATAACCCTACGACTTTAAATTTATCATTAATTCTGTCAACTACTTGCTCCATTAAAGTATTAATTGCGTCATTTGTTCCCACATTTTTCTGATAACCAAATTGTCTGCGATTAAGTATTTTATTACGATTGAGATGTCTAAGAAGTCTAATTTTGAGTATTTTCTCAAAAATTTTCGAGATGATTGGTAACAAAGAAATCGGTCTATAATTATTAGGATCTAATTTGCACCCTTTTTTGTAAACTGGTAAGACTCTTGCTATTTTTAGTTGTTCAGGGAATATATATTTATTTATATAGAATTCATATTTATACATGTTTTATAAGATGTGCCAGAGGTCCTGCCAGTATGTCAATGTGATCTTTAACAGTCTGTATCGGTATTTCATCATGACCAGAAGATTTCTTGGTAGCCATATAATTTACCAGTTTTTTTATTTCGGAGGCAGTAGCTAGATCGCAAGTCATTTCTTGATCTACTCTTTTTACGCTATCTTGTAAAGTTTTTATAGCTTGATCGAAAGAATTAGAGTCTGTTGTTTGCTGTGAGTATGTTTTTACTATTTGCACGTTTTGATTTTGTGATCCTGTGCCTATTTACAACCTGCCATATAGCTTTAGAAGATTCATTTGCTTTGGCTAGTTCTTTATTGACTGCAATGCGTCTAGCTTTTTTTAAGACTAGTCTGTATATTCTAATGTATGATTTTGTATATGCCCTTATTTTCTCTGTGCAGGTCACAATGTTTATATTTTGAAGCAAAACTCGCTTCATTTTACTAGAGACTCTAATTCCTTTCGTTACCCAGGACGATTTTTGACATTTCTTAGAATTCACCCGTTTTTTCTTCTTTTTGAAACTTGCGCGGAATATTTGTCCAATTTTCTTTAAAAAGCCATTTATACCTTCTTTCAACCAATTTATATTCAGAATACGTTGTCCAAAGCTATTTGAATTTTTGTCACTAAACTGTCTAAACTCTATATTTAAAAAGCTATCGGGCTGTACTTTCTCAGTTTTTAAGCGACAAAATAACGCTGCGTGTCCATCAGCCAAGCAATTGTGATCAACAAACTGCTCATTGATAAAATCATCTGGTAAATTCGTCAAAAAATTATCCAAACATGATTGCGCATTATTCCGTTTATAAGTCACTTCGTTTATAATTGGTCTAAAATTTTAAGATGTCAATAATGTCAAAAAATTTGAAGTTTTTTTGTCGCTTTTAAGCAAGTCAATGTTGAAATCTCCACAGATGATACATTTCTTACTGAAGAAGTGTTCTAGTAATTGTTCCAACTTAGCTATAAATGTTTCATAGTTCTGATCGATAGGATTTCTGTAACAGCAGAAAATATAAATGTTAGTGCTAACATCTTTAACACCACATAGTTCGAAGCTTTCGATTTTGTATAATTTTTGACAAAAAGGCACCTCTTCACAAGCAATATCGTTCCTCGTCATAATGAGGCTACCACCCCTTTTTTTGTTTTTTCTTGTATTAAACGACACCATTTTATAATTGTTTAAGTTGAATAGAGGAGCTGACTCCATGGTCAGGAAATGTTCTGTTATGCAAACATATAGATTGTCTAGATGAATGTCTTGCAAATAAACTTCTAATTCCTCTTTTTTGTTAGTTACACCACATAAATTCTGAAGATAAATATTAAGAGGGGTGTAGTTATTAGGGGTTCCAGGCATGGGTAGCTTACCACGAGAGTTGTTGAGTGATTTAGGCACGAAAAAGGTCATCACTGTTTCCCTGGTCATCTGTCAAGTCAGACTGGTCAGTCTGAGTGCCGATGGTATTTGTAACTACTAAAGAACGCCTTGATGAAGTTTCAATGTCTGTCTGTGTATAATTATTAACGTAACACTTTTGTACCTTGCCACTTAGCCCGTACTGGTCATTACTTTTAATTTTAATATAGTTTACAAAGTCATGTCTGTACTTTAAACGAAGTATTTCCTTATGAATTAGTCTACTTGCTTGTATTGTATTTATATATTTTGGAATTAATTTCATGCGAAAATCATCCAGGTCTAGTGGCAAAAATATTGAATTTTTAAAATTACTACATACCAATCTCAAAGAGTTATTCAGCACATTAACACCAAGATAATTGTTTTTATAGATTTTCCCAACTAAGATATTAGTGTTCCCAACTTGTGCCAGAGTATGATACAAGATTGACTGTAAATTTAAAGGATTTGAATCATTAGAACCCCCAAGTACTAATATGTAGTCTGAGTTGGTAAAATCTTTACATTCGGAAACACATGTAGTCAAAACTTCAGCCATAGGGGCTCCTGGCTTTACTAGTGATGTCACTTTGAAGGAATTTCCCAGTAGATCTTGAAGCAGACTTCTCATATCAAGCCCTACTTGGTCAGCAAATATTTTGACTTGATGTTTTCTTGTCGTGAAATCATAGGGTTTTGAGTTCGATGAAATATTATTATTATTTAAACTTAATTGTTTGTGCTCCAAATCCACTTTTGCGTTTATGATTAAAGTCTCCGTTGTTTCAGAGTTTACTATTGTATCCATATCGATGCTACCTTTTTCGGAGATTGGTCGATAAGATGGCTGATGGTTTAACATAATATCCTGTAAGCCCTTGTCAGCTGATATGTGTTGCTCGAAAAAATAACTTAAGCTGTTTTTATCGTCATGCTCTGGGCTATCTTTTACTGCATCTATTTCTTGTTCTTTAGAAGAAGTCCTTGCCAAGCCGATTCTCATACCACACGACCTATGTCGTTTTTGATACTGTGGTGAATAAAATTTTAGTGGGGAAGCAATTGATTTGTTAGTCCTATTTAGTTCAAAAGCGCCTACTGATTTATACATATTAATTTTGTGCTGGTATGTTGATAACTTGTTCTTTAAGGCGCTATTCTCATTAAAATTTTATTATTATAATTTAATTTATTTTTAGTATAAATTAATAGAATAAAAATTCTTTCTTAAGTTTTCAAAACAAATGCTTATTAACAAGCTCATTAATTTGTTATTAATTGAATAATAAATTATCTTTGTCTATCTCTGTGTTTGCTATTTGTAATTCGAGATTTAATTTTGTAAGTTGTTCCTTGATTGCAGTTATTTCATCTCTGTTCATACTGTTTGGTAGACTCTGATACGAAATGTCCAGTTCGTACTCGCTGTCTTGGAAATCTAAACTTAACTGGCGACGTCTTTGTGTGCTAACGTTTTGTATTTCTTCCATGTTTTTATCAGCAAGGAATTTTGAAAAACATACAAAAAGAACTTCTTATTTGTTGGATGTGTCTTGTTTGTTGAATTCCAGCAACCTTACACAAACTTCTACCAAACCTAAATATATTTTTTCTATGTGGTATCACTTCTAATTCTTCTACTTGCCACTGGACGTCGTTATGGCGGTAGTTGTACTTTTTTATTTAGAATAGTAACACTTTTTTTTAATAAAAAGGTTACACTTTAGTTCTTCTATTTGCCGCTAGTGGTTGTAATGGCACTAGTAGTACCAATAATTAGTTTGTCTATTCACTGCTTGGGGAAATTATGGCGCTAGTTGTTGGATAATATCAGAGGTCAAAGTCCAAATTTTGAAATGTTTTTGTTAACTGTTTTTTACTTTAACAGTTTTCCAATATAGTCGTATAATATTCACTAAAAGTTATTGATTTCGTCACTGTTTGTAGATGAATGTTATTGCACTGTTATACAAAGACAAAGACAAAGACATTTATTCGTCGGATATGGTACGTACAAGTTGGTAGGTATAATAAATTATGTTCAAGACACATCCGCCGCTAAAAGCGGCATACGAATATTTACATTTAGGTACATGGTCATAAAAACCTAAACTAAACTTATTACTACATAAACTCTAATAACAATACAAAAAACTAAGACTATAAACATAAAGATACATTTAGACTCAACGATAAAACACAACAGTAACAATATTTGTAGGTATTACGAGTATACAACTAAATAAATCTATAATGTATTAACCCTTATAATCAAAAAATTCTTTAAGTGTATAAAAATTATTTTGGAGAAGCCATGTTTTTATATTTCTTCTGTAGTAATTAAATGGTAGTTCTCTTATTACTTTTGGAATATGGTTGTAAATTTTTATGGACATAAGGTAGCTGTTTCTGTAGTGCAGAGCGCTGTTACAAAATTGGTTTTTTAGCTTGGTGGGGTCCCTTTTTGTAAGTCTATTGTTTTCGGTTACTGTGGAGAAGAAGTGTGAATTTTTCCTAACAAATATGGCTATTTCTAAAATATAAATAGAAGCTAGCGTTAAAACCTTCAATTTTTGAAAAATTGGTCTACAACTCTCATATGGAGGCGCCCCAGTTATTGCTCTCAAGCATTTTTTTTGCGCTATGAATGCTCTTTGGATATGTGACGAGTTACCCCATAGGAGTAAGCCGTACCTCAATACAGACGCTACGTAGCCGTGATAGGCGTTGAGTGCATATACAAATCTGTTAATTTTTTTACATAGGTTTTCAATATGTTTTCCCCAATTACAATTTTCATCTAATGTTAGACCTAAAAATTATTCTTGGTTCAGGTGTGGTAGTTGAAGAGGAAAAGGATGTTGTCAAACATGAAATTTTATGCTCCTGGTCGTGAATCTTTTCTTCTAAAGATTTTTTTTCTAATAATAAGTTATCAATTTGTTTATGGGCATTTTCTAATTTTGCCTTTAAATCAAAAATTGATTCTTGAAGTTCTACGGTTTATTGGCAATTCCATGTAGATAAATCAGGTAGACTTCTATGAAAGTTGTTTGAGTCCGTTGACAAAAACGACAAGTCATCTATTGATGATTTATTAAAATTGCTAGGATTTTTTTTCCGAATCGTAATGTTATCCATTTTAGCAGAAACAAAATAAAAAAAAACAAAAATAAAAGACGAAAAAACAAGTTCAAAAAGAATGACACTTCGTAAGATTCGAACGCGCACGTTACGGTGTCTGGATACGCAGTTTTACGGGTAGAGCTACGAGAGATTTAATAAAATATGTGAAATTACGTATCACATTCTATGAATCTAAAAAGCTGAATTTGAATGAAGTCGTTAAAAAAAGCGTCGCTTCGCGCGTTGTTTGAAATTTTTATTTGTTTACACTTTACTTTTAGTTTGATATCACATCTAGTTCACTTCATGGTATAAATTATGGACACTAATACCAATGACTAATACACTATGGATGAACGTATTTCGATCCAATGTTTATTTTATTAGTTTTAATTCATTTGGTTTGTTTATATTCGTTATTTACTTTGGATAACAATGTTTTGTTGTTTTATAACTATAAACGTTTCTATAATTTTTGCTTACGTTTACACTGAATCACTGCTTCTAGTTTTATACACTTGACGTATTAAATTCACAAAATAACACTAATAACTATTTTTTATTCATTTTTAAATACGGATATATGTGAATATGACCCTTTACTTACAAGTAGAAGGAAATTAACTGATCATATATCATATAACTGATGATGATCAAAGATTGATTGTTTAAGATGTTACTTAGTATTGAAAACTGAACTTTTTACTGACCATTGTCTTAGATACTTCCGCATCATACATAAAGTGTCAAAAATAATATCACGGGTAAATTATCGTAGCTGCACTTTGCCACTTTGCCACTTTGCCACACTACTATACGAGTATATACTATTTGGATCCTTATTTATATTTTTGCAAAATTTTAAATATGCGGTCAAGTGTCACTCCGCCAGTGTTGCCGATTTTTTTTTTTTGAATGAATATAATTTAAGTTATTAAAAAAATGCTCTAATTTAACATAATTATATTTTATTCAAATCATTAACACTAGGTACACGTTTAGACGTGATCTTCAGTATAAAATCATTAAAAGTCGGTTATCGTCGCCTCAGAACCAAAGACCACCGACTTCCGAAATTAAGTTATTTTTCACTTTTTCGTGTTTTATTTGGAAGTCCGTTCGTCCGTTCCTTTTTTTGTAAAAAGTTTTTTATTTTATTTGAAATCGGTTACTTAATAATTTATATAATGGCACGTGACATAAATATGGTAAATATTTTTCAATCATGTAATGTTTTGTATTTTGTTGTTTAAAATCAAGTTCTTCTAACTGAACAGACAGTTGTTCCTACTGCTGGATTTTGTTGCGCCACGTCTTTTTTCCAGCTATAGAAAGTGGTGAAAGGCGGGCTTTTTGGGGGACTGTCTTATGTAATTTTGACGTAATTCAATTAGATTAGGCTAAGAATTAGCACTTTATTAACGTTAAAATTACGTACTTACTTAATTACGTAATTTTAACGTTATAAAAGTGCTGATTCTTAGCCTTCATTCTTATTTGAATAAATGATTTTTGCTATTAATGTTTGAATAAATGTGACCGTTATTTCAGTAAGTACCTATAGTGTAGTGTCTTACGACTTCCACGTGAACGAAATCGCGGGCAGAAGCTAGTAGGTAAACAATAATTTATTTTGGTAGTACCAAGTTAAGTTTGTCCTTCAATACAGGATTTGAAATTCATGGGTGGTATCACTGGAGTGAAGTCGCGGGCAGCCAGACACAACTTGGAGACGGAACCCCATAATGCAAACAGGTGCAACAGAATAAAGAAACCTCGTTATGTTAGTAAACTTATCGATGTATATCCAAATATAGAAAAACAAAAAAACAGTAAATAAAATATTTGACTACGTTCGTTGTTTAGGTTATCAACGCCATCTTTTGTTGCTTTGCGAATTTATTTGCAGGACTCGTAACAGAAAGCTTGTAAGTCACGAAAACCAAAAAATATTTTGTAATTGAATTGAATTTAGCAGTTTTATGAGACACGTGTTTAACCACATTTAAAAGGCGATCTTCTTTTATTATGATATTAGAACGAAACGTTATTTTATTGCTTTGGTCTGTGGCATTCCTTGAAATGTCAATGTCAATTGTCTTGTCAGTCTAAAATCAAAAGAAGTCGCGTCGTCCGGCTGTTGTTTGTTAGAGATTTCCGCCGCACTATAATAATAAACAGTGGTCACTGGAACATGCGCCATCCTCATGCCGATGGCTAGCCTCAACGTTGCGGAGTGGTCGGCGGACCAGGTGGCGGACTGGCTGTCAGGTACGTGTCGAGGCAGCGAGTGGTCAGTGTGTGTGGTGGACGCGAGTGAGTCACGGCTGTTGTCGCAGGGCTGGGCCCGACGGTGGCGCGCTACGTGCCGGCGCTGCGCGAGCGCGGCCTGGACGGCGCTAAGCTGCTGACGCTGCGCTGCGACGACCTCGAGTACCTCGGTATGCACGTCATCGGACACCAGGAGCTCTTGCTGGAGGCCGTAGAACATCTGCGGAACTTTGTAAGTGTCCAGCTGTCATGAATATCAAAATGCACCCATTAATATACATGATGGTATGTAGTCTGGTCTGTAGTGAGACAGGATGAGTCACAGGAGAGTACAATGTTATGTTTCACTTATCAACAGTGTTATCTGTTGGTGAGTGCCGCTACTGAACTATTTAATGCTTATGTCCCTTCTGTTTATTTATAGTAGCCCTGTAGCAGTAATTTGTATATGATTAATGATTTAACTGACATTATTTGTAGTTATTATGCGACTTATTGTATTTCACAGTAATTGTGTGTGTTATATCACTGATGTGGATGTGTTTAGCAATATGAGGTGTCTCGGGAGTGTGTGCAGCAGCTTGCGTTGCGTGTGTCAGTGGTAGCCACCACGCTGGCACGAGCCCTGCGCCATCACCCAGATGCGCGACTTGAGACACAGACACTGGCAGATGTAGCTCGCACTGTGCATGCTGTTAAACCACTAGTGTGCTGGCTCGACAGGTAATGTCATACTAGAAGTTATTTAATTTGTTCTCTATACAAAAAAAAAATTATCTTATCTTAAAATTGTGGTAAATTGTGGTGTGGTTATTGTGGTTAATTTATGTCTGAATTTTTTATGGTACATAATAAAGAGCTATCTATATAACTAGTTTTGCAATCAACAGATCAAATTATTTAATGTAAAATGCAATTGAGATCTAGTTATTTGTCTAGTAACAAACTACCAATTGTACACTTGTACTTGTTTATCAATTAATTCTTTATACCAAAGTCAGAAAAGTATGTTTATCACCTTTAAATAAATGCATGTAACATCTATATAAATAAAAATGAAATGCTGTTAGTTGATAAGCACATCACTTGAGAACGGCTAGACCGATTAGATCCAAATTAGGTTTTTATGGAAAGAAAAATTGGAAAAGTGTCCCAAGACAGCTGTGACAAGCAGCAAGCAGCTGTTGGGTCAGCTAGTTATTGTTAAAAAAAATTAGATAATATTAAAAAAAATGGGTATTTGCTACTGGTTTTGCCTATCAACATTGCCCACGTGAAAAAAATGTTGCATGTTGTTATTTATTTATCTACAGTATATTTTGTGATTTTTGAGACTTCAATATTATAGTACAAATACAATTCAAGAAAACTGTAATTGTTATTTACAATACAATGTTGATTGTATTAACACAAATTATATAGGGTGATCCAATTCGAGGTACCTAACTTTTATTTAACAAAAAAAAACACAAAATGTAACGGTATCTTGATTCTTTTTCTTTCATCAAATATGTAATTGTATTCATTTATTATGGAAAATTATGTCAGGTAAATGACAGCCTCTGGACCTTCTGCAGTTGATTGTTTCAAGGTAATTTTTGGTGACTTTTTCGTTTTCAGATTCAAAATATTTTATTTCACATAAACCTACATGGGTACTTATGAAACGTCAGAACCTAGGTGCGCGGTTCCAATTGGTCGTTTCCTATGGAGAAGAGCCAGCAAGAAACTCCACGGCAACTCTTTTAAAAATAATTGGCTTTTACAATATTTTCAAATAACAGTGTTAATAGGAAAGAATCTACATAAAAGATAAATACATTAATGAAAATAAAAACCTATTTTAAACGAAAGGATATGATTGCTATTACAACTGTAACAAATCTGAATAATTATCATGTCCACAAAAGCCACTAATAAAGAGTTGAAATTAAATTGTAGGTATACATATAATGTCAAATAATAGGATGATTATGTCTATGTTCTATGTTATAGGGTTGGTTTCCGCACTTTGTCCATCAGGTGGACCATTGTGCGTGTGCCATGGCGGCCGTTTGGTGGTTATTCCAACCAGCCCACCTCTCTCCAGAAGCTAATTAAAGCTCCTGGTCTGTTTAGAACGTCTGTGAAAGATCTGGGTGACCCGAGGGTTTCTGTTCTACTCTGAGTGACGCCTGTGCATTCAAAGAGCACGTGCGCGACGTTTTCCTCAGTCTCCATGCACGCCCTGCACAGAGGACTGTCTTTTATGCCTATTGTGTGAAAGTGTTTGTTTAGAGAGAAGTGTCCCGTGATGGTCCCCGTCACCAGGCGCAGGCCATTCCTGTCCAGGCGTAATAAACGTCTGGTCAACCCACTGTCCAAAGATGGCATAGCTTCCTTGGACTGCCTGCAGCCCGGTGTCGAGGTCCACCAGTTCCCCGCTTGTGTGTGGGTGAACTCCTGTAGCCACCTGCGTATTTGGTTGAAGGGGATGGGTACGATAGGCTCGGGTCCATAGACTGCCGCGCTGGACCCTCGTCTAGCAAGCTCGTCAGCTGCTAAGCTTCGAGGTTATATATTTTTTTTGTAGGGATTGGAGAACTGAGGCGCTGTCGGAGAGTATACGTATGTGGGTGTCCATAACCCTCCTGGCTTCTAGGGCGCCGACCGCTTGTATGATGCCCACACACTTCGCCTGATAGACGGTGTTGAAAATTCCCAGCGGTCTGGATATATTTATGTTCAGATCGTGTGAGAAGACTCCGATTCCAGTACCGGAGTCGGTCTTCGATGCGTCGGTGTATACCCTCATCTCTTTCGAGCCTGAGTAGTCACACTGTTCTTCTGTGAGTATTATACTGTAGTGCCTTTGAAAGTTGTGTGTTTTCGGGGCTTTGTCGCAGGGTGATGCCATGATTGGCTTTCGTTTGATCGCATCTTCCTTTATACGTGTGTGCTTTACTCTGGAGTCTTTGCTTAGGGTTCTTGATAGATGGAGCCTAAAGGCGGCCAGGGTCGCCTCTTTCCGCACGATAAGGTGCAGTGGCGGCAGTCCAAGCATTGCCTGTAGGGTGGCAGTGGGTGCGGTTCTCATACTGCTAGTGATTGCAACACAAGCAAATCGCTGCAGTTTTTCGAGATCTTTTTGGGCTGTGCTCAGGTCTGTCCTGGGCCACTAGACCAGTGAGCCGTATGTGATAATTGGTCGAATAACTGTGGTGTATAACCAGTGGGTGACCTTGGGGCTAATCCCCCAGTTCCTGCCAAGCAGTCGCTTGCACTGCCACAGGGATATGCTGGCTTTTGTAGTGATGTAATTGGTGTGTTTTGCCCAGTTCAGCTGTTTATCCAAGAAGATGCCCAGGTATTTGGTTTCAGTTGATAAACTTAGGGTTGTTCCAAAGAATCTTGGTAGTTGTAGTGTTGTCAACTTCCTCTTCTTTGTGAAGAGAATTAGTTCGGTTTTTGCAGTGTTAACTGAGAGTAGGTGCTTCCTCGACGACGCCACCCTGCGGCCAGCCCTTCGCAACGATGGCCCTAGTAGTGTCATTTACTGTGACTCGTACAGCTCTCAATTTGAGCATGTTGGTGATCCAGCCACTCAGGGTCGAGTCTATGCTGTGTCTGTCGAGGGCCATGTTTATACTGTTGAATATGGTCTTGTCAAAGGCGCCCTCGATGTCAATGAAGGCGGCCAGTGCTGAGCATTTGTGGTCCACGGCGCACTCAATTTTAGAAACCACGCTGTTTAAAGCGGATTCCGTTGATTTGCCTGTGGAGTACGCATGCTGTTGTTTATGCAGTGGTCTTACCCGGAGAGGTCCATCTCGGATGTGTCTATCACAGAGTCTCTCGAGGGTTTTCAGTAAAAAGGATGTGAGGCTTATTGGTCTATAAGCCTTGGGTTGTGTGTAATCAGTTTTTCCAAGTTTGGGTATGAAGATGACTTTCACCTCGCGCCATGCGAGAGGTATGTATCTAAGTGCTATGCAGGCTCGATAGATCTCCACCAGCCATGGTGCTAGACGATCTACCCCCATTGCAGCCAGGCTGGGAAGATGCCATCCAGCCCTGCCGACTTGTATGGTTGAAAGGTGTTAATAGCCCATTTAATTCGTTCTTCTGTTACTATATTGCGGGCTCTTGACCAGTCCTGATTCATTGGGGTCCATTCTGGTTCAGCCTCCCACGTCCTGTCGGCCAGGATGTTACAGTCTGGGAAGTGAGTCTCGAGAAGGACCTTACTGGTTTCTTAGTCAGTTAGTGTGTATGAGTTATCGGGTTTTATCAGTGCGCCGAGAGTTCGAACCTGATCGGTTGATAGGATCTTTCCATGCGGATATCATGCCCATGCGGCCTCATTATTAGTCTCAATGGATACACAGAATTTCCGCCATGCCGCCCTCCTGGCGGTTCTAATCTGTTTTTTGTATGTATATTGAGGCGCTTTGTATATCTCCCAGTCGCCTGGGAGTCTCGTGTTTTTTGCTCTGTTAAATTGCTTACGTAGCGCATCTCTGAGTTTACTAAGTTCAGCGTTCCACCAGGTGCTTCTCTCGTTCTTGTTTTGTGGCGCTCTTAGTGTACAACATGCGTGGTATGCTTCAGTTAGGTATTCGGATAGTTTTGTCACGGTGTATTCTAATTGTGCTTGGTCCCTTATGGTTACTTGTGCCAGAGGGGCAATTCCCGTAATTTTTAAGAACTTTCACATTCGCATCTCATTCGCAATCTGTCAAAAATATAATCAATTTGCCGTCATTTTTGACAAGTTTGACAGATTGCGACTAGAATGTGAACGTTTTTTAAGTACGAGAATTGGCCTACAGATGTCTAGCTAGAAGTGAGGCCAAAAGGCTTTTGTACTCGGAAACATTGGTGCGCCTCGGGTTTCGCCTCGGTGTGGGTTTTTTAGTGTTTGTTAAAAGCGGATCCTTCTGTGGTCTGAGCAAGAAGGCTAGTCCGATACGTGCCAGTTTGTGATAAGATTATTCGCGTTTTCTTTAGCGAGTGTCAGATCTATGATCGTTTGTCCGCGGGCTGTGACTCAAGTGAGGTCTGAGCCGCGGTTAACAATGTTAAGGTTAGTAGAGAATAAATAGGTGGATATTACCTCTCCTCAGCACGCGTAGCAAGAGCACAGTTTTGTCGACGGAAGAGTAGACAAAAATGACGTTCCTTGTAGACAGTACGACGGCAGCAAAGTAGAAAGAGTCAACTGCACTTTTTACGAAATTCACTCTTTGACATAATTTGACTCAGAATTCTTTGTTTTGTCATAGGACTTTTTTTCTGTTTGATTCTCTATTTTTACTGATAAGTCACGTATATAAAGACAACTACAACAAAATTATTCTTAAAATGACGAAGTATCGTGTTTTGGAACAAAAAATATTACTTACAGTAATATTGGCCCCTTTCCTTGGTAATGCCCTATTAACTAAATGATGTAAAATAGGAGAAGATAGCTTGATAGATTAGACTAGATAGATTGTTCTTCTATTAATAATTATCACAATTTTGCATTCAAAACGTTCTTCTGTATAATCATGATTTTGTAGTTATCCGTTTATACTTTGTGGCCGTCAAGTAGAAAGTTTTCTACTGTCTTTAGCATGGCGATTACAAAATCAAAATGTCTTCACTACTGTCAGTTGTCAGTGTGATTTTGACAGTTTGGGATAGAAAACTTTATTCTGCAATAGTCTACCTAAAAAAGGACCTAGACAAAGATTGTTAGAAACGTAAGACAAAATGACAGATTGTAGAAAGAT
This sequence comes from Agrochola macilenta, assembly GCA_916701695.1. Classification (NCBI taxonomy): domain Eukaryota; kingdom Metazoa; phylum Arthropoda; class Insecta; order Lepidoptera; family Noctuidae; genus Agrochola; species Agrochola macilenta. The sequence continues at coordinate 23,897,717 of OU753558.1, read as the reverse complement.
TTCTACGGTGCGATGTCAAAAATGGAGAAACGAAATGTCACTTTGTATCGAAACAGCTATGTCTATTCTTCGTAGAAATAGAAAGCGTCATGCTACGCGTGCTGGAGTTCGGTGTAACGCTGCCCCAGAGCGGGTGGTGGGCGTTCGAGTTGGTGCAGATAATCAGGTCCAAACTGGTGCGCTCGCAGTGCTGCACCAGGTCGGCCATCTCTTTTGGCGGGCAATCTGCGGCCTCGCCTGGCATGTATGCCGAGGCCAGTACAACATCTGGAACGCTACCTTCGGTTTGGAGCCTGACAGCTGTCAGGTCTCTGGAACAGAATTGAGTGAGTGTCGTAAAGGGAATTTCTTTGGGTATGTAGACGCAAGTTCTTGGTTTGTCTGAGCTGTGCGTAACGAGGATTAGCTTACCTCCGGTGTTACCGAGGCCGCATAGTCTATTGTTTCTGATCCACGGCTCTTGGATCAGTGCGATGTTTCGGGGCTTTACCTCCAGCGCCCTGCGTAAGCTAGCCGTGGCAGTCTGGCTATGCTGGAGGTTGGTCTGGATGATGTTGAGGGTCGATAACGGTGGTGGAGAGGGGCTAGTCGGAGATGGAACCATCGGGTAGCCTCTCCACTGCCTCCTCTCTGTCTGTGTCAGTGTCGGTTGTGTCGTCTTCGTGCAGTCGGTCTGGACATCAGAGGGTTGGGTCGTGGGCCAGAAGCGTACGTATATCGACCCGAGTATGTAAGATATACGTCGCTCCCGAGCCCGGACTTTTGCGGCTTCCTCTGGTGGCACACCCAGGGTCAAGTTAGTCCCGTAGTTGTCACCACCGACGATAGTCGCCTTGTTCAGTATCCACCTGGCGATGTCTTACCAGGTATTCTGACGGATCAGAATACCGTGGAGTCTGGCTACGTCACCTCTGTAATGAGGGACAAATAGCGAACTCGGACACGGGTGGGCACGTCAGATTGTCGCAGTACTGTGAGTGTCAGGTCAGTCGTCGGAAGTTTGATCTGGGTCAGCTAGGTCAGGGCATAGTCGTCCTCACACCACATCTGCACGGTGCCTTCCGCTACCCGAGGGTATCCGCGGAAGGCAGGGAGTGGTGCTCTCGAGTCTGTGTTCATGACCAGGTTTTCAAGGCCTGTTTTTATGTGCTCGGCCTCTTCCTTTGTCAGGTCTCTGGAGGGGGGGGGGGGGAGGCAGATTGCTAGCGAAGCTAAGTGTCGATATTTAAGCTCTAAAATTAAAAATAGTCAAAATAAAATTAAAGCTACTTGGGAAATTATAAACAATGAGACTGGAAGAGACAAAAAGCGTAGTAGTGACTACAGCCTTAATATTAATAATACTGTTATTAAAAAAGATTTAGAAGTTGCCACAGTTTTTGAAAATTTCTTTGCAGATATTCCAGTCTCAACCACAAAATCTTTAAATTCTTCACCCACTGTTGCCGAGTCCCTATTGAAAGAAAATGTTGATATTTGTAACCATGAGTTTAATTTCGACTATGTTAGTGCTCGAGATATTATTAAAACTTTCAATACACTCAATGTTAAAAAAACTGCTGATCTATGGGGAAATTCCGTAGAGGTTGCAAAATGCATTATCAACACTGTAGCGCCTGAATTAGCAATTATTTTTAATAAATGTATTGACTGTGGTGTAATTCCTGACTTAATGAAGAGTAGTAAAATAATACCTTTGTTTAAATCGGGCAGCACATCAGACCCCACGAACTTTAGACCTATTTCTGTGCTTCCTACTTTTAGTAAAATATTTGAAAAATTGATGCTAGATCAATTGCAAAGACATTTTAATAAACATAAGTTATTAAACAGTAAGCAATTCGGTTTCACAAGGGGTCGCTCGACTTCCGACGCTGGTGTTGAGCTTCTTTCACATATTTTTGAGGCCTGGGAGGAGTCACATGATGCCCTAGGCATTTTTTGTGACTTATCTAAGGCTTTCGATTGTGTTTCTCATGATACATTGGTCAGGAAATTGCATCACTATGGTGTTAGAAACACTGCCTTGGATCTTCTTATTTCTTATTTGGATAATAGGATCCAAAGAGTGGACGTTAACGGCAAGCGATCTCCGGGTTCTATTGTCACTATGGGAGTTCCGCAGGGCTCAATTCTTGGCCCTTTTTTATTTCTCGTATATATTAATGACCTACCTTGCCTTATAAAGAACAGTCATGAAATAGTGTTATTTGCAGATGACACGTCACTTATATTTAAGCTTAAGCGACAACAGACAGTTATTGACGATGTGAATAATGCTCTCTCTAAAATAGTGCATTGGTTTAGTGTTAATAATTTACTTTTAAACGAGAAAAAGACTAAATGTATTAGATTTCTAACACCTAACGTTAAACAGGTGAAAACCAATGTACTAGTAAATGGGACAGAATTGGATCTTGTGGACACCACTGTGTTCTTAGGTATTACTTTGGATTCGAAGCTTCAGTGGGGCCCACATATAACCAAATTGTCGAAGCGGCTAAGTTCTGCAGCCTACGCGGTGTATAAAATCCGTCATTTGACTGATGTAGAAACAGCTCGATTAGTATACTTTAGTTATTTCCATAGTGTAATGTCGTATGGCATTTTGTTGTGGGGAAATGCAGCCGACTTTCAGGCTATATTTGTGCTGCAGAAACGTGCCATTCGAGCAATTTATAACCTAAGTTGTAGGCATTCACTGAGGGATAAATTTAAGGAAATAAACATAATGACAGTCGCGTCTCAATATGTTTATGAGAACCTGATTTATGTGAAAAAGAATATAAATCTATATTCTAAACACAGCGACATTCATAGCTTAAATACTAGAAACAAAGATTTATTTATTGTGCCGAGGACTAGGCTCCAAAAAATTAGTAATTCATTTAAGTGCCAAAGTATACGTTTTTACAACAAACTCCCAAGCCATGTCAAAGAACTGAGCCTCAATAAATTTAAATCATTTATTAAACAGAAACTATGTCAAAAAGGTTTCTATAAAGTTAAAGATTACTTAGACGACAAAAAGGCTTGGGACTAATTAAGCTACTCCAATGTACCCCAAGGAACAAACAATTATTTTAGACTATTTTAGACTACACGATACTATATGAGCATATAATTGTTGGATTATTTTATTTGACTGTAAGTCAATTTATTTTAATTTTGTTTTCATTTATTGTTGACATAATCTACTCTTTAAAATGTTTTTATTTTATGAGTTGTATTGCAATTTGTGGTGATGTAAATTATTTTAGCATAATAATATGCACTATTATATAGAATCAAGTTTTTTCAACTGAACAGACAGCTGTGCTGCTGGGGAGTTTGTTGCGCCACTTCTTCTTCCCAGCTTATGCACTAGGAAGTGGTGAAGGGTGGGCGTTTTTGGGGGACTGTCTTATGTAATTTTGACGTTCGAAAAGTGCTGATTTCTCAGCCTAGTTTGAATAAATGACTTTTGAATTTGAATTTGAATTTGCTACGGCCAGCCGCGCAGGGATATCCTTCTCCCCTTGAGCGGAGTGGATCCTCACCCGTTTGGCGTCCCCCTGGATCGTGCTCGGCGAAGCCGTATCATCAGGGCGCCCCCTCTTCGCCGGCCCTGTACCGCTCGGTCCAGGCTGCGGCTTGGAGGTGCTTGACTGGGTATTTTTTGCTGGCAACGCCGGGTGTAGGGTACCACCTCGCCTGCCCCTGCTGTGCTTAGGTCGAGGTCGGTCGTTGGGTCCGTCTGTGTTATGGGGTTAGCTGTCGGTCCTGGTGGACTCTCTCACGTGCGGAGGCTTTTCGCATTGGGTTGCCCCTTCGCAAGCTTGCCCCCGCACGCGTGGTTCCGCGTCCAGCCGCTTTGCGCGCTGTGCTTCCCCTTCGCGCTCTAGCGGCCGGTCGCGTGCGTCCGGTCCCTTTTCGCGCTGAGATACCCCTTCGCGGAATTGGGGCCGGTCGCGCACCCCCCTTTCGGCGTCCGATCGCGCTTCGCGCTGGCTAATGCCTTTGCGGATTTTGCGCTTTCGGTCGCTTACTCTCTTCTTCCGGGCCAGGATTTTTTCGCGCTTTGTCAGCGGGCAAACTTTATCGCCGGCAACCGGAAGAGTGTCGGGGCTGCCAGGTCCGTCATCGTTCCCCGTCCCTGTCTGTCTGTGCTGGTCTTGGTCTTTATCTGGGTTGGTTATGCTACTCCGCACGGTACTCTGTTGCCACATGCTCGTGGTAGGCATAACCCTTGTAGTGGGAGCTGGCCCGTTGATCGCAACCGAAGTGAGGTTTTGGGCGCGTTAATCGCAGCCAGTGTTGTGGGCGTTAAATCAGCAGCCGGCCGCGCTGAAAAGCGCGGCATCAATGTGTCCATTGAGCAGTTGGATGTTCCCCCCATAATACGTTGGGGGCTAACCGCTGGAGCGGTGTGGGATTCCCCGGCTTGGCCGGGACCCACCTGGGTAGACTTTTTATTTTCCTGCATGTTCATGGTTTTGGGGGGTGGACTTTTTTGGAAGCGAGGTGGTTACCCTTCCTCTGGGACTGACGGGATACGGGGAGGGGGGGGAAGACATTTGGTTAATGGAGGTGGGCTTCTTCGGGGTCACACTAGGTCTGGGAGTTGGCTTAGGGATTTGGGATCGACGGGATATACAGAGTTGATATGACAGAGGGGCATTAAATAACACTACGTATACTATACGTGTTTAGTATTAATTCGATACGGTATAAAAATAAAAAGCACCTAAAATGAGTTTTTTTTTTTCAAACAAACTAAATAGCTTACAAATCAGAGTAAAACGCAACCACCCTTTGAAAATAAATTTAACTGACCTACAGATACCTAGGTAACAGCGGCAACGTCGCGCGCGTCGGCGTGTGTTATCTCGTCAACGCGGGCGGCCGCCCGCCGCGCGCCGGCCCGCGCCGGCGCCGCGGCGGCGGAGTTGGCGCGGGCGGCGCCCCCGCTCGCGGCGGCTCCTCGGCTCGCGGGTTTTTGTTTTAGGTATGGTTTTGAAGTACAACAATCACAAAAAAATTAAATTCTCGATGTGTCATTCACATGAATGCACAAATTATACCGACAGAGAATAATGTTATTTATTTTTCTAATTAAAAATCATGTCAGTGTATTCTAACGCCGTGTAAGTTACACGAGGCATTGTTGAACACTTTAATTACACACACACACACACACAAACCCAAAGTTTAATTACGTGTCGTATCACAATAAAAGCAGTCGATCACAAAAAAAAACACTAACACTAAATAATAATAATCCCAAGTTACGTGTCCTGTCACAATAAAAAAAGAAATACTGTCTTAAACTTATTTAGTGTCCTATCACAATAACAAAACAAAATCCCAATTGTCAGCGCGCGAGTTCGACAAAACGCGTACGTTCCGAA